>PVJD01002755.1:0-189286 GCA_004026545.1 Mormoops blainvillei
GGGGGGGGGGGGGGCAGAGACATGCTATTTCGACACCATGCCCAGCCCCAGCAGAGGACACGTGGCCTGCCGAAGGTGGTCCTACTTCATTAGCTCAGCTCTCCTCCCAGCTAAGTCTCTTAATGGCCATCACTTTTCCATTGCTATAGCCAAATGTTGCCTAGAAAAAAAGCAAAGGTCCTGATGCCATTATATAGCACAAAATGGGGAGAGGTTCATGGAAGGGGAAAATTACAGTTAATGTATTTTCATGCTAAAATAAAAAAAGGACCCTTTTTCCCCTCTCTGACTTGCTTTACTCTCCAGAAACAAAAAGGCTATTCTCCTGCGTGACAGCAGGCCGTATGTGATCTGCTTTTATAGCTCAGGGTCCATAGGAAATCCCAGGGTTAAAAGGAAACTCAGCTAGAAGCCTGGAGTGACTGAAGGGGAGGGCTGGCTCCTGTGTCTCTAAGGCAGGTCACCAACCCAAACACAGCAGCGCCAGTTAAAAGCAGCCCCTCACCCCCTGCTGGGCTGTCCCCAAGGAACTCACAGCTAGCAAGCCTGTGCGAAGTTAAGACTGCCAGTGTCCCCTTGGTCTGGCACATTAAATAACAAAATAGGCTTTGATGCTGCTCCATTCAGGACGACCCACTTAGACAGGTCCCCCATTTACATGGCTTGCAGAGAAGCCTCCAGGAGGAGTTTCGGAGGTTTCCAGGCAGCCCTGTGCTCCCAGGCAAAAGTCCCAGGGAAAGGGGGGGCGCTGCCTTGCTCGATGGCTTGGCAGGAGAAGAAAAAAGTCCAGCAGTCGGAATACTCGAGTCGTTATTTCTGCTCTCGGAACTGTGTCTTGTTGATTTCCTTTTTCTTTCCCATCAAATGTCACCAATCCAGATGTCCACATACATGGTAGGGAAAAATGCAATGGTCAAAAGTAAAGATAAACATTAGCAAAAATCTTTGCCAAAGCAGCGAAAGGATGTGGCCAGGCCACCCGGTTCACCATGTGAGGTCAGACAGTACCCTAGGTGTAGATCCAAAAGAGCTGAAATCAGGGCCCCAGCAGGTACTTGTACATTATGTTCACGGCAGCACTATTCACAGTCGCCGAAAGGCAGAGAAACCCAATGTCCACTGATGGATGAATGGATAAGCAAAATGTACTACACACACAGGAATGTTATTCAGCCTTGAAAAGGAATTAAATTCTAATACATGCTATACTATGGATGAACCATGAAAACATTTTGCTACATGAAAAAGAAAACAACTACGAAGGATGGAAAAGGACAAATACTGTATAATTCTGATGCGATGGTGAAAAAGTTCGGGAAATAGTGGTGATTGATGTGTAGCATTGTGAGTGTACTTCATAATACTAAATGTTGTATTTAAAAATTGTTCAGATGGTCATTTTTATGTTTCGTATCTTTTACCAGCCTCTGAGATCCTGTCTTAGCCATCTTTGAGTACCTCCAGTATCTAACACGCTCCAGCTCAGAGAATTGGCTTCACAGAAGTCTGCAGAACTGACCACTGACGCAGTAGAATGGTTGTAAAGTTAATGTTTATATCAGTTTATAATGCACCTTCCACCAGGCATAGCGGACGCCCCAGGATCCAAACCCCATTGGATTTATCATTCCAAGAACTCACAAAAACAATCTTATCTGCAGAAGTAAAAATTCATCCAGCTGTATTTCTCCAGAAGCTTCATGTGCAGTAACCCTAGAAAAGTTTCATACAGGCTTGTTTCTCTTGCTACAGGAACTGAACATTGGCATCATAGCCTAAGTCATTAACAGAAACATTAAAATGGCCCCAGATACACAACTCTTTGGCACAAGAAGTTAGAGACAGCTGCTGATGAGTCTTCAAAGTCACTATTACTTTACAGAAAAATGCAGATTTGGAAGGGAGTCTTTAGAGTGATTTTTTTTTTTAAGTGATATTTTCTTAAAAACCCTCAACTGAAACATCAGGACTAAATTTATTCAACAAATATTTATGGCGTACCTAATCTGTGCTGCTAGGCACCCACCATTCAGGGACACAGTATTTAGTGGATTTTCTTAGATTCTAAATCTGTGAAGATAAATTCAACCTCAACAACTTGTCCATTCCTAAAATCATTTATAACCAGAGGACATTTTATCCTAAGAAGACTGTAGCTTTTAAAAAGTACCATGCTAGGGCTTTTTAAAGTTTTCTCACTGTTTTCTACAGTAAACCGCAGAGCTCTTTTTGCAGAAGACTGAGAACGCAAAGGACTGGGAAGACAAAGAGAGCCCTTGGGGTTCAAGGCTGCCTAGTGCCGAGGAGTAGGGCCTTCAGTTGCCCCGTTCTTGGGAATGACTAGTCTTTCCTATGTGTTCACTGGTAACTAAACTAGGAAATATTATCTTCTCTTTTATCCAATTATCTTTAAACTACTGATTTCCTGAGGACCTACTCTGTGCCAGACATTTTGGTATCAGAGGTGCAAAGATACAGATTACATATGTGGACCTCGGTCTTGATAAGAAGGTAAAAATCAAAACAGAAACATCAAACGATATGGTAACAATACGGAAAAAGCAATGGTAAACAGGGTTCTTAACTCTGGCACTCTCGATGCTCTGGCTCAGGTGTTCTTTGCTGGGGGCCGTCCTGTGCATTCTAGAATATTTAGTACATCCTTGGCCTCCACCAACTACTTGTCAAAAAAACAATCACAGATATCTCCCAACATTGCCAAATGTCCCCATGGGGACCAAATATAACCACCAGTTGAGCAATGCTGGTAAAGGCACACACAAGATACCATGACAGCACAGAAGAGAGGTTCTGAAAAGCCAGAGAGGCACAGTTAGTGAGTGTTTCTCAGAGAACCTGCCATCTGAACTGGGTCTTCAAGGGTAAGTATGAGTGAGCCAGGGAGGGATTCCGTGTAGGGACCCCAACTAGTGATAAGACAGGGTGGAGTAACACGCCTGATGTGGACCTCAAACTTACCAACAGATTAGTGACATTAATGACCAAGTGCAAGTTGGTAGCAGAGGGGGATGAGGCTGGAGCCTTGGGCAGGGGCTGGGTTACCAAGGCCATGTTTTGGAACACAGACTTCATTCTGGAGGCAAGCCCTCTTCACATGACTAGACCAACTTCGCCAGAGTTTAACCTTCATGAATTCTCATCAAATGTTTCTTAGAGTATTACACGACACTTCCGCTCTTTCTCAGCAATGCTAATCAGTGCTGAATTTTCAGTGTATTGCTATTATGTTATCTTTTTTTTTTCCTTTTTTTTTGGTCCTGACTTTTTGTCCTCAGGTGCCAGGCTCCCTGCTCATTGATAGGCGCTGGACCAGTTTTCCTCATATCTCATTGATCTAACTTACTTAGCAGAACCCCCCAGTCTCTCAATTTCAACTATTCTCCTCCAAAAATATTACATCTCACATCACATTCAGTAAATGGTTGTCACCTCACAAGCAAAAATAAAAACAAAAAATCAATCCTGAAAAACTTTTGCTTGCTTGGCTGGGAGGTTAGCTTAGAGTAGATATTTATAAAGGTGATTAAAACACACACACACGCACACGCACGCACACCCCCCCCCACCTGATTACATAGCCCAAATGTCCCAGCTATGGAGGTCGGGTATTGTCTTGATTTGTCTGGTGTGCCTGCCCCTCGATCTCCCTTAATCTCCTCTGCCACTATCTCCTGTGCTGACACCCCTTCCGCTCCTACAAGCAGGGGACCCAAGCCCAGCCAATCAGAACACTGCCCCCCACCACCCGGCCACGTGGGGCAGGAGAACCAATCAGAGCCAACGAGACTCCAGTCTGAGACTTTGGTTGGAAATGTGAGAAACTGAGAAAATGGGATCAAGGCCCAGAGCTGCTGTCAGTCATCGTGATACCACAAGAAAAAACGCCAACCGAAAATGGAGTCAGCACAAAGGAAAACAGTCAAACGAGGGAAAGAGGGACATTGATGATGTCATTTGAACCCCCTGCCTGAAGCCTCTGCGTGTACCTTTCAGTGACTGGAGCCACTAAATCCCCCTTTTGGAGCCAGCTAGTTATGTAGTGCTTGCTTCCAGCAGCGTTTCCCTTCCCTTAAGACCACATAGAGCTAAGTTTACAGAGAAACGTAAACCCAAATGGCAAAAAAATCAACTGTTTCCTTTTTAGTGTACCACTTTTACTAATTACAGTATTTCCTACGAATTTCTTCAGTTGCTTTTTATAAACTGTACTTTACATTATGCCATTTTAATCCACTAATTAAAATATGAAGAAACAACTAACACATGGTGCAATTTTTTCATTTACAACTCTTTGAGCAAAGAATCAACCAATCAGACCTCGCTTCTAACGTCTCACTCAGCCTCACACATGGGAAGCGGCAGGCGCAGCCGGGTTATTTGTTACGCAATGAAGATGGTTTGGCTCCATCTTCAAAGGTAAGAATAAACTCCACACCCAAACATGTCAACAGAGATTCTACACAAAATATAATGCTTTGGACAATCTAACTGTTCTGTACCTTGACTGTGGTAATAAATCCTCAACTGCATGTATTTATCCAAACTCATAAAGACTTAGTTTTACTGTGTGTAAGTAAAAAGTGAATAAATCTTAAACATGGGTTTACAAAATCACACACACACACATACACAAACACACACCACCAACAACACAGAACCATATGAGATTAGAAAAGCAACAAAAACCATCACACACATTAAGGTACAAATCAGCACATGCGAATTTGAAAGGGGTCTCAAAATGAAGTCACCTCTCTTGGGTTAAGAATTTTTTTTTACCAGTTTGTACTGACCACGGACAACACCTGATCCTTGTGAACTTGAAGGAGTTCAAATATGTAGCTCCACACTTCCTTTCTCTACTTCACTATCACTTGAGTGTTACAGACAAAATTGCATAACACCTACTTCCACTTTTTGACTTGGGCTAAGAGGAGCTCACAAAACACAAAAGCTGCCCCCAAATCCCTGCAGAGTACAGAATGCCTGGTCAGAAGTGGGTTTGAAAGGGAGTTCACATAATAGTTTCAAACCTAAGAAAGATCCTCTTTAGGGTTTACCCCCATGCCCACCTGCCTTGCCAACGTGTTCAAGATCAGGGACAAATAAGCCAACCAGATTGTAAAGCATGACACATAAACCTTTCATGTATTTCACAGTTTATAAACTCTATGCCTAGTTTCCCAGCAATGCATCTAAAATCATTCCTAACTGGTTTAGAAATAAATATAGCATTCAATGATCAGGTAAAAATCCCAGAGAACATTTCTGCTTAAGCGTTGCCTCCCTGAGAATAAAGTGCTATCTATATAAATGGAAGGTCCTAATGTACTTCAGTAATTACTAGGGAAAGAGAAACAATTTACACCAAAATTGGAACCGGAAACAAAAAAGCATTTTTATAGCCCTTAGAGCTATTCTAAGCTTTCTTAAAGAAAAGGTGGCCATCGAAGCACACCAGTAGCTATTTAGAATTTCCAGAGCCTGAAATGTCAGGGGTGTGCCTTTTCTTTCCGGGCAACTCCGATGCCTCGCGTTCACAAAGGTGATTTTTTCCTAAAGGATGATGGAAAATGTGCCTAAGTGAGTTTGAGGCACTCGAGGTGTAGGTTCCCTGGGCGGCACTCAGCAGAACTCCGCGGAGACCTACCGTGAAGAGCGAGAACAGCATCCAGGAGGCAATCATGACCTCACTCTCCCTCAGTGACAACCTGATCTTGAGAACGAGCCGCTCCTAATGCTGCGCCCAGGTCTCCCTTTCCTCCGCCGGACACCCGATGTTAAGGACGCAGCCCTCTGCCAGGTCACAGCCGTTTCAGGTGAAGTGGGACCGAGCTGGCATCCTGTGTGCGCAGGGACCTGGTGGACACTGCCCTAGGAAGCACACAGACTGCAACGTGAACCGGCCCGACTTCTCCGATTCAAAGGTACACTTTGGAACCACGTTAGAGCCTTCAAGGGCAAATGAAACAGGAGTCGAGTGTATTTATTTTTACACAGCTACTAATCATCAGATTACATTTTATCAGATCAATTATGATCCAACAAATGCTAGCTGTTAGTTAAATTCAAATAAGGTAATGGGATAACAAGCTCTGAGGAAGCAGTGGGCAGTTCACTTTTCTGTAAGTTACGATGACTTATTTTATAATACAAACACCTGAAAGTGACCTTCAAGACTTTTTTCCTCCTGTAAAGCCGCTGGCTCTCCACAGCAAGGAGAGTCACTGGACACTGTGTTTACAGTAAAGACAAGTAACTCTATTGGCTCAAACAAAGGCACCTTTACAAAGAGAGGAAGAAAACCTGTTTAGCAAAGAGGCAGGCGCAAAAAGGGACGAGCCTTTCGTGAAAACTGATACGGGATGAAGTCAAGGCACTGATGCTCCTGTTAATGGAACAAGAATTTTAGCCTCCTAAGATACAAAAGTCAAAATCCTACTTTTACAGAGAACCGTATTACGAAGGGTTTTAAAAGGAAAAAAGAAGAATGTCCTGTTTTTAAGAGATTTGGGGAAAGGCCATGAGAAATTATGTTTGTGGTATCAGTTAAGAAGGCTGGCTCCGTCCTCCTTTTTCTTTTTCTTTTAAATTTTTATTTATTGATTTGAGAGAGAAACATCGATTTCTTGTTCCACCCATTTATGCATTCATTGGTTCATCCGCGTATGTGCCCTGATCAGGGACTGAGCCCACAACCTTGGTAGATGGAGACAATGCTCTAGCCAACTGAGCTACCCAGCCAGGGCTGCCTCTGTCCTTCTAAGGCTGCATCATGACCTCACCCACTAGCCACTGAATCAGCCACCACTGATGTCCGAGTCAGGCTGTATTCTTCAAGAGAGGTCTTTTCTTGGTTGGGTTTTTACATGCTTTAATGTTATCTATAGAGATCCTTTTCATTCTTCTTTTAGAAATTCTATCAGGCACATCTAGTCTTGACGTCAGCCCCAATTTCAAGGAGTGAAACTGAAGGAGGCATTTCTTTGAAATACACACATGTGCTCTTCTACCAGTAATCTAATTTTCCTTCCCTCTTTTCTCATCAGCCTAACCAATGCCCCCTTGTCCACTGCTCACTTTGCTGTAGCCACAACTGTTCCCTCCACACCAATCTGTTCCTGCCCTGTGACCTTTGCACTTGCTGTCCTCTTGCCCTTGAATTTACTTTCTCTAGCTCAGCTCTGTTTGATAAACTTTTCTGTGATGATGAAAATGTTCTGGATCTGTGCTGTTCAATATGGCAGCCACTAGCCATATACTGGCTGCCGACTATTTGAAATATGCTTAGCGTGACTGAGGAACTGATTTTAAAATGTTATTTCACCATTCGGGCCTCAGCACGAATGCTGCTTCCTCAAAGAGCCCACCACTGATGGCCTCATCTAAGTAGCCTCCTCGCCCCACAACTCCCCCCCTTCTCAGTGCTAACCACCTGAAATAGTTGTGCCTGTGTTTGCTCTCATCATTTCTCTCCTCTAGAATGTAAGTCCCTGAGAACAGACACCTCGTCTTATTCCCTGCTGTCTCGCAAGTAGCCAACTGGCGCCTGGCAACGGCAAATAACCAATCAATCAATGAATGAATCAGTTCACCTGACCAAGGTGCTTCCTCAATAGAATGGAAAAAAAAAGAGGGAAACGCATGTATCTTAGCAAGTGAATTGTGAATTGCTTTAATCAGAACTCTGACCCATGGAAACACAGCTCATCTACAGTATCCAGCTTTGTGTTTAAATGGTAAGGAGGTTCCTAACGAGAATCCTCCGAGAACAGACATGAAGCACCTCTCACGAATAGAAAGGGCCACCTCTGAACAAATGGCTGCAACCCTGAAGAACCACAAGATTAGTGGCAGCCCTAGTGGGGACGAGCTATGTCAGGTACTGGGTATATGGCAGTGATCAAAACAGACAGGATCCCCTACGCTTGGGCACTCAATTTCTCTTGGAAGAGACAATAGCACTAGGATGATGCATTAGCTCTAAGACTCTGTGAGGGGAGCTTATACTAATGCTATGAAAGCACAAGAGGAGACACCTCGCTTAGCCTTGGGTGGTCAGGGAAGGCTTCCTGGAGGAAGGGCTAATTATGCTTTATCTCGAAGGGGGATACAGTTAGGACTGTCCTGGTTGTAGGGGTTGGGAGTTAGGAGTAGCATGGAGCTGAGGAATAGCTATTCCAGGCTGGAAGAATAGCAGGAACAACAACAGGCATGAAGTGGCAAACTCTTCACATGTGCCTTCACTTTACTGGCGTATAAAGAATGAGGTCTGGAGTGGCAAGAAATAAGGCTAGAGAAATGAATGGAGAGTGAAATCATAGATCTTATAGGCCTTGAACGCCAAGGATGTGGGCTTTTCTTCTTAGGGCGATGGTGGAGAGTCTTTAAGAAGGAGGAGGAAAAGGCTGCCTGCTTTTAGTGATCTTCATGATCCTAGAGATGTACAGGTGGTGAAAAAATTGGAAAAGGTCCTAACACCTGAGACAAATACACTATGTAGGACAGGGATGGAAAATACTGCCAGTGTGTCCAGGAGCCCTATGGTGTCAACTGGGCCAAAAGTGCTATAGCTGCCAAAGAAAAGCCGATGCTTGTTCTCCCAGTATTTAATTTACTTCACAAAGTTTGGTTAATTATTCTTAAGTGTTTACATTATTGGGCTCCTGTAAATTTTGTGCAGTGGTGACCTAAGAACTACATCACGATTATGTTTTCTTGTCTCATTTTATGTTTTTCTCTGGAATGAATAATTATGTCACTTTCCTTAACTCTTGGTTTTCTAAGTGCATATTTATAACTCTTTCCACAATTTCACAAGATCTGTAAACCTTCACATTAGCATTTTCTAAATCGTTGAGTTGATCAGAAAAATCAGTGTCCCACATCTTCTGTCTTCCTGCTGTGGTCTTGCCTGGTTGATGGCTAGACTACATTTTGCATGCTCCTAAGCTGGGATCCCTGCCCTTCTGCTTTTATGTACTCCCTCTTTTTGCTGGAGCATATCCTTTAGTACCTTTCCTTTTCATTTTCCCACATTTCCTTTCACTTTAATTACTATTTTTATTAAAGCATCTTAACAGTTCTGTGGATTTTACAAAACACAACAATTGCTTAATTCTATATCCTCTCCCTTCTTCCCTTTTTATTCTTCTCCCCAAAATTAAGCATTTTGGGTGATTTTGATAACAATTTTATATTGCTTTCTTGTGATTTTTTTTTCGCCCAGTTCTTGGCACTATTTGCATTGACTTCCAATATGGTAAATGAGGATTTCATGATTTTTCCTGTCTACTTTTCCTTTTTACCCTCATCACATGTGTACCCTTCCCATGCCCCTATCCTCTCAATATAATTATATTAAAACTTCTAAAGGTCAGTATTATCATGATTACATTAACACTCCTCTTTCAGGTGAGCCATGTGGTCAACTATAATGACTTTTCCTTTTCTAAACATCTGTTTTCTCTAAAGTTGATAACAGATCTTTTCTCCCTTTACTTAAAAGTCAAAACCCATTTTGATTCCTGATCTCCACATGTGATCTATTTTTCTCCCCCAGAAACTTATTGATCTCTTTGCCACTAATGGTTTTTCAACAAAACTCTGAAAGATAGAAAGCAAACACATAAGTAATTATTTAAAAACTAATTTTTTTTTGCAGACCTGAAAAATGTAGATCCTAAGCTGTCAGTGGGAAAGGCCGAGAGCCAACAGATTCATATAAAAGATTACAAAGACTCAGGAATGCTTCGACATTCTTAAAGCAGACCAATCCTCTTTATCTTAGCCATATATCCACTTCAGCTTAGAGCCAAAAACATTTTGTTCCTGTTGTCTCCCCTCCTGTTATCCATGTGCTTGTGGATTTATACCTTTTTTAAAAACTCCCTTAAATGCAATAAGCCAGCCACAACACGACAAATGCTGTAAGATTCCACTGTTATGAGGTACCTGGAGTAGTCAAACTCAAGATGAGGATGGTCGCCAGGGGCCGGGGGAGGGAGGAGTGCAGCATTCGTGTTTAATGGGGACAGAGTTTCAGCCTGGGAAGATGAGAAAGCTTTGGAGGAGGACGCTGGTGACGGCTGCACGACAGTGGGAATGCGCTGACCGCCACTAAACTGTGCGTCTGAAAATGGTGAAAATAGTTAAGTTTATGTTACACACATTTCACCATAAAAAACCCCAAACAAACCTCACTTTCATGAGGTTTCGTTTGGTAAGGAGCAAAAACAGACGCATGCGTTCAATCCATCATCTATGCCAAAGTCTTTTGCAAGTAAGATTTTTTTTATCCTATTCTTTAGGCCAGATATTTAACTATATTCTTTAGGGAATATAAGAATTATTGTCATGGGTTACAAAAACCATGTGGTGATTCCATATACTGTCCTGAATAGGTGATTTTAAGAGTAATTTTTACTATATCAGTTTCCTTCCCATAGATACACTGCTTTAGAGCCTAAGCTCCCATATCAAGATGCTACTTCCCGCATTACCCTGGGGTCTCTTAGGAAAAGCGTAAAACTCAGAGCCAGAGGTGATACTAGCACACAGGTCCCTCTTTTGACTCCACACACGAAGAAGGATGGTTAGTGGTGAAGGGCTTCAGCCATCAGATGAAATGCAGATGGAGGAACTGGGCTATATCCAGCCTCGTAGAAAAGCTCAGATGAGTTGGTGGGGATGGTGTGAACATGCAAACATTCCCTCAAATCTCACATCTCTGAAGGGCTGTCACAGGACAGGAAATGCGCAGATTTTGTAAAACCCCTAACGAGGGTGAGGCTCAAGAAGAAAAGTCCATGTGAGAAATTCCAGTTTAGTGTAAGGGAGAATGTTCTACCACTTGGGCACTGCTCAAACATAGGCTCAGCTGCTACCAAAAAAATGGAGCCTAGTGGTTGGCAGGAAGACCACTTGGGAAGAGGTGCTGGGGCCTGGCCTCGGTGACCTTTAGGAACTTATTTTTTTTAAATCCTCACTCGAGGACATTTATTTTTTCTTTCTTTCTTTTTCTTTTTCTTTTTTTTGGCGAGAGAGAGGGAGAGAGAGATGTCCTTTAAAAGCTCTTTCAGTGCTGGGATTGTCTATGAAAAGGTTCATGTCAACAGGACATAAGCCGGAGCAGGAAACGAAATGCTGGGCCCTGCCAAGCCAGAGAGTAAATGTATAGGCTCCATTTTAAGAACATAATCCACTAAAAAAAAAACAGGCTCCTAAAACAGGAATACATGATTATAGGCAAAGCGCAAGCCACCATTCTAGTCATACCGCGCCCCCCACCTTCCCCAAGTTTCCTTTTAAAATGTGAATTCCAAAATGTAAGCAAATCATAATTTTCAATGGAATTCTCTGCTGCTAGCTGTGAATGTTTTCTCCCTAAAAATAATACCTTTGGATTCATCCTTTTCATCAAGAGGAAAACCTTCAACTTCAATTAATGTGATTGATTTTCCAAAGTACACATTTTTCCAGAAGAAGGCTTTGGAAAATTAAGCCAGTAAGAGTATCCAAAAAATCATCTTCTCTTATTTATTAAAATGTGCATATTCTTTCTGCAAGACTCCCAAAGCAACAACTTCCTGTTGAAGCAGCTTAAACGTGTATCTTTTATTCAGTTTCTGGAAACATATAAAATTGTCATTAACACAAACCACAGATTCTTGAATTTTTGTTCATTGGTTCCCTAAGAAGCTCAAAACTCTAAATATTCAGCTTGTCTAATTCTTTCTGAATCACTAGTGGACACGGCGTTCACGGGTGGAGTGAGTGGAAAAATGACTGGGGATGACACCACTTCAGGGACAGGATTCCCATGTCTCATCATAGCCACTGTGTCCCGGGCAGACACAGTGGTGGCTCCCCATCTCTTATCCTATCTGATGCCACTTATCTAGAATTAACAACTGTATTGGCCACTTCCATGAAATCTTCTCCCAATAGCGTAAAGCACAGAGATGAAAAGGGATGGACTGTATGGCTGTTTCTCCCCAAAGTTTTCATTCTCTTAGGAAAACAGAAGACACTGAAGACCTTGCCTGCCTATTCCCTTGACTACCATTGGCCCCCCTTCTGGGGCGCTGCCTTCAATTGCCAGCAGGGTAACGGTGATGATGGGCTACGTGTTTATATTCCCAGGGCTACACCCAGGACAGCGCCCTTCATATGGCAGCTGTCAAGTGTATGTTCGAGAAACTGAATGGTGGAGAGAAAACAAAGATACTTTTTGAGACAGGGAACCCCAACCTTCTAAGCAAAGTCTATACATATACTCTTTCCTAGCAGGCAACACATAGAAAGGGACAGCTACCCAGTGCCACACTGTGCATCCTCTAGAGATAACAACGGTGCTTCTCTGTCCGTTGGCTGAATCACAGTAATTTTCCCCCCAAGTCTTTCTCATACTATTCCTGGTGCAAATACCCAGGGAGACAGAAGATGAACCCGATGTCTCAGCTGGAAGATTAAAACAAGCTACATGTCCTCACCCCTCACTGTTACAGCAGAAAGGTATATTTGCTTCCTTTCGAAGAAAACATTCACCATAGCTAGGAGATTCTGAAGCACTTAAATAAATTCTACAAGTGGGAAATAATATTTTTTTGGCAGGCTAATGTAGAATAATCATTGAGGGCAACAAAGGACTGATTTTAAAAGAGAACATCTTTATTCTGCCAAGGTTGAACAGCCCAGGGCAATATTTCAAAATTACTATATGAGTTTCCTAAAATAAACTGTCATATGGGGTTGTTATTACTGGACACCCTCATAGACAAAGCACAGCTAAATGTATTTCAACCCCGAGAAATATTCTTGGAGCAAACACCCCAAGTGTATCCACAAGCTGGTTCTTTTCTAGATTACAAAGGGCAATGGTTTACTTTTGAGAGAACAAATGTGTCCTCAGCCATTATTTTATAAATCATATGAGTTAACAGCAGTACAAGAATGCAAGTGAGCTGTCTTTCTAATTACAACAAAAGCTGTCTAAATCCCCAAAGAGAGTGTTTACGGACAATTACCCTCATGCAAGAGAATGAAAATAAAATAACAAGCTCATATATAATAAACACGAAGAATACCTGAAGATATTTTGTTAATCTATATGTGGGGATAAAAGCTCATTCCCCAACCTGCTTTTAATGTCATTTCCGAACAATGAACAAAAACAAAACAAAATTTAAAATTCGCAAGTGCTAAAGAAATCATGATTTTTTAAAAGACAGAAACTGATAGTATTGGAAAAATTCATTATGGGAAAATAAAGACTGATAGTAGTCATCATGTATTTAGCAAGGAGTGACCAAGTACCTACCATGTGCTAGGCCTAAGCTATTGGAGCATTCTTCATTATGTCTACGTATGCAAAAGAACGTTCTTGTGTGGCCAATATGATGAAATGCACATGCCTCCTGCCAGAAATGCAAACTGTCTAAATCAGGGGTTGATAAAACGGCCCACGCCTGAGCCAAATCTGGTTGCCACCAGTTCTTACAAATATTGTTTTACTGGAAAGTGGTCACACCCACTCATTTACACATTGCCTAAATCTGTTTTCAAATTCTAACAGCAGAGACACTGCAACAGAGACCATATTGCCTGCAAAGCCTAAAATATTTACTATCTGCTCTTCACGGAAAAGTTTGCCGATGCCTGGTCTGTATCAAGACATATCTGTGGGTGAACCCTGGGGTTTATTCAACATTTGCCCAAGGAGCTTTGGACCTCCCGGTACAGAGAGGCGGAACAGGCAGTGGAGCAGCTCTGGAAGAACCCTGACCTGGGTGTCAGAGGACAGAGATGAATGCCCTGGCTCGCCGTGTATAGGCTACATAGCTCTGGCAGTTCACAGAGACTCTCTGAGTCTGGGTTTCCCAGCTGCCAAGTGGAGGAGCCAACGCCTCACAAGATGCAAAAGCAACCTGGGCTACTGTAAAGCACAGCCTCTAAGGTAATGGACTCTTACAATACTTACGAAAGCTAACAGGCAATGTGCGCTTAGGATGTGCGCAATATCATGCTAAGGGCTTTCTATGGGTTATCTCAACCACCCTGTTAGATGGGCACCATTACCATCCTCCTTTTGCAGATAAAGGAACCAAGGCTCAGAGAGGTTAGGGGGTTTGCCTAGTGTCACACAGCAAGTAAGTGGTAAAGTTGGGACTCAGACCTGAGAACATCAGGCTCCAGGCCTTGTGCTGTTTACAACAAAGAGTACTGATTCCCAAAACTGATCCACTGAGTGGCTATCCACAAAATCTAGTGATTTCATTAAACAAAGACCTGTTGGGAGTGTTTCTGAGACAAGTGCTGGTCCTGGGCCTGCCGCTGGAGTGGCACAGTCTGTTAAGAACTAGAGATTAAGAATTGCCCATCAAACCCTGGCTGGTGTGGCTTAGTGGACTGAGTGCCGGCCTGCAAACCAAAGGGTCATGGGTTCAATTCCCAGTCAGGACACATGCCTGGGTTGTGGCCCAGGTCCCCAGTAGGGGGCGCATGAGAGGCAACCACACATTGATGTTTCTCTCCCTCTTTCTCCCTCCCTTCCCCTCTCTCTCTAAAAAAAAAAAAAAAAAAATTGCCCATAAAATAAACATTAAAGCTTTTATCTACATGGGCAGTGAAAGAGAGCCCCAGGCAATGATACAGTAATCTTACTTTGAACAAGTGTCAGGATCAATTTCAAATTAATAAGTAAGCCATAAAAACTGGTTTGCCTACACTCTCTGTAGAGGCAGCCTTGACTATCTTGTTTTCTCTATACTTCCAAAGGTTATGAATGCAAAAGTTGGGACCCTGCATTTTTTTAATGTTTTTTTTTTTTTTGACCCTCACTCAAGAATAAGATTTCATTGATTTTTAGAGAAGGGAATGGGAAGTGGGGGAGAGAGGGAGAGAAACATCGGTTGGTTGTCTCTCATACGCACCCAGACCGGGGGACCAGGGAGCAAACCCTCAACCTAAGTATGAGCCCTGGCTGTCGAACCCACAAACTTTCGGTGCAGGAGACAATGCTCCGACCAGCTGAGCCTCCTGGCCAGCGCGGGACCCTGCACTTTTGCTTAAGGAAGCACGTGTAATATGCAAATATTAGAGAAAACTTCAGAGTATCGACAAAGAATATACCCACAGGTCTTCGTTTTATAGCCCCGTCTTTGAAAAATGGACCTTAACTTGGCAACTTTTGAAATTTTATTATCGCCAGTTTTACCCTTCTGCAAAGCAATCTGGAAATACATCTCAGGCATCTTTCTAAGCCCTGCCAATTTATCCAGTGTTTTCCTTTCCAGGGTCTGTTAGATGGAAATAATCAGGGATGCCAACAAAAAGCATAAGGATAAGCATATTCACAGCGATATTATTTACAAAGGTAAACATCTGGAAGCCACCAAACCACTCAACACAAACCATTATCTAAGTAAATTTCAATGGAATATTTTGTAGCTATTAATGACCACGCGTCGAAAACAGACCAACCTGCACAGAGGGGCATTGCCTGGACTCTTCACTAATGTCAATGGCAAATAAAGGGCTGAGGAACTGTCCCAGATTAAAGGGGACTAAAAAGACATGACGTCTAAATGATACTGGATTGGACCCTGGTTTGGAAATTTAAAAAATTGTTATAGAGGGTATTTTGGAAAACCTCGGCAGAATTTGAAAATGGAGTTTATGTTAGATATTAGTACTATATCAATGTCAACTTTCCTGAATTTTGAAACTTTATCACAACTATATAAAATAATAAAGGGGCATGATGCCTGCAACTTATTTTAACTGCTTCATAAAAATATTGGTGTGGCTCAGTAGGATGGGAGTCATCCCGCAAAGTGAAAGGTCACCAGTGCAATTCCCCATCAGGGCATGTGCCTAGGTTGTGGGTTCGGTCCTGGTCAGGCCGTTTCTCTCTCACATCGATGTTTCTCTCCCTCTCTTTTCCCCTCCCTTCCCACCTCTCTTAAAAAAAAAGGCAATAAAAATTACATATAATAATGTATATAATATGCACACATTATATATAAATTCATATAGTATGTATGAATATGAAGAGACAAAAAGCAACTATGGAAGATGTTACTAATTGGTGAAGAGAACACGAGAATTCTTTGTACTATTTTTGCAACCCTTTTGTTTGTAAGTTTAAAACTATATTAAAATGAAAAGCTAAAAACAAAAGTCTGAAATTGTGTTACATGGGAAAATGCTTATGCTATAATAAAATGTGTTAAAACGTTAGGATACAAACTATATACTCAGCAGAATGTCTCAAACATGGGAACAGTTTAAAAATATATGTATTGGAAAGAAACAAGCCTAAATATTACCTGTGACATGCCATTTCTGAGTGGTGAAATTCTATTTGAACTTTATTTTTACAATTATTTTTATATCTTTTGTGTATCTACAGTTTTTATAGTAAATATGTGTCATTTTCACAATCAGGAAAGAATGCAGTATTACAGGGGAAAAATGTACATTTTTATGAATCACATAAATATCTGATCCAGTCTTCAAAAACTTTTAGGGACTAGGTTTATACTTCATGACAGAAGAATCTGAAGATAAGGCATCTAAGCCCCAAAGAGATTAAATCTTGTGTACAGCAGCAATATCACATTGGTAAATTTCACTGCATATTTGAAATTACTTTCCACTCAAACCTGAGAAGAGCAAGAGCAGACGACCGGATGGGTACGTGAAAAAGCTGGTACTCCAAGCTTTGGCTAGAATTTTCTCGGGATTGTCAAACTGACAGCATGAGTAATTGTGCCTGTATTAAAAAGCGGCATGTCCTTCTAATATATCTCTTATAGGCATGTGTTTTACCTATATTCAGTCCTAAAAAATTAAAATACTACATGGTATCTGTGTGTACAATTTTCTTTCCAACTACTGGAGTCAGTGGCAGACATATGCCCCATTATTTCTAATGTTTCATGTACATTTCCTAAAAACAAGGACATATTCATACCTTACAGCACAATACAGCCACAAAAACACACAGTTAACACTGACAGAATCCTGCCATCCAAACTATACAAACACCCCATTCCAATTTTAACAGTCATTCCCATGATGTTCTTACCAACAAAAGGGTCCAATCCAGGGGCCCATGCAGCATTTAATTCTCATGTCTCTTTAGTCTCCTTCAACTTGGAACACTTTCTTGGTCTTTCATGTTTTCGACACTTTTTAAAGATTACAGACTGGTTATTTTGTTGAATACTGTTCAATAGAGGATTATCTGCTATTTCCTCATGGTTAAAGCCAAGTTATACATTTTGTAGGAATATCACATGCTGTGTTTTTCTCTTCATTCCAGTGTCAATTTGTCCAATTACTGATGGCTTCAGCTTTGAATATTTGATTAGGGTGGTATATACCAGTTTCCTCCGCTATAAAGTTACTATGTTCCCTTTGCAATTAATATGTGTTTTGCTGGGAGATACAGGAAGCTATATAAAATCCTGGGACAGTGTAATAGTTAGAAGTTCTATGCTAAGTAGCAATAAATTCAACCTCCAGGAAAAAAAAAACCTAACACATCTTCATAATATATTTGCTAGTTACATTTAACAAATATAGTACCCCTAAAAAAAAAGATTTTTCAGAAGTAAGATTTTGGGTGAGGTGTGGGAGGGGTTTCTCATGATACAGACACTACAATTTGTCAAAAGTAAGTCTACATTTATCTGCTCGAGTTACGGAAAGATGTCCCACCTATAATCCCTGGGGAAACTGAGAAAAAATATTATTTGATCTCTAGGTATATTCCTGGAGCTGGCATCTGAAATGCATTCTTGACTCACCTGAACTTTCTTGTTTGTTCTTTTAACAAAAGCCTTTTAACTGAGATAAAACAACAAGCTAGGCTAACCCTGGCACGAGTCGGTGGGTCACATACCAAGCGGGTCCATGCAGAACATCCTATAAACGCCAGTCCGCCTTGGTAATTCTCCGCCCAGGTCATGAGGCTCACTGCCAAGTATTCCAGCTCAGAAGATTTCCAGAAACTCCCATGGGAGCCCAACCTCAGTCCTTTTACTTAAGCATTTCTTCCCCAAAATCTGTGTGTTTATCTAAAAGCACAAGATCAGTAATGACGCACTCTTGCTCAGAACAGAGAACCTGTCGAAAGATGAACTTGCAGATAGAGGGTTCAGGGCTCATTTTGCGCTTTAGAATTTACAGTTGAGGTTATTAAAAAGACCAATGTGGAACCAATTGGAATTTTCCTTTCTTGTAACCAGCAGGCACAATGGTAGAAACCTTTCCTAAGGCAATATTTAACAGTTCAGGTTCATTGCTGTGTGAATTCCTGGGTCTGACTGAAGGATCTAAAAACAAACAGTAATGTATTTCTACTCTTTCTCATTGCCCGAGGTTTCCTTTTTTTTAATAAAAAGGTCTCTTTAGAGAATCAAAATGGAGTTGACACGCAGTTATGCAAGGAAGTAGAAGGGAAATCCGGCTAGGTGTGCCAGAGGAGTCCCTGGGGGTGGCAGACCGAGGCGGACCTGGGGCAGAACTCGGGAGACAGGAAAGTGGATGGAGCAGTCCAGATGAGGGCAGAGTACCCTGAAAAGAGACAATTAATCAGACCGTTGTCACTATCAGACTGCTCCCCGAGGTGGGTGATCCGGGCAGGCTGGCAGTATGCCGGAGGCAGCATGCCTTTGAAGGACAAGAATCACAGGAATACATTATGCCTTTCAGTGGTTCATAGACCCCTGGAGAAGTCACACTCTTATAAACACTGCTCCCCCACTGCAAGGCATTGGTCCTGCACCTAAGGATGAGTGTCCTAACTCCAGGCCTCTCTCAAGCCAGTGTCTTCTCCATCCCTACCCCCATCCCTCAGTGCCATTTGCAGATCCTGGAGGACACAGGACAAGTAATCTCTCTCGGGTCCACCCTTCAGTTTTTCTTCCCCATCCACAAATGACACTACAGGCAAATTCTATCATCTGCACAATTCGGGAAAGAGCCGAGCTTAGCAGCAGGCAGTTTGGGGAGACCTCTCTGATAGATCAGGGGTCACCTAGCTCTGCTTGGCCATTTGCCAGGTGAGACACGGAGCTGATACAGAGAGGGCCCACCACCACGAGCCACAGTGGGCAGTCTGGCTTCAGGGTGTTCTGAGAAGCTATTTTTGTCCTGGTCTTCGCGTAGCACCCTCTCCATCCTTCTCGCATGGGCGGGAAGCCCTGTGTTTGGAAGAGCCCTGCCTCGGCACCGGCAGGTCTGCTCTCTGCCTGACATACCATCCCATCTCTCTTATGTGCCACCCTAGCTGATAAGTTACTAAGTTTATGAGATGCAAGAATTCACTTGATAAATTCCCAGAGCTTAAGGTAAATGCCAGATCTTGAAACGCTGCTGTGGAATCTGGCTCCCACAGGGGAGAAAATGACAAAAAGAGGAAGGATGGAAAGGAAGCCAAGCCAGGATCACATGAAAGGTCAAGGAATAAACCTGCCCCTTCCCTGTCGTCCCACGGCCATCGCCCTCCAAAGCTCATTGGCCTTGGACCACCACAAGTGCCTCCAAATCTATTGGCTAGTGGCCACCTGGGAAATTTTACTAAATGATTCAACTTTAGGAAAATGTTTTCTTTCTGCCTTGGAGCTGGTTTTAATAGGGCATCTAAACACACAGTACCTGACCCTTTCATATCACAATATTATTGATAGTCACCGCCACATGGAGGTGGTAAAATTTATTCCTCCCATGTTCCCATTGGTTCTATTTCCTGTTTTTATCTAGATTGCAAGGCTAATAAGATGCCTAGTAATAAAACTATGAAGACAAGTAAAGCAGATGACACACATCTGCAGTTTTAATGAAACAAGATAAATCTTGAAAATGTATGCAGAAAGATGTACACGAGGCATAAGAAGTCAAAGTGATTGAATGAGTTAAGTTTTATATAAATGTCATCTTCTTTTTCCTTAATCATTCAAAAGACAGCAAACAAAAAGGCTTAGCTTGTCACTTTTGGGAACAGAAAACCGGGCTGAATCCTGTGAAAAAAGATGGAAATTTAGGATTGTCTCATTTTCTCTTCTCTCTCTCTCCACCTCCCCCTCCCTTTGCCTATGTCGACAGTTCACTTAACTGTTTAAGAATTCACATCTTACCAATAGGCTTAAGCAACAAATTTCCCTGCATGTAGCGTTATATTGGTTCAAAGAAAATTTCTGAGAAGGAAAAGTGGAAAAATACAATAAAATTAATTAATAATATGAACTATAATGATAACGTGTCCTTCACTGTTTCCCTAATGCTCACTGCCCACTCTGTCTGTAAACATACAATGGTGAGAAAATCACAAATAACCAATTATTTTACATAGAAGATCTTATAGACCTTGTATATCACAAACAAGTCATGTGAAACCCAAGGTCAAACATTTAGTTAATAACCCAGTAATGTCCAGAACACAGGCATCCCAAAAGTCACCCTCAAAAATCACTTAGTAGTACTACTTTAGTATAAGGGAATTATATAGTTTTAGCCAAAATTTACCCAGTAAGAAACTATGACAGCTAAAAATCCTGAAAATATACCCATTTTCTATGCATCAGTGAGGTAGGACAGTTATTGCACAGAAAAGCTTCTAACCTAAAAATAATTCATCTTCAATGAAAGAAAACTGGAAGAAGGAGGGGTTACGGAGGACCTGCCTCCACCCAGCTGAGCAATAACAGGATGGGAGAAAGTGAACTGGGCCAGGAACCACCAAAGGTGATGGCTCAGAGGGGCTGTGAGGGGGCGTGGGCACTTAAGTAGAAGGCTTTCCGAAGTCAGTGAGCACCTGCAGAAATACAAGAAAATGCAAACTCACATTTGTGTTCCTCATTTCTTTGAGAAAAGAAATAGACATTTGTTATCAAACCGTAATATCCATAAGAATTATGTTTTTAGCCCATATTACAGCTCAAATAGTTTTACTATTTACCGAGCGCCTATCAGACTCTTTAAATAGTGGAGTACCCCATAGGGAATTCCCATTATCTGACTATTTTAATTATGAAAATGGCAGCTTCAGAGGCA
This sequence comes from Mormoops blainvillei, assembly GCA_004026545.1. Lineage (NCBI taxonomy): Eukaryota > Metazoa > Chordata > Mammalia > Chiroptera > Mormoopidae > Mormoops > Mormoops blainvillei. Next base: position 21,085 of record PVJD01002755.1, read on the forward strand.
TTCTACCTAACTCATTGTCCCCAGTTGCTAATTCTAACTTTGCAAGACAGGGAGTATAATTCCCATTTATAGATGAACAAAGAGATGTGAAGAGGAACAACAAATAATAAATAAATAAGTGGCCCAGTGTCACGGGGGAACCAAGAAGTGCCATGTTCTGACCCCAAGTCAAGGACGAGGAGCTTCCCTCACAACAGTACCACCTGGAGTCATCCGGGCTAGTTCAGGCAGCTAAACAGGTATTTAGCAGAATACAGACCTTACGTCATCACATTTAAACTATTAAGTTTATTTTACATTGAAATATATTTGACATATAATCTTGTGTAAACTTAAGGTGTCCAGCATGTTAACTTGATATATTTATATATTGTACTACAGCAGTCAGCCCCTCTATCACATTATTTTCAGTGACTGGAATACAGCTTGTTAAGTTTTGAGATGTATTTTATGCCACTAGCCAGGTTATCTCATTGACCAAATTACTTAATTACACTTAATTGTCTTAGACTTCTAGTCTGTAAAAATGAGAGGACGAGACTAAAGATCCTTTATTAATTCCCTTAAGTTTGAATAATTACAAATATAATACATGGAATTTTTAGCTTTTATACATGGTTATTTTAAAAATTACCGTTGTTCTTTGGAACCTACCCAACCAATATAGAAAAGTTGACAGTAGAGAAAGTCTTTCTAGACTTTCCCTTTTCCTCTGACTTTGGTGGTCTGTATCCTTCTGGAATATTGCCAGATCCAAGTATGTGACCTTGAGCCACTCCCTTAGCTTCTGAGACTTAATTTCTTTGTGCACAAAATGGACAAGGGGTGATGTCAGCTCAGCCTCCTCCCAGGGGAAGATGAATGTATTCAAGTAGGTGAAAGTGTATGGGTAATAGGTTTTTGTGCAAGGTTCTTAGGACTGCTTTCCTGGGAGTCATGATCACATGTTTCCCTCCCTGGAATTTGCCAGAATATCCATCAGGTGGGGGTGCCTGCCAATCCTCTTCCTCCCAGGGGTCTCACCATTAATTACCACACAGTCTCCCTCCATGAGTCAGGAGGACAAAGGACGGGCATCTTTGAGCTAATTGAGTGACTACCGAAAAATGGAAATAGCCACCAGATGATAATTCAACCAAAATACAAATTCTTAGACAACTACCTGTGACTCATGTTCGACTCTGTCCTGATAAATCAGACCAGGTGGAAACTGGTTCGTGGGAGAGAGCCCGAGAGTTGCTTCGTCCCTGCAATTCTACCCCCGCCTCACTTGTCCAAAGATGCAAGTTCCGTGGGGCAGACGGACTGCTCGGAAGCTGCCCTTTCCTGGTCATCCCATGGTTTTAGAATCAATAAGCAAATGCACACTGTGCCCCCCAGAATAGGGAAAGGTTTAAATTAACCACACTAATAAGTTGCAAGAATGACCTGCAGTGGATTTTTTAAATACTTAAAAGGCACCTGTTTCATCATCAAAGGATATTTCTCTTCTGTTTCCAGGACAAACGAATGTTTTGAAGTCAACCAAGAGGCAAACACAAATAATACCAGTAGTTTTCAAAAAACGCTTTAACATGTCAACCCATTTCATCCTGAATGGTCAGAGGAAGGAAATTTGTATTTATTCAAAACTACATTATTGGAAATGGGCCAGCCACTTTGGATTTGTTATTGCATTTAATCCTTACCAGCAACAGCTAATCTAGGCATTATTCACCTCCTTTTGCAGTTAACAATACCAAGGCTTTGGGAAGTAGAATAACTGGATTAGGTCATCCTGAGTTCCCCATCTTTTCAGGCCTCTTTCCCTACAACCTAGAACTCTGTAACCTTTGACCTTGGTGAGTTTGAGGATTACTGTATGGTTTTAGAAAAGAAAATGTGTTGCAAATCCAGTCAATTGGACACTGAAAAATGTCAACCTCCCTTCTCCACTACGTTCTTATTTCCATACTATAAGATCCTTCTTTGGCAAGCAGTCCGACACTCTGCCAGCAAGGGCTAATCATTTCCGGCACCTTGTTTACTCAGAAGTGAGACCGCAGAGAGAGGAGCTGCCGTCGCTTAAGAAGAGTTCCAATGCTGTTCTTACTGGAGAACAGCCAGACCCACCACTGCAGTAGCTGGAACAGGGGTCCCCACACCAACCCATTATTAGCTTGAAGGGTTACCAAGCCCACTGTAATGCCGTTCACTCAGCAACTGACCATCACGCGTACCCCTTATTTTCACACAACTCAGCTGCCCCCTTAAAGGGGACAGAAGTCTCATCAGAAAAAGAGAAAAAGAACGAAATAATAAAATTAGCCAAGTGAGATCTGCTGTAGACTTTGTCCTACTTAACCAATCCATCATACAAGTTTATTTGAGCAAAATATACAACCCCAAAGGATTATACATTCCATGAAATTCTATCTGCCTCAAGTTCTACTGATACTCAAATTTATAGTCTTAAAAAAAAATGTTTCCTAATCTGGGAAATTCTCACTTGCTAAAAGCCACAGAAGTATTTCCAACACTGCTCTCAAGAGATTTTGGCCCCCCCAAAAAAATTTATAGAGAGAAAATAATTCTTCAAGGTCTGTTTTCACTTTTATTGACAAATATGAAAATAAATTTAAAGGCACACGGCAGACTTTTCCCCACCCCAGCGGACTGAGCAATCGTCAACATAAAAAATTCTTGATCGGAAATGCTAATAGAATGACCACAAGAGACCTTGAGTTAACCAGAGCAAAACTCCAAAGTCAGCCAATTAAAGAGCAGACCATTCGGCTTTAAACCAGCACTTGGGGGAAACTCTTCATTAATACTAGTAAACAAATATACAAAGCAATATACCAAGGAACGTTGAGACCTTGATATTTTTTCTCTCTCACAATATTAGTTTACAGCTTAGCAACAGCTAGGGTGGAGGAGGAAATTCCTCTGTTCACACCCACCCCCCTCAATGGCCTATTTTTTTAGAGGACTATGTACAATGCATTTTTTTTAAAAAAAAATCTATTGTTGGTTCCAGGGAGACGCAGATGTTTTTTCTCCTGGCTAATAATGGATTCGATTGCCTTGAAGTCAAAGAACTCCTGGGTAGGAAATACCAGGCGGACAAACAGGAACAGAGTAAGAAATGCACCAGCCAGATGCTGTGTCTTAGACTTACATTCTTTCGGGCATCCTTTCACAGAAAGATATTTTATTTTCAGCTTTAAAATGTTTTCATAATTATTACAAGAAAAATGAGAGTAGTTCAATATTGAGATTAAAATAATCTAAATGTGAAATCTTTCATGATTGTATAGCCATGACAGCACTATTTCAGTCAGGGTCATCAGACCTACTGTCACCAACAGCTTGAACCTGGTGACCTACTCTCCCAATCTGATCAGAGTGAGTTAGAGAACTGCAACTCCCTGTCGGTTGGATCTACTAACTGTCATTTTCCTTCCTCATTCTACATCTTTCCAATGATAAGAAAGCCATGGCTTTATTTTTATTATCAATTATCCGATAAGAACAAGAGAAGAGCTTTCACTCTACCTGATAATTTGAGAGTCTCCCAAACAGGTTCCTGTGCTTGCTAATAGGACTATAATCTTAAAAGATCAAGTAGTAAAGGCAGGTTAGGAGCCATAAATACTTCCAAAGCTGTCACAAACACAGATACAAATAGGACCAAATGTTTATGTCCCAATTAAGAGAACAAGAATAGTATGTTAAAAACAGCCAAACTGCCTGATATTTAGGGTAATATGGCATTTCTTCTGTATTTTAATACTGAAAGCTAACCACGTGCCAGGCTCTCTGTTAAGCGAGTCTCTGTCTGAATTTTCTCACCTTTTTTTTTTTGATAAAAAAAATTTTTATTGTTTTTCAGATACTGTTGTCTCCATTTCCCTGGCTCTGCTTTCTCCCACCCTCAATTCTACCCCCTTCGGCTTTGTCCATGGGTCCTTTATATATGTTCCTTCCCCTTCTTTCCTCCATTATCCCTCTCCTCCCTCCCCTCTGGTTCTGTCGGTTTGTTCTTTTTTTTTTTTTTAAGATTTTATTTATTTTTAAACAGAGGAGGAGGAAGGGAGAAAGAGAGGGAGAGAAACATCAATGCTGGTTGCCTCTCGTGTTCCCCCTACTGGGGACCTGGTCTGCAGCCCAGACATGTGCCCTGACAGGGGAATCGAACCAGCGACCCTTTGGTTTGCAGCCTGAAGCTCAATTCACTGAGCTACACCATCTGGGGCAGTTTGTTCTTTATTTCAATGTCTCCGGTTATATTTTGCTTGTTTGTTTTGTTGATTAGGTTCCACTTAATAGGTGAGATCATATGGTATTTGCTTTCACCGCCTGGCTTATTTCACTTAGCATAATGTTCTCCATTCAATTCTCCCAACAACTCTATGAGGAAAGTACTATTATCCCCATTTAACAGATGAGGAAACTGAAGCTTTACAAAGGTTCAATAATTCACCGTAAGGGACATCTGTAGTGACAAAGCCAGCATTTGAGCTTGGGCTACCTGACCCTGGAGAACCCAGGCTTTAGCATAAACTCTCTCCAAGTCATCCATTTGGCAAAACCATCCATCCATGCCCCTGTGACTAGGTCTTCAGTGGGTGTCTCATGTTATAGAGTTTTTGCACTGTGATTCACTTTTTCCTATATTCATACTTTGGCACTTGCTGGAGACAGTAAACTCTTTGAAGGTAGGGACTGGGGAGTTCTTTGGATCTTCCGAAGCCCTTACAGATGGGTCATGCCTCTCCAAAACAAGGGGGCGACAAAAGGTGGACGTAGCCACGTGTCCACTGAGGAATGAACGGACAAACAAAATGTGGTACATATATACAAGGGAATGTTATTCACGAATATTAAAAAGAAAGGAAATTTTGACACGGATGACCCTTGAGAACATTATGCTAAATGAAACAGCCAGTTAAAAAAAGGCAAATACTGTATAATTCCAGTCATTTGAGGAACCTCGAGTAGCCAAATTCATAAAGACAGAAACAGAATGATGGTTGCCAGAGATTAGGAGGGCAAAATAGGGAAGCTACTGCTTAATGAATAGAGTTTCAGTTTCGCAAGATGAAACAGTTCTGTGGATGGACGGTGATGATGGTATCGCACCACGGGAACGCATTTAATGCCACGAAACTGTACATTTAAAAATAGCTCAGGAAAAAAATTAAAAATAAATAAATGGTTCAGATGGTAAATTTTACATTATATGTATTGTACCACAATTACATTAAAAACCAACAAACAAGGGCAGGAACTAGAAGGAGCGCCCACCGCAGGAGCGCCTGCCCATGCTCGTGGGCTGGCAGGCAGAAGCCATGCAGCTGTCACGGTGTCAGAAGGCGCACTGGGCGCTGGTCCTCCACCAGGAGGTCACCCTGCGAGTGAGCAACCGGAGCCCACCGACAGGGCCGCCACCACTGTGTTTCCACAACCTTGCGACCCAAGAGCCACTCTCTGAACGTGCCCTTTGTGACAGCCACGGAAGCACAAGGAAGCAGCAATCTTCAAGAAAGTGTGTCCTTGAGACCCGGACAGGTACCCCCTTCCTGTCTCAGAGGCTGGGCCAGTTCAAAGCCCGGTGTCTGTCTGGCGCTTGGATGCCAGAAGACAAGTCTAGGCAGTCATCAGTCCCCTTGTCATGGGGGGGAAAAAAGGGGGGCAGGAGGACTTTCCACCTTGGAAATGTGACAGAGTAAATTTGCAAAGGAAACAATAACCTGAGAAATGTGACAGCTCAGGATTCCTTCAGTGATGGTAATCAAGGAGCTGCCCTGGTCCCTGGGCCAGAGAGCTGCCTAGACAGGCAGTAGGGAAACTCATAGGCCTGTGGCCTCCAAAGGGGGTACCGTTAGCCACCCACTTGGGCTCTTCAGGGGAATGGACCACTTGGGCCCTCAAACACTCTCTGGGGCTGGTTCACGACTGGGTATATTTAGGGCCCATAGTGTTTAAGACTTAGGCTGGGCTCAGAGGTGAGACGAGATTCAGCAGCCCCAGGGAAGATGTCCTTTGATTTTAAGAATAGTTTTTCACAAACATTTTTTTACCATTATGTTATTTCTTTCTCATTTATGTCATTTGGATATTATCTTCTCACTATTTTTAATCAAAGTCCAAATTTGTACAAAGGACATACAACTTCTCAATCGATGACATTGCTTTTCACTGTGGTAAAATATACACACCGTAACATTTACCATTTTAGCCATTTTGAAGTGCATGGTTTCATGGCACTAAGTACATTCCCACTGTGCTACCCTCGCCACCAGCCGTACGCAGAACTCTTTCCATTTTGCAAAACTGAAACCGCCTGCCAACTGAACACCAACTTCCCACTCCCCTCTCCCGCCAGCCCCTGGCAACCACCGCTCTGCTCCATGAGCATTTTTGAGATCTTAATAAACGCCTTCTTGCTTTCTCTCCTCCTTAGGTAGTAGCCAGTCAGGCTTTTCATTTCAATGCTTGCTTGGGGATCTGGTGTCAAGGAGTCAAGGTATTTTAAGGCTTGTGCAAAAAAATCTAAGCCATCAGCAAACAAGATTATGCGAGGAGGTTTAGAAAGGGCCCATTCTCCCTGCACCCTGGGTGTCTTGCTCTATTCCCTGGAAGCTCCTAGGGGAACTAGCAAGACTTCAGAGAGGAGAGATTCCTGGCTCCAGGTTTCCAGGCTCACCAAGGATTCCGCGCTCCAGTTCATGCCTGCAAGGACTAGCAGAGCCTCAGCCTTGACCGTGGACCAAAACGGGTCAAAGCCGGGTAGGAATGAGACTGGAAATCAGAGCTAAAACCAGTAGAGATGGGTTTGTGGATGACCCTCCCTTCCCACAACCAAGCACCTTCTCAAACTTTGGACCCTGGATGCAATCAATCACAAGGTGGACGTGTTCCAAAAATAACTGAGGTTAAATTTTCTGTTAGCTGAATACATTGAAGGCTGGGAGACAAAAATTAAGTTAATTCATGTAGTTTAAAAATGCTGTATTTTTGCAAACCTTTGCTTATGTCTGAGATGTATACATTCAATTGTAATAAAAGGAGAGGCCAAGCACAACTTACATTAAGCACTAAGAAGGCAAAATAGGAGGATAATGATTAGGAGATTGTTTATAAAAGCCAGGCTACAGGAATTCAAACCCTGGTTTTGCCACTAGCTATTTGCTCTTGACCATAACCCCTGTGCCTCAGTTTATTTACCTGTAACAAAAATATTATAATAATGATATTGTCCCCAATAGGATGTTACGAGGGTCAAAGATGACACTTGAAATAGGGCTTAACTTTCAGTAAATATTCATTATCAGGACGCAGTTTACACTCTTATCTCAGACTATCTGCTTTTATGGAAGATTCAACTCACTGAAGAAATATGAAAATTTGAACTTTTTTGAAGTTACACTCTTCGGAAAGAAGCTTGATCACAATGTGTGGATAAAAATTGGCTCGTGCTAAAGGTTCAAGGTTTTGCCCCGACTGGTGTGGCTCAGTGGGTTGGGCATTGTCCTGCAGACAGAGGGGTCGCAGGTTCGGTTTCTGGTTCGGGCACAGGCCTGGGTTGCAGGCCGGGTTCCTGGTTGGGGGTGTGCAAGGGGCGGCCAACTGATGTTTCTCTTATACACCGATGTTTCTCTCCTTCTCTTTCTCCCTACCTTCCCCTCTATCTAAAATAAATAAATAAAGTCTTCTTTTTAAGTTTCAAGGTTTTATTCAATTGTATGTGCAGTATATCATGTCTTCCTGTGCTCGTACAAACTGTCCTTGGTTTGAATCTATTCTTCATAAAGCCCTAGTAATTGTTACTTTGTATTTGTCCAAGTATTTCGCGGCAGTCAATTGTGTGATGATTCTTGTTAGTATTTTTCCAGGCCAAGTTTGAAAGGCATGCTTTGCGGTAGAGAGTTTAATGGATGTTGCAAGAGATGACATGCAGTATCAAGCCCAAAAGGACCCTTGAGGAGTTCATGAAATATGAGAATGCACTTAGAGGGTGTGGGTTGGAGACAGGAAGGGGTGCCTTGCAGCGGTTCGGGAGACAGAGCATTTAAGAAAAAAGACACACAAGCAGAGATTGCCTTTAAAATTAAGGGACTAGGTCTGGCTGGTGTGGCTCAGTGGTTTGAGTGGGGGGCCTGCAAACCGAAAGGGCATTGGTTCAAATCCCAGTCAGGGCACATGCCTGGGGTGCAGGCCAGGTCCCTGGTTGGGAGCATGGGGGAGGCAACCGATTGATGTTTCGTATGCACATGGATGTCTCTCTTTCTCCTTCCCTTCCCTTCCTCTCTCTCTAAAAAATAAATAAAATCTTAAAAAAATAAATAAATAAAATTAAGGGACTAAACACCCAGGGGAAGGGGTGTTCAGACAGTTTAAACAAGTAGGTTAAACATATCAGGGTCAAAACTCCTGGTCCGATCTCCTCTCTTTCCTCTTGAGAGAGGACAGAGGCTCAGCCAGCACAGAGACAAGTGGGGGCAAATATGTCCCATGGGCCTGACCTAGACCAGTTCATCTCACCTCTTCCAGCTGAAGGGTCCTCGTCTTTACAATGGGATTAAAAAGACCCGAGCACCATACAGGTGTGCCCGGCCTACAAGATGCACTTAATCATTGATCACAATGATAAAAAAGTCTAGAAACCATTGCTTACACAGCCCAGGTGGCTTTTCTTCCCTTTATTTTTATGCCTTTAAGACTGATATTAAAGACAAAATCGTTTCTGTTACAATTTTCAAATTACTTTCTTAAACAATACTAGGAGTCCATTATGAAGTATCAAATCTCCCCTTTTTGTAACATAACTGGATAACCCTTCATAGCAACTCCTGTCCTGTTCTGTCCCCCACTATTACCTGTAACTCCCCCTTTTCTAATTTAAATCCTTCTGGAGCAGATCAGCTGGTCTCCTGGAAAGACACTGGCTTCCCAGACCAGGTCGGATACATTCCACTCTGGCCAGAGGCCCAGCACTCTGGCTCCTTCTGCCCTGACCCCTGAATCCAAATGCTGGGGGTTCATGTTCTGCATAGCCCACCAGTCACTCCCCAGGCCTCCTTTCAATTCTATGGCCCCACCTTTCATTTGCAAGAGATGATAAAAGTTATGAAAAGAAGGTTCACAGAAGTTGCAAAGAAGTTTTCCCTTACTTGGAATGCCTTGTTATAAATCTATTGTACTTTGGTTCCAAAACTTGTCTAGACCAATCTACTTCACTGATAACGTTCATTAAAAAGGAGTGGGAAATGACTGTTATGATATCAACAATGAAAGAAAGCTGGAAAACACAAGAGAATTGAAAAAGAACTAATCCTGTTTTAAAATTCTGGAGCTCAATAAAAAGTAAGTGTAATCAGGGTAAAACAAGACAGTAGATAGAGAAGTTGGTAGCAACTTTGAGGGAGACTCCCAACGGAAGGATGGAGTTCTTTATTGTCTCTAATTTCACTTCAGAAAATTTTCCCACTTCATACACACTGGGCATGCTGGTTTCACTTCCTGGAAAGAGACGATTTAGGTTGATTTCTGGTTCCCACAAGGGAAAAAAGAGAGAGAAAAGAGAGGGGGCAGAGGAAATGAAGAAAACATGGTCCCAGATCTTCTGGGTCAGAATTTAAAGAGAAGGCGAAGGGAGAGAGGATAGCAGTTTACTAGTGGAAGAGCCTACAGACTGGTGGAATGAAAGGACCTGAGGGAGGATAACGGGAAAGGCACAGACCCCAGGGGGCATGAATGAGGTTTTGCCTCTCTGCGTCGGTTGGTCACTTATTCCCTTTCTACCCCCAGCCTCCAGGCGGCACAGCTGACCCATCATGTCAGGCTAGGGACCTGAAAGATAGGACAGAGACCTGGGCAAATCTGGGGGATACAACCAAGAAACAAAAGGTATTGTTGCAGGGCAGGACTCGGGGAGTGCCACCTGTTAGCATCCTCAGTGGCTCTCAGTTCATGCAGAAACACTTCACTGCATCTTGGATAGGATGGCCAGACACTCTCAAAACTCCAGCGGAAACCTTTCATGCTGCAATTTAAGCTCTTGTTCTCTTTTCCAGTCCCAATAAAGAGAATCACAGTTGCACGGCACACAGCAGTTCCTAGAAACCTGCAGTGATTTGAACCTACAGAGACATATTTACAGGATGTGAATTCTGGATATGGACAACTAGACCGGGGTTTCTCAATGATGGACATTGGGGCAGGAGGTGGGAGGGTTGTCCTGTGCACTGTGGAATGTTTAGCTACATCCCTCTAGATTCTATGTAGCAGCTCCCTTCCGCTCTCCCAGGTAGCCAGCCTATTGTCTCGGAGCTTGCAGTCCTGAGGCTGGGCCAGTTTTCATAGTAGTGAGGCGCTTCTCACAACGGAGTTAGTTCAAAATGCAGATTCCAATTCGGCAGGTCTGCGATGGGGCTTGAGCTCCCGGGCAATGCCAGTGCTGCAGGTCCCCAGACCGCACTTTCAACAGCAAGACCTCCTAGCACTTGTTTGGTGATAGGCAGGAACTGGGAGGGAACACTGGCCTGCCATTGTGTCGCTGTGGGACCCCTGGCTGATTACATAACTTCCAAGGGCCTCAACGTTCTCATTTGAAAAATGATGATGGTTGTTAAGGATTAAGTAAAATAGTGAAAATAAAGCAACCAGTTTGGCTTCTGGCTTACAAAAAATGTTAATTCCCTACCCCTTCCCTCTTAGCTCCTCCCAGCCCCGTGCCTGGAAACCTCAAACTCAAGGCACCTCTGGGGATTACAGGAATTCCCTAGAAGAGAAAAATCTATTCCACTCTGAATGGTGGCTGGAGAGGGAGCGATTTCTCCTCGCTTTCATTCCTCTATCTACTACCCTCTATGCTGGTTATGCCATAACATCTGTCATCCTTTGGAGGCTGCGAATTGTTTCGATAATGAAGCATATGATGAAAAGAATATTTAAAAACAATGTACACATTGTGATTTCATGCAAGGGCAATGCCTCCCACTCAAGGCCCATCTCTGTGCTGCATTTAACACTGAATTGATCTTTTCTCTAAAGGCCAAATGATCCCAAACAGGAACAATCACAAGCACTTTGGATAAGATCTAGGTTTCCAATACAGTTTGTTCATTTTCCTCCCCGAAAGAGTGAATTCTTCTCCGCTGGAACTGTGTCAGAAGAGCATTCCTGCTCTCCTTTGCAAGGGTAAAATGTTCTAATGCAAAATACGAACTAGCCAGGCTAACTACAGCCTTGGAATCACACAGCACATGGCACATGGACCTTGATTTTCATACACATACAGAGAGCGCTTTTGAATCCAGGATTGTGAAATACTTGAATTTTCTACAAAATGAATGAAGATTTATTCCTTGGGGAATAAAATCACTCTCCCAACTCCCCACATAAAAAGGGCTGCACAATGGTCTCTTTCTCTGTTCATAGGTTGTATCACAAAACGTACACAAGGCATTACTCCAGACCAAGTAACTTCCAGTGTGATTCCACCGTGCCAATGACGTCATGATAACGCGAGCCAATGCAGCCAGGGGGAGGGGCCGAAGGCAGTCAGTCAGTTAAGCGCCTACAGGAAAGTGTGGTTTGGCCTTCCTCACACCTTCCACACAAACTTCACCCAGGTACGGGGCTCAGGTGGGGCCTGGCAGAGCTCTGTCTTCAAGGCTGAAGTCAGGCTGGGTGGGAAGAAAGGCAGGTAGGTTCCGCCCTGTCCTCTGCACAGGTGTGGGGCTTTCCCAGGAGGCAGGGCCAATCTCTGCCCTAGGAAGCATTAGCTCAGTCCTAGCCCACAGGGTCACCACCACAAGCAGCCTGGCAAGGGTCACGGGCCACGGATAGGATGGCCACCTAAGGAACCCTCCTGAACTTTTACAGAATTTGGTGTGGTGTGGGTGGGCAGTTCCAAGCACACGCACTGTCCTTCTAACCAACAAAAGACTAAATACCTGGAAATCCTGGAAAACTGCTCCCGTAAACCTTACCAACCTGGAGCACTCTAACCACGGTGGAAACCCAGTCCAGCCCCCTCTGACGAGCCAGGAGCAACTGCTCTGGCATCTCTGCGATCCTTACTCTGCACGATAATAATCCGTCTCAAGACTCCCATGCTAGAGCACGCGCGAAGCCGTAAAATACATCCTTACCCGTTCAAAGAGAGGTTTATATTCCTGGACCGTTTTATCCCTCTTCACAAACTGAGTCAATTTCTTACCAACCCTATGCAGCAGATAAGGAGCTCAGGCACTCCAGAGAGCAGAAAGCTCAGGCAGAATACACGGGCCTGTTGATGCGGCCCCAGAGCTGCCGCCGTCACCTGGTGCTTGGCATCACCGGGAAAGCTGGTTTGCAAGGCAGTATCCAGGCTCCTCCCAGATGGCTGATCCTGACAATCCGTGCCAGAGTCCAGGAATCCCTACACAGACACTGGGGTGCCTGGGCCCCATGTCCAGATGTGAGGCCCAAGTGAACAGCCCTGAAGAAACTGGGTCTTCCTGCAGAGCTGAGGTCCTTAAACAGAGTATAGACGCCAGAGGGTCACTGGACCTGAGCTGGGCGGTCCGTCCCACCCCCCCACAGGCATTTCAAGGCAGTTTGTGACTTCCCTCTATGGACAGTGACTAAAAAGAAAACTTCACAGAGGTATCACAAGCTAAGTTAGGTGCTACAATGTTCTGCTTTTCAAATCATGCTGCTAGTGAATTCCCCAACTATTTTCTAACTACCTCACTTCCTTAAATGTACAAGCTCATCTAGTCCATGGACCCACCACTGGCTGGCACCACAAATCTGGTGGGGAGGTTTGGACCAAGGGCGGAAGACACCTTTCATATGTGTTTGTTTACAAGCCTGATGTGTAATGCTTAAGAACTAACTCAAAATAATGTTTTTGGTGTGTCTACCTCACCATGGTGCTACTTAGTAATCCATCTAACCAGCCAGATCTACTGCAAATGTGTGAAAAGTTAGATAGTAAGACAAAAAAGATGCGATCCACAAGGCTTCTCAGGCTCATCTGAAAACCTTTTTCATTTTATCGCTCACTGCAAATCTTTACTTCATATATTAATCCACTTGCCTGTCTTGGTGACAGACTAAACTCATAAGAGCTGGCAAAGGGGAGTCCCACCGACTCTTGTCACCTGCTCGTCACTGAGTGAGCTTAAAGTCCAGGATTAGGGTCCTGAAAACTTGGGCCCATATTCCCAATAAGAAGCAATTTCTGACTTACTCAAAATGTTACAAGGGAACAAGTAAAGAAGACTGGAAGAAGCCTCAGTACAACGGTATCAGGGCTTTGGGGGTAAGTAAGGGGTGGGGAAGGATATCAGCCAGACTCCCCCAGGTCAAGACGGGGACGCCGTAGGGCACAGTGAAGGCCAGGCTTGCAGAACATCCATGCTCAAAGCTTCTCGATATCAGTGCAAAGGATGAACAGCTGATCTGCTACACAATGACTGCAATTTTTAAAACCAGCTTTAAAAACTGTTTACTTATTTGCATCTGACATAAGGATGAAAGAAGACTTTGGTTAATTTAAGAAAACAACCAATTTAGGGAAGAATACAAAAGGGGCAAGGTGCTCCCATGTACATCTCATTTAACAAAAGCTTTGAAACAGGTAGGTTTCGGTGTTCCCATTTGTACAGAGGAGGGAACTAAGACTCCATTTCCGCGCATGCTCCAGATCTCACAAAGACTTGGCCCTGCTGAGGTCTAGGGAGGTCTAGGTAACTACCGGGGCCGTTGCAGCATCCGAGTGTTTGGCTCAGCTCATCCCATCTGCTCCAATCAAGCATCAAAACCACCCACCAAAGTCCCTGCTCACACCTAAGGAAAAAAGGGCTCAAAGGACAGCAACATTCCCCACCAACTCCTGCCGCTCTCCCCCTTCCCCTGGCATTCACGCCACCACAACCCTCTCAACCAGGACATGTATCATACAAGACTTAAAAGGCAAAACAACAAAAAAACCCACCCCTCGAACCCACTTTAAGGAAGTGCCATTATTTCACACCCCTACCCCCGTCCTCTGCCTAGATAAGGAAACCAGCAGCATTCTTCCTCCAAAGGGCGCCTTCTCCAGTCGCATGGCCCATCTGGTCATTCTGAGGCTGCCCCCAAGATGGGAACAAATGCCAGTCACATGTCCCTTGCTCCTACTTAAATGTATCCCCTACGGCCTGGTAGCACTGGAGCTCCTAGACTCAGGAATGGAGAAATCAAAGGAAAAGAGGGATATGTGGCCCGAGGATGCCCCGAGTCCCTTCTCCCATGCTGTCTGTCCTTTCCTGCATCTCCTCAATCTCAGAATTCACTTTGACAGGGAAAAAGAACCTTTTGCTGAACCCTGGAGAAGGTGTGCCCTGTTTTATGGTAGGAAGAAGGGAAGGTCTTGATGCATGCATTTTTCTGGCACTCAACTTTCCAGAGAGCAGGGCAAAGAACAGAAATTACATTTGTATCTGAATGCTAGTTTTCTCAAAAGCCAGGCTCCAGAGTCTGTTCTGGAGTAGGTTCCACAATGACACTTCCACATGCCCATAAATCATAATTTATATCTGTGCAAACATGACACTGAGGCTGCAAGGTCCTGAGCTGTCAACCGAAGCACAACCGTGTATTCACCACGGTAGACTCACCAAAGCCTTCAAGTGAGCAAGCCAAGGCAGTCATTCGTTACATTTTAGAAACATTTCATCAGTAATGGTTGAAAGGCATTTTTAAGGCTTAGGTTTAAACTTCAGTTAACTGTATCACTCCATGCACTCCACTTAAGTATTCTACATAATCAAGTATCACTTAAAGCACATAAAGTCTATGACTTTCTCTTTGAGCAAAATAGTGAATTTTTCTGTTGGGACAGAGATGATTTCAGCTTTTTCTGAAAAACGTGTTTGAAGAGCAAATGTCCAAAACTTGAACAGTAGTAGTAACATGTGGTAGGAAACTGGAACCCAGTAGTAACATGTATTCTTAGAGGGAAGTTAGCTAACAAAGACAAATCGCCCATCGTGGTTCATAAAGGTACTGTCTGCCTCGGTGCCAAGCCACCCAAAGTGCTGCTGGGTGAAACTGGTGCTTTTTTGAGCTTCGCAGAAGATCTGTCTCTGGGTTTTAAGTTTACTAATACTAAAATTGTAACCGATAAGCATGTTAATTTGTTACTTGAAATTTCCAAGAGCTGGCACAGGATCTCCCGGTCAATCATCTAAGCAGAGTCACTCATATTTCTCAAGATCATAGAACAGCCATTCCAGAGGCTAAGTCAAGGTTGATGAAAGTTGAGAAATGTATAAAATTAAAGAAGAGAGCTAAACACCACCGCTTTGGTTTTCAGAAGTAAATTTTCGACATGCTCCCATTTCAGTTCTTTAAATCCCTCAACACAACGGCCATCTAAATTCAATTTCATCTCTATTTGAAACATTTCTCATTACCCTACTAAGTAGAGACTTGTCATGACAACATGATAGAAATCTGGGACATGGGTGCTTTAAGAGCCTAACAAATCTAAAAGGATATCTAGACGATAATTATAATAATTAACTAGAAGGTCCAGGGTGTTAGCCTATTTTAAAGGAAACATTTCATATGTTAGTTCTATGCTAAAATATTGACAGTTTTTGGAATTAAAAAAGAAACAACAAGAGTAGACCGCTTGCCCCTCACGTGATAACGAAGTTAAGACAACCTGCTGCAATTTGCAACCCTGAGATCTTGAGGTTACTGAGTCACAATGAGCCACTTATGAAAGTGAAATAAATTCTGACAACACTACCCTGAACTCTGCATGCAGGAAGCTGTGCCAACTGTCATTCCAGAACTATGAGATAATGGATATTTCACAATGTTTGTCCCATCTAAAAGCCCAGCCATCCTTCTCAGGCTGGCAGCACCTCAGCATCTCAGAAAGGATGGGAAGTGTACCTGGTGCCAGGGAAACGGCTCAACATTTCACCACACAGTTTGCTAGGTAAGGGATTGGGAGACCCAGATAGTATTGCTTTTGTTTTCCCCGGCTCCACACTAATTTTACTGGAGTAACCCAAAATAACTGCAGGGCCCCCAAGACCCATGGTGTGCCCACTCAAAGGAGAAAAATGCCCTTTAAGCAAAGAGCCTGTATCAGAACTGGGGAGGAGAGAGTTGGTAGGGCACAGCTGTTCAGAAGGTGCTTTAGGGCAGGTTTCGATTCCTACAAGGCTTTTTGTTTAAAGAAACAGGGTAACCCCCTTCCGAGATGTACCTCTTCTAGACATTCTACTCTGAAATGTTATTGGTCAATAAATACATTCAGGGGGGCTGCCATGCTGGGAGAAGAAGAATGTTTAAACTGGGAACATTTCCGGGAAGAAAAGTGTGATGCCCAAGTGAATCCTCTTGGCTTTCAGAAAGCCAAGGAAACAAATCCTCTGGGATTACAACGGTGAGGGGTGGGTTTGTTCTTACTCAAGCCTCCAGGTCCCTGGAAACGTGAGTTAAGACGGAAGGGCGCGTCCTCTGAGAAATTAAAAAGATACACTATATATGCAAAGATATATGTGGATGCGTGTAGTTTCTTTTCAAAGGTAAATACATGGGGGGGAGGGGGATTTGCCAAAATTAATGGCGTTGCACTCAAAACTGCTACAGGGAAGGGTACAGATTTATCAGTCTAGCCACACAAACTATGAGAGCCAAACCACCACTGCCCTCCACGGGAAACTGGCTTTACCGGGTCCGGAGAGATAATCCACCGTCTCTCTAAGCGAGTCACCTCTCTCTGAGAAGCACCCCGTCCCCGCTTTTGCGTACTGGGGAGGGGCCCCCAGGACTGGCAAGCGTCTAGCCTCACTGCCGGGGAGCTCAGGTAGCCCGCTGCGGGTCTTGTTCCCGAGGGTCCTTTCAACATCTCGTTCCCACTGCAAACAGCCCGCCGTTTGCCTTCAGTTCTCACCCGGCCACCAGCGCCACCGCTCCCTCTGCGGGCTCCCAGGTTCCCAGGCTCCTGGCTCTCAGAATCAGCGATTCAGTCCAGGTCCTCCACTACTTTTCTCTAGGTTAATGTCTCGGGGCCGCGGGTGTCTCCTTGTCCCTATCCGTGCGCGCGCCCGCCGCCTCCACCGGCACCACAGGCACAGTGTACCCAGCGCTCACCACCCCAATGCTTCTCTTCGTCTCCCCAAAGTGTCCCCAAAGGGCCCAAATAGGCGTGCCCTCCGGCTTTATCCAGGATAAAACACCGGATCCTAACAGCTGGAATCCCAGCCTCGGGCCAAACTTCCAGGCTCAGCTCGGACCTGACCCCTCTTGCCTTCCCGCGCAGTCCCTCCTCCCGCGTCATCTCCGGAGTTCAGCTCCCCAGATCAGAAAAGGCTCCGGCTGCCTGGGACCGGGGCCTCCCTGGCCTCAGTCTCTGGGTAAAGCTCCTGACTTCCGAAAGCGCCCCCAGCGCTGCCGTCTAAGGAGGACCCGCGCCTCCCTCCCCGCCCCCCATCCTCCGCGCGGCCGCGAGCTCCATCCACCGCTGCTCCCCTGTCTGGAGAGGCAGCTATCGCGGTGTGATTTTCACACTCTTTTTCCTGTACAGCCGGCTGTATGTGTGTATGTGCGTTGGGGAGGCGTCTTAAGTTTATTTTTTAAAACATGTATAAGTAAATAAGTACGGAATAAAGCAGCCAACGGCTTGGCCCTCTCCCAAACCTAGGAATTCAAAGCCACATGGCCACAGCCCTGTCTATCCAGGCGCCCTCCCCGCACACGCTCCCCTAGACAAGTACCATAAAAGCCGTTGAAGGTCCGAGGTAGTCCCCAGGACTCCCCAGATCACCGATCTCTCCCGGGCCACCTCTTCCTCACCCCAGAGGCCCCAACACCAAGAGGGGAAGGCGCCCCAGGGACTTGGTATTTGGACCGCAGAGCCACAGCTTGGACACCCACCTCTGGGCGCCGGATCCTGTGGGACGCAGTTTTCGGACTCCGCTCCTACTTGAGGTGTCCAGGAGATTCTGGAGAAAGGCGTGCGGCAGCCCCAGGCTGGGGCAAGAGCATCTGTCTGTAGCAGAGAGCCGTGGCAGCAGGGAGAACTGGAAGGTTGGGAGCACCGCCCGCTGGTCCCGGGCGCCCAGTCCCGCCCCGTCCCGCCCCTTCTCCGCCCCCTCCCCGCCTCTGAGCAGGAGGGGGAGCCGGAGTTCCTCCCCTCCGCTTCTTTCTACACTCCCCTTCCTCCTCCACCTTATCTCTGTGACCTGGGAGAAATATATGCACAAACCAAGAAATGAATGAATGGATAGAACAGAGATGGAGGGATGGGGTGGGAGGAGCAAGGAGGAGAGGGGTCGGGCAAGTGAAGCTGGGTATTTTCCAACTGGGGAGAAGGCTCTGTGTCTGGGTGTGTGTTAGCGCATAGGTGGGTGTGTCGGTGTGTGTGAGGTGGACTTGGGTGTTGGTGTATGCTCAGGTGTGTGAGTGTTTGAGGAAATGTGTGGGCGCATGGGCGTACTCACAACGCCAGGATATGCGGAGTTCCTACCCAAGTCGGGGGAGCGAGTCTCTCTCATCCCCTATCCGGCACCACAGCTGTCCCTGGGGAAGTCCCTGGGAGAGGCTGGAAATGCATCTTTGTGACAGGGATGGGGGCTCTGTGCGTTTGGGGTGTCTCCTTGATGGTGCCCAGAGGTTGAGTTGGTGGACCAAGATGCTTCCGGCGCGCTGGCTCACCAGAGCCTTCAAGCTGCCCTCCCCTTTTGGGCCTCGGGTGGCCTGGCGTCAAAGCGCGTGTGTTAACAAAGCCAGCGCTGGGGAAGGAGGCAGCTGATACACTGCGTGGGGCTGGGTCAGGTGGGTGGCCAGCCATCCCTCACTCCCTAGCTGTATGAAATTTCAGTCTGTAATCCCCTCCCCCACCATGAATATTTAAATAATGGTAATGACCCTTTGAAAACGGACGATCTAGAAATCCTGAAAGGACACAGGCAGAAACACCCTACCCAGAAAACAGCATTTAAAAAGCAGGCAGTTACCTTACTCTGCACATTTTCTGCAGAGGAAAATAACATAAAGTCAGTTTTCTTGAATTTAACTTTTCATTTTCTAGGGTTTTTATTTTCGTAGTGATTCTCTCTCTCCAACTTTGCAAGTCAGAGCTTCTTACTCTCCTTTGAGATTCCGCTCTCCACTGGAACTGCTGGCCAAGGTCCTGGGGTCCTCTTCTGAGAGTCAATTCTGTGTGCCAAATTTAGCAGGGAAAAACAACCCCCAGGGTCTAGTGCTTCCTTCCTAGTTCACAGAGGTCCCAGATTTCCAGTACAAAAAAAAAAAAAAAAGATATCATGGGGAACTGCCCAGAATGCCTGCCACCCCAAATGATGTTAAAATAGGACTCTGGGGGGAGGGGGGAGGCTTCCTTCCTGTCTAGAGCTTTATTCACACCTTTACGCAGGGAGGGGATAAAATCTACATTGGAGACATCCGGGGTTCTCCCGGGGGTTCCTGAATGTCAATAGGCTTCTTTTTCTTTGCATTTAGGAATTATTTCACCAGCCTTTTTGTAAGTTTGTTATTTACATTCCTGAATTTCAATAGAATTTACTGAAGATTACATCAGTCACTTGGGCCTCAATCAATTCCTTTCCGCCTCTCCTCTCCTCTCCTTTTTTTCCACTCCTCATGTCACTGACTTAAGGAGTTAAATATTTAGGTGCCCTACATCATGATCTATTTTTAACATTTTACTATCATGTGAAAAAACTTACATTGAAATGAGCATGTTTGGGTACAGTTATTTATTTATGTGGACCACAGACTCACCAAGGAAGGAGTCTAAAATTACAGCAGAGGTGAGATTTTATAAAGTATATTGGCAGGTGTACCATCACTCTTTCTTCATATGTTCCGAAATTTGAATAAGCGTAAAGTTTACAAATCAAATTTGTTTTGTTTTAAAAAAAGTACAGCAATTCACACTGGCATTATTCTAAATTAGTGCCTTTCTAAAGCAATGTCAATGTTAATATTAATTTAATATTATTCTTATATTTCTGTTAATATTAATTTTGACATCTGGTATATCCAATAGAAAAAATGGGAATATTAATTTAGGGAAAAAATGCCTCTTCAGTAGATATTAATTTACAAGAACCTTTTCTTCCATCTTATATTTAAAAGGCAGCCATGATTAAATTAAATGTTTTTATATAAAAGGCTTGGTACATACCAGATACTCACAAATATATGTTTAGTTTGCTCAATGAAATCAATGCCAGGGCATGAATGTCTGCATTCAAAAGTAAAAACTGTTCTTAATTAACATTTTCTCATTTACTTTCCCCTGGGTCAACAATTCTCAATCAAGGGTGATTTGACCCCGAAGGGGCATTTTGGCAAGGTCTGGAGACACCTTTGGTTACTGGGGGTGGAGGTGGTCCTACTGGCATCTAACAGATAGAAGGTAGGGATGTTACTAAACATCCTAAAGTATACAGGACAGCCCCCAAACAACAAAAAATTATCACATCCCAAATGTCAAAGTGCTGTGGTTCAGATAGCTTGCCCTGGACTCAAACAAAGTCAGCACTAAGAACCACAGATATTAGACCTACATTTGTGCTTATTAAAATGCAGATTCCCACCCTGGCTAGTGTGGCTTTAGTGGATTCAGTGCAGGCCTACAAACCAAAAGGTCACCAGTTCGATTCCCAGTCAGGGCACATGCCTGGGTTGCAGGCAAGTTCCCTACTTGGGGGCATGCAGGTGGCAACCAATCAATGTATCTCTCTCACATTGATGTTTCTCCCTCTCTTTTTTCCTTCCTTCCACTATAAAAATAAATAAATAAATAAAATAAAACACAGATTCCTGGGCTCCACCTTTACCTCCTAATTTGGAATCTCTGGAGGCAGGGCCAGGGAAACAGGACTGCAAAGGTTCCCAGGTGATTCTTAAGAACATGGAGTAAGAAACACTGGAGCTGGGAAAGGACTTCATTATCCAGTGCATGCTTATCGGTTCATCACATCATATGTCTCTGAACATGGTAACAGTTATTCGAGCTGAGAATATTTTATGAAAGAAGCACATTTAGTCTTCTAGATGTACTTTAGAAGCACATTTGAAGAAAATAAAGGGCTACTAATTCTATGGGTGGAAAAAAAAACATAGCTGGGGTTTTCAAATATAAAATGCTCCCCAAGGCCCCATACCACTCAAGACACAAAACCTTCTACATAGATTTGCTTGGCAGGAGAGGAAAACAGGATTTCTTCCAGTTAGTGTAAGTTTTGCTCGTGCTGTCTGTGCCACACTGCCGGCCCACTTCAAACTGTGCCCTGAGCAAAAGTGGCTTCCACTTTTGGTGGAAAAGAAATAGAATGTACTTGCTAAAGAAACACCAAAATTGAAGTTTATGTTTCTAAGAAAAGAATCAGCCTAGACAAAGACTGACAAAGCCTCTTCTTCCCAAACTAAACAAAATGAACCAAATCTAGTAAATAATGGCCTAGCAGTAGCCACATAGCCCCAAGCCTAGAAGGAGAGTAGAAGCATAAAAAAAGACCTATGCTCTGACCAGTGTGGCTCAGTTAGTGGCATCACCCCGCAAAGTGAAAGTTTGTCAGTTTGATTCCGGGTCAGGGCACATGCCTGGGTTATAGGCTCAGACCCCAGTTGGGGAGTGTAGGAGAGGCAACCGATCAATGTTTCTCTCTCACATTAATGTTTCTCTCCCTCCCCTCCCCTCTCTCTCTAAAAAAAAATAATTAAATAAATAAATAAGTAAATAAATAAAATTTTTTAAAAAGTGAGTGGCTCAGAGAGCTAATCTGAAAATCTGAAGGAAGGGCTGAGACTGGTGTCGTAAAAGAGAATTTGCCATTTTTTCCTTTAGCAAGCAGAAAGAACAAAATGCACCAGCTACGTGTCATCCTCAAGTGCTCAATGTGTCCCACAGAAAGTAAAGGCTGGCTGGGGGCGAGGGAGGGCAGGGAGAAGAAGAGGGAAAAACAAACGGAACACCAAAAGGGCTGGGCCACATCAAACCAGCAGCCCTCGGTTTGTGGGGCTTTCCCACGAAGCGCCAGGTGGAAAGTTAGAAACAATCCCAAACCCCAGGGCATTGCCATGGGACAAGATGTACCTCTGAAAACCTAAGAGAAGAAACAAGCCAGGGGAA
Organism: Mormoops blainvillei; assembly: GCA_004026545.1. Classification (NCBI taxonomy): domain Eukaryota; kingdom Metazoa; phylum Chordata; class Mammalia; order Chiroptera; family Mormoopidae; genus Mormoops; species Mormoops blainvillei. The sequence continues at coordinate 43,232 of PVJD01002755.1, forward strand.
ATATTTGCCACGTACACAGTGATGGGTTACTATCTCTGATGTGCAAAAGAATTCTTACAAATCAATAAGAACACTACCAACTACCTAATTTTTTTTAAAGCAGTTTATAGATAAATAAGTATAACTGGTCATTGAACTTATGAAAAGATGCTCAAACTCTCCATAATTTAACAAGTGAAGTGAAAATATTGGGACAATATATTTTGTCTATGATAGGCATGGGTAAATATATAAAATACAAATATCTATTGTTGGTGAGGGGATGATGAAAATTGAGTGACTGTACTGTTGATGGAGCTATAAATTGATATTAATAAAATGGTAAATTTGGGACATGGTTTGGTGCTATTTCTTGAGATAAAAAATGACTAAACACTGTTCAAGGGCAATTCACTTTTGGAATTTAGAAGCTTATAAAATCTATGGAGTCACATGAAAGATTGGGGTGTTGGGGTAGAATCAGTGAAAGAGAAATTCCTGATCACAGGGCCAAAATAAAGGGAATATTTCAGATCCATTTTTAAAGTTGTTTGCTGTGCTATGTTGTGATCTGAGCACTTCTGGTAACTCCTAGACCTCTGGAAACAGAGAACCAAAGGCAAGGGGTTTGTACAAGGCTCGGTGTGTACACGGGTGTCAGGCGAGATAGATGTGAGGTTAAAAATTCAGGTAAAGTAGGAAATCAGAACAAGAAGTCACCAGGAGAACTAACCCCACCGCCCCTGAGTTAATCACTTGAGTTAAAAACCTGTAAAAATAGAGGGGTGGACACTGGACAACCTTCAACACTTCTCCATTCTTGAGATCCAAATTATTTCAATTTAAATATAAAAGGAAAGATTTATTCCTGCCAGCTGCAGGACTTGGGACAGGTAACCAAGTAACTCCTAGGATTCACACAGATCATTTCTTTGCTTTCTAGTTCAAATACTGGTTTTAGACTTCCAGCCAAGATGGAGGTGTAGGTAGATGCACTTTGCTTCCTCACGCAACCAAAGAAGGACAACAACAAATTTAAAAACAAAAAACAACCAGAACTGCCAGAAAATCAAACTGTGTGGAAGTTCAACAACCAAGGAGTTAAAGAAGAAACATTCATCCCTGACTGGTAGGCGGGGTGGAGTCGGGCATCTGGGCCGGAGAAGACGCGCAGTAAGGTAGTGGCTGGGGGCGGGCAAGCAAGACAGAGGCTGGCGGACCAGCAGCCCCACCTTCGCCTGGAGGAACAACTAGGGAGCAAGGCGTGCTGCACAACCCAGGGTTCCAGTGCCGGAAAAGAAAGCCTCAAAACCTCTACTGGAAAAACCTGTGGGGGTTGCAGCAGTGGGAGGAGCTCCCTGGCCCACAGGAGAGTTCGTTGGAGAGACCCATGGGATCGTCAGATGTACACAAACCGGGAATCAGCACCAGAAGGGTCCAATTTGCGTTTCGGTAGTGGGGGAAGTGACTGAAATTGAGGGGAGAGCCAAGCAAACTGCATTGTTCCTTTTCGGATCCGTCCCGCACAGACAGCGCCAAAACGCAGTGACGTGGGTTGTCCTGCCGCTCACAACATAATAGGTGCGCTGAGGTGAAGAAATATGGCCCAACTGAAAGAACAAATCAAAACTCCAAAAACAGAACTAAGCCACAAGGAGACAGACAACCTATCAGAGGCGGAGTTCAAAACACTGGTAATCAGGATGCTCACGGAAATGGTGGAGTAAGGATGCAAAGTGAGGAAAAAGTGAAGGCTATGCAAAGTGAAATAAAGCAAAATATGCAGGAGCCAACAGTGAAAGGAAGGAAACCGGTACTCAAAATCAATGATTTGGAACAGACGGAAGAAATAAACATTCAACCAGAACAGAATGAAGAAATGAGAATTCAAAAAAATGTGGAGAGGCTGAGGAACCTCTGGGACAACTTTAAATGTTCCAACATCTGAATCATCAGGGTGCTAGAAGGAGAAGAGGAAGAGCAAGACACTGAAGATTTATTTGAAAAAATAATGAAGGAAAGCTTCCCCAATCTGGCAAACAAAATAGATTTCCAGAAGTCCAGGAAGCTCAGAGAGCCCCAAAGAAGTTGGACCCAAAGAAGCACACACCAAGACGCATCATAATTACATTACCCAAGATTAAAGATAAGGAGAGAATCTTAAAAGCAACAAGAGAAAAGGAGAGAATTACCTACAAAGGAGTTCCCATAAGACTATCAGCTTATTTCTCCAAAGAAACCTTACAGGCAAGAAGGGGCTGGAAAGAAGTATTCAAAGTCATGAAAGGTGAGGACCTACATCCAAGATTACTCTACCCAGCAAAACTATCATTTAGAATGGAAGGGCAGATAAAGTGCTTCCCAGATAAGATAAAGTTAAAGGAGTTCATCATCACCAAGCCCTTATTATATGAAATGTTAAAGGGACTTATCTAAGAAAAAGAAGATCAAAACTATGAACAGTAAAATGACAACAAACTCACAACTATCAACAACTGAATCTAAAAAACAAAAACAAGCTAAGCAAACAACTAGAACAGGAACAGAGTCACAGAAATGGAGATCACACAGAAGGTTATCGGTGGGGAGGGGTGGGGGAAGAATGGGGGAAAAGGTACAGGGAATAAGAAGCATAATTGGTAGGTACAGAATAGACAGGGGGAGGTTGAGAATAGTATAGGAAACGGAGAAGCTACAGAACTTTTATGTAGGGCCCATGGACATGAACTGGGCAGAGGGGGTGGCAATGCTGGTGGGAGGCAGGGTGCAGGGTGGTGGGTGATAAAGGGGAGAAAAAAATGGGACAACTATAATAGCATGATCAATAAAATACACTTAAAAAGAACCAAATAGTGGTTTTACTCTGTTCATCTGGATATTTTGTATATTTAGGGATTTCCCACTTAAGACATTTCTCAACTGATCTCCCATTCTTATTGAGGGGCAGAAAGGTCACCTCCAGATACTGTGGCCTCTTCATAGAAGGGGTAATCCACCAAACACAGACTGTTTTAACCACCAACTTCCTGAATCCACAACATATAAGACTGACATGTGTCAGTCTATGGACTATTTATATGGACTTGTAGTTGTGTTTTATCAAATTAAAAGCACACTTCTGAAAAGCGTCTCATCTCTAAAGTCAGGCCAGGTGGCAGAGTGGTGGTCAGCCCTTAAGACTTGTGAGTCAGCATTTCCCAAGCAGGCTTATACGGAGAGTAGCTGGAAAATTGGGAGGAAGAAATTCTGGGTACATTTTCCTAGGCGATCTGGGGCCCGGGAATCTGTATTTGTTTATACTTGCTATCTGATTCTGTTGCACAGCCTGCTCTGGGAAACCACGTGGGGTGAACGCAGTCCCCCAAGCGGGGGAAGGAGAGAGCAAGTGGATGCGGAAATAGAGATCCTGTCATCCGAGAACCCTTGGCTCTGGGCTGCGTTTACTCCCGTTCTTGGCCTAGTTTGTGGTGCCTGCCTTTCCTTCATTTCCTCTCCAGGGTTTCTGGCTTCCTGTGCCCATGTGAGTTCCTTTCCTGCCTGTTCCACATTTATTTCCTTTCCCTGCATCCTCGCACTTGGCCTTTCCTTTGCCAAACCCTCTAACATAAGGAAAAGATGACCTGATTACGTTCACCCCAGCCTCTTGAGACCCTTCCTTTAAAAAGGCCTTTAAAAACACTCTGACAAAACATTCCCAAACCCGAGCAACACTTGCCCACCTCATTGCTTTCATTTCGTCCCACATTATAGCTGGACTGTGCCTTCTCTTTGCTGTCAAAGTGGCATCCAGACTGCCCGTTTAAGATGCATTTAAATGGTACCGTTATAAAGACAAACTCATACATTATTCCACACTAAAATCTTCAGTGGAAAACAGCAATTTGGGGAGCCCTGTGTTAGACAGGTTAGAAAAAAGAGGCTATTTGTGGAGGGAGAAAAAGGGTGGGAAAGGGAGAGCGAGCAGAGGACGGGGACCCCTGGTGAGGGAAGCAAGGGGCCCCGATGACCACACAGGACTGCTGTGGGTCCCACGTCTCGGCTCCAGAGGCCTGGAAGCTCATGTGCTAATGACAAGAACGTACCCAAGTATTTCTTCAGTAATTAACAACAAAGCACTGTGAGGTCCAAGTTCTTTGTTTCTTGTCTAACCATTTTATCTTGTTGAACAGCTGAAGCATTTAAAAAATCTAGTAAACACTCTAAAAGTTCACGCCCTAATGGAGACACAACATAAAACAAGGTGCTTTTTTAAGTACAGCATTAAAAACATAAAATATTCCAAATATACTTGGAATGTATACAGTTGGAACTCAGGAAGAAGGTTGGGAAACTGTGTCCCCAAAGCCGAGGACAGTTTTCTCTGGGTAAACCCACTAAATTTGCTTCTCATTAATGATCTGTGTTTTAAATGCAAAACTGCTTTTCCTTCCAGTGATACTTAATTCCATTTTAATTTTAGGTAAGGTAAGAATTATTTTTTAGTTTTTAAAATATGAGACTGTAACATTTTCCCAGTAATTCCCAAGTGTTTCCCTCAGGACCTTTAAGTACAGGTTGTTAATTTATGAAAAGAATCATAAGGATTTTCAGTAATGGTGGTGGTGGGGAGAGACAAAATCTTGCCATTTGAAATTGTAACAATTCTGATTATCACAGAGGCAGTCTTTGCAGTTGTCTCTGACTTATCAGATGCCTTAATGCTGAGAGCTGCCCAACGAGAAAATAGGTTTTTTCCTTCTGTGATATTGAACATAATTATATACCCTAAGATTAATGTAAGTTCATTAAATATCATGGGGAAATACTATGAAGGCATTTTAGAGCCTGTGTACACAAAGTAAATTAATTCCTTACCTAAGTAACCACTAAGATTACAATGTGTTAAGATCATTTAAAGATGAAGAATGTTAATAGCTTCTTCTACAGCATATTAAAAGCCTCTTGGAATGGGACCCTGGCCAACGTAAAATCCCTTTAGAAACCACAATAGCTTGTGATAAAGTCAACGAAAAAGCGTAGCATCCACATCACTGGGAAGATTCTCCAGCTCCTCCAGTAAATGCCTCTGCCTTATCTCCACCTCGCTTTCCCTCTCCGCTCCTCTCCTCCTTTCCTCCTTCCTTCCTTCCTCCCTCCCTCCACCCTCCTGCCCTCCTCCTGTCTTTTTTCCTTTTTTTTTTTTTTAGACCACTGCCCAGGTGACTTTAGGAGCAGGCATTACAAGTACAAATACCTTAAGAAGCCAGACAGCAAAGAGCATACGTGAGTGGAGCTGCCACGTCTCGGAGTTTGCGCCTGCTGTAAAGGGCTCGGACAGGAGAGCCCAGTGGCGGGCTGCTAAGTAATTGATAGACTGGTTGAGATAAGATAGGCAAGCGCCCAGAGAACGCATATGCAGATAGATGGTTACTGCTGCTGCTCTTGTTTTAAATCGGTCATTTTCTTTACTTGCTTGGGGTGGGTGAGGGCATATCCAAGTGTCAGAGAAATGAGAATTAGAGCTCGGAGGAAAATGACCTGTCACCTAAGCCCCTTTCCTCATTTTACAGTATAGCAAAGTATCCGTGAAAAAGTATCAGGGTCTGGAGCCAAAGGCCTGGGTTCGAATCCTGAGCTGTTACTCACAAGCTGGGTGAACCTGGGAAAGTCACTCAGCCTCTCCAGCTCTCCGAATCCTTGCCTGCAAAAGGCAGCACAAGGACAAATCCGCCACGGGCAATTGCTGTGAGCATTATGCAAAGCTCCATGCAAAGCTGTAAGCCATTATGCAAAGCTCCATGCAAAGCTCCGGGCCAACCACAGAGAGAAAGCTCGATGTTAGTTGTCATTAGTGAAGCAAGTGAATCCCAGCTGAGGGCCAGGGCCTGTGTAGAACCACCCAGAATGCGTCAAAGGCAGGACGCAAACCAGGTCTCCATACTCCCAGGTCAAGGCTAACTTATTTGCCATAAGCATGCTTTCTTTGGTATTTTCATTATTTCTATAGAAAACAACACACAATGACAATTATGTGGGATGGTGGGAGGAAGCCCTGGTTAATTTGGTTTGAAGGCCAGTCATATCTATGGCCCACTTCTAATAGTCTTGGCAGTAAGGCCAGGCAGGTGCAAAAGTAGTGGTTGCTGTCGTTATAGGTGGTCCAGATACCCAGGATGGTTGTGCTATTGGCATGGTTACATGTCTATCCGCTCTATCACAGTATCTTGGGAATATTTTCCTCTTCATCTTTCTGCCCATGGTTTTGCTTTGAGGCCTAGTAAAGCCTCCAGCCCATTCTCAATATCCTGGAATATTCTGCAGACAGAAGATGCTGCTCTGGACCTGAATTATCAGAGAGCAGGAGAGACGCCTCCATGTTGACACCCATATATGCTATAATTGTGGCCACTTGCTGAAGCGGACCCTTTGCAGACACTGTATCGAGGGCCTGGTTCTTACAAGAGCGGGGTGTTACCTCATCCCAGGGACAGGCCCTGCGGGTGAAATGTGCAGAATCAAAGCCCTCACCTCCTGGCCCCCGCTCCCTCTTCTTCCAGCTTTAGCTCTACCCACGGCTTTCACTTGTCCTGGGATCACTCAGTCTGCCCTGAACCCACCAGTTCTCTAACCGCTGTTCTCATACTCTGTTCTTTACCTAGAAAGCCCCTCTCACCAGTCACGCCCTACCTAACCCCCGCCTTCGAGGCCTCTTCCTCAGCCTGTCCCCAAGACTGCTGTTCCCCAGGGACCAACCACGAGCTCCTTCCCCTATTCCCATCACCCTTCCCCTTCCCTAGACTGGGATACTTGGTGCATCCTGGAGTCCTACCTGGGACTCAGCATCTGCCCTTCGGTACCCATCAAACCCACACATTCCAACCAAAATCTGCCCCCCACCCCTACTCATCTTCCCTGTATTTCCTGACTTAGGGGTCTCGCAATTCCTGAGATCACACCCACCAAGAAAGGGAGTGAGGGGTGGGGGAAGGAGAGAGGAAACAAACAGGTAGGGGAAGGAGGGAAGGAAGGAAGGAAGGAAGGAAGGAAGGAAGGAAGGAAGGAAGGAAGGAGGGGAGGGAGGGGGAGAGGATGCGGGTAGGGAGAGGATGGGGGTAGGGAGAGGAGGAAGAAGGGTAAGAGGGGAAAAGAAAAGAGGAAGGGTGGATCAACAGCTATTACAGAATAAGAACATTCGATAAAGTTCACATGAGAAAAAAGGTTTATTTTAATAAACTGTCAAATACAATGAATGATGCTTAGAAACAGGATGCTTTTTTTTTTTTTTTTAATTTGAAAAAGAAAGGTTCTAAGCCTCTTTCGCAATGTCATTTCTCTTAGGAGGGATTTTCCTATGTCACTCATGGGACAAACTTAATATAAACTTGGAAATATTTTTCATATTTGGGTTTTGTTTATGTTTTCTTTGCAAGAGCCAACATAAGAGAACATTAAGAGTAATTTAAAAATAACTCAGTGGATGAATATTTGTCTGTTTCTCAGCTTAAATAAGCTTTTATTTCAAAATTTCCAAAGGATTTATTGATATTAATTTGAAAATCACTCTCAAAATTTGAACCTGTTTAAATATGACAAGGCACAAGGAACAGCACACGTGCAACACAACAGTCGGCAAGTTGATTTTTTACCTAAAAATTAACAAATGCTGTATAACATAGAAATGCAGATAACTTAGGAAAAATGAAACGAACTGCCCCAAGTTCAGGCATGGTGGGTGTATTGGTTTCCCAAGAAATACTGCAGGACATCTGTATACTGAATTTCTTTAGAGTCAGTGAAAGGTCTGTGTATTCATTGTAGGCCCCGTTTTCCTTATTTACTGAAGAAGCAGTTCTATCACAGTCATAAATCACTGCAGCAGAATGATAATGAAACAGGTAATCAGCATGTTGAGAGGATGAAGATCCAAGGGCAAGCCTGAAAAACAACCAAGTCTCCTGGACAAAAATCTATTAATCATTGCGTCCTACCAGGCAAGTGCCAGCTTCTCATCTGAAGCGCAACTACAAACAGAACTATGTAAAAGCTTCCTTACCAACCAGGAGCTGGAGGCCTACTTTATAGGTTTGCATATGAACATTACCATTTTGTTCTACCAGGCAAAGCCATTAAGAGCAAGGGCTGCCTGGTTAGATCTGGGCTCTGAGACTCCTTGGCTGTGTGTCTTTGGACATGTTACTTAGTCTCTCTGTACCTAGTCTTACTCTTTAGGTTGGAGATTCCCATAGTACCCATCTCTTCGGGTTGTGGTAAGAATTAAATAATATAATGCTGTCAGCATTCAGGGCAATGCCTGACACACAGAAAATCTCAACAAATGTTAGCTATTATTCTCCTGATTCATTTTTTTCAAAACTAAAATTCACCCCAAAATTCATCATGTTAGAGATCACAATTCACCGTCTCTGAGCACGAGGAGAGTATGGCGACTGACCCAGCACCCTATTCTCTCATACAGGTCCCTTTGGGAAAGAGAGCAAAGATTGTGACTGCTGGTAACTCCTTCTTTTTCAGAAACAAACATGAGAATGCTGAGCTAAAATAAATGTCACATCTCCATCTCCATTGGTTCGTTTCTGTAAGAAGCGATTGTTACAATGCTAATAAGCTCAAGTGATATCAAAATAGCCCAGTTCTTAGCCCTGGCAGGAGAGCTCAGCTGGTTATAGCACTGTCCTAATAGAACAAGGTTGCAGGTTTGATCCCTGGTCAGGGCACCTATGAAAATCAGCCAATGAATGCATAAATAGGAGGAACAACAAATCGATGTTTCTAATACAATAATAATTTTTTTAAAATAGCCCAGCTCTTGGTGTGTAAATCTATTAGTGTTTGCAGCCTGTTCTAGCCAATGAACCAATCATCTTGTCTGAGCACATTTTATCTTCTTACAGCTTACACGTGTGTCATGATTTTCACCATGTTAACTACATGTTTTCGCCACACAGAAAAAAGCAAGGGGGAAGAACATTGGAGGATGGGTAGAGGAAAGATATGGAAAAGGAAGGTATTTGATATAATTTATCAAGAGGAGGAATAGTTGATCACTTAAACAATCTTAAGTGCTTATAAAATGAAACAAGACCTTTCTACCTATGAACAGATATTCTTGAGAACTATGCTCAAGATTTATGAGACCTTTGTGACACCTGGCTTGTTTCAGAAGGATAAGGCCCATTGTAAATGGCCATAGGTTATTTTAGGAATAACTTGTAACCATTCCAACCCTCCTGGACATTAATGATAATTTACTCATAAATTAACTGCCTAAGTGGGAAGCAGATAGACAACCTTCCAAGAGCACCAAAGACCAGTGGGTTCTGCCAATAGGTACTACATTTGGTTTTCTTGCCTTCATTCTATGGGGAGTCATAGACTTTGGTATGTGCAAAGCTAATTAGATTGGGGCATTATCTCATAAGAAAACAGGCTTATCTGACATGCATGGACAAAGACTGTTTCTAGAGCTTTAACATCATTATGCATCCCTGCCACTGGAACACTGGAAATATCTATGGGAGGAAAATGTACTGGTGTAGTCAGGAAATACTGTGACTGTGTCAGAATTTTTGCTGGAAACATCCAGGCCAGTGTCATCTATTTTAGAAGGTGATTACTCAGAGAGAGGGGATTTTTACCAAGTAATGGAGTTGGTAAAAGCACAAAAATAGTCATCAATATTTTAAAAATTAAGATGATGAGGTTATCTGTGGAAAATGAAGTCAGGCCAATACCGCCAGCCCCGCTAGGACCCATTAGTAAAGATTTCCTGATGATCTAACTACTATGCTGTACATCTGAAACAAATACAAAATAATGTTGAATGTAAACTGTAATTGAAAAAATTGTTTACTTTTAAAAATTAAAAAAAAAAAAAAGACTTCCCAAGCCCTACCCAATATCTTCTTGGGTTTCAAATGAATTTTGATTAATTGTACAAACCTGGTTATTCAGGTTTGTATCAGTTGATCCATATTGGTAGTGGAAGGAAATGCAAAGACATTGATGGGATTAGCCAATTGGAAAGAACCTTCTGCAAATTTTTCCAGCCAGAACGCAGTAGATAAAATGACAGATCAAAATTTGGCTAAAGAGTTGTATGATAAAATACAAGCCTTTCTACCCTGACTGGTGTGACTCAGTGGGTTGGATGTCATCTAGAAAACTGAAAGGTCACTGGTTCAATTCCTGGTCAGGGCACATGCCCAGCTTTTAGGTCAGGTACCTGGTTGAGGGCATGCGAGTGGCAACTGATTAGTATTTCTCTTACACATCAATGTTTCTTTCCCTTCTGCCCCCTCTCTCTAAAAATAAATAAATAAAACATTTTACAAAAAATACAAGTCTTTCCAAAGAATATTGGTTGGAGGAAAATTGAGCAATGTGTTCAAAGACTAAATGAAACTGTTTTTGATTACTATGGTCATTTAGAAAAGACATTCTTGCAGTTTTCAGGCATTAAGAATGTCAAGAGAGAGGAAACTACTTTTTAATACTACATTTTTCAAATGGATTAGATGATGAGCTTAGTGCTCTAGTGGGGAAAAAGAAAACCAAACTTCATTGGGCCACTATGGATACTCATGATTTAGTTAATCAGGTCAGTCAATTATCCAAAACAACAGAGAAAAATAAAAGGAAAATTAATCAGGCTCTGAATTATTAAAGCAGCCCAAGTCATGAGTTTACAATTACAATGATAAACTTATCAGAGTTGAAAAATCAGAAGAAATGGTCTAACAACTGAAAAACTGGAATTTGCAATTGTTGCAAAAAACCTGGACACTGTAAAAACATTGCCCATAAGCTCAAACGGTTATTGGAAAAATGACAATCTGTTGCTCTAATACCAAAAGGACCAAAAATGGGATAGAACTACTCAGGATAAGGTGGGGCAGGGGAGGGGATTCTCCTCTCCAAGGGACTGTTTTTGAACTTTCCAGTCTTATATCAATGCCTGGATATAACATCTGGACATACACCAAGCCTCCAGGTAATGCTCTGATTACCCACTGGAGGGGCAGTCCAGACTACCTAACAGCCACCCGACATTACTACCCCACGTGATCAGACCTCCTGGTCTCCGTCTTCCAGACCACCTGACATCTGTTATCCTGCCTGCCAGATAGCTGACTGATAACCATCCTGGACTAATCCTAGAGCTAGAAATGCAGGACTAATAATTCTCCAAGAATGCACTTTTTGCAAGAACATTGAACTTTCTTCTCATCTTTGAAACACTTCTGGGTTTTTGCCTAGCTGTGCTCCCAGTGTGCAAACTCTAAGACCCTTGAATAAATCTTCATAATTTATTTCTAGCAATGTCTCCAGATTCCTTTTGACTTTGCTGGACAAGATCTAGACATTGGTTAGGTTTGAAAGCCTTCATTCCTAGGAAGAAAAAAAGTGTACTAGCGGAGGTCTGTTCACAGGTTAGCAGTATATTGTGTGAACTGAAAAACAGGGTATCTACCTGATTTAAAGCTTAGTATAATATACTATAATCCCTGAAATGAATAAAGTTGTAGTTAAAAAAAATCCAAAACCACAAATAACCTCAAAGCACAAAAATCAAATTCATTAAGCAATTCCATTCATCTCCTCTGCAACATCCTCCTGTCTAAGACTGCCAGACTTAGCAAGTTAAAACATAGGACACCCAGTTCAATTTAAATTTTAGGTAGCCAATAAGCAATTTCTTAGTATGTCCTATGCAGTATTTGGCACATACTAATACCAAATATATATATATATTTACTGCTTACCTAAAATTCAGGTTTAACCGGGTGTCTAGTGTTTCACCTGACAAAGCCACTCCTGGCCCCATCCTTGAAGCTCTTCTGTTTTACCTAATGGTAAAATTAGTTTGCATTCCAATAGAGGCGTGAAAAAGTGTCTTTCCATCTGGGTTCAAAGGCTCACTTTGAGATCTTGGATGAGTTACCTGACTGTACCATTTTTCATCACACCTGTAAAATGGGGTTAATCACAGTTCCCCCTTCTCAGGGCTGTTTGGGGGGCCACAGGAGATGGTCCCTGTAGGGGCTCAGCACAGTGCTCAGCTCACAGCAAATGCTCAGTCAGTGTTAGCCATTATTGCTGGCAGGAAAAGATGGTGAGGAAATAAAATGACAAAAAGAAGAAGGTACTTGACATCTTTCACTCACCAGGAATATTTCTTATCTATATACATAAATAATTGAGAGCTGTTGATGGTTGTGACTTCATTTATTTGACTTTTATTTTATTTGACAAGTAGAGAGCAACCTATTGGAATAATAAGTAATATTGATGCAGCATATTACCATTTACAGCAGGCCCTTCACATCCATTACCTTGTCATAATGCAAAAGGCATATTTTAAAAAAAAATTCAAGACTGTGATTCTCAAAGAAGCAGGGACTGGGAAAATTTAGCCAAATAGCCCTGGTATGCCTCCTACCCCCCACTGCCAACCCCCTCTGAGATCCCCTATTCTAAAGAGTTTCAGGGATTTTTAAAAATCTACAATAAAATATTTCCTTTGGCAAGGAAGCAAACTGAGAGCAATCTTTATGTATGTACTCAGTAACACAGAAAGGACTTTTGGTCTCCAATGTGTCTTTTCATCCAGAGCCCCTGCACAAAACAATTCTCAGTGTTGTCATCATCAAATACAAAGGACGACTGGCTCAGCACTGCCGGCAACAAAAGTCCCTCGGCAGAATGTTTTTTTAAAAGCATCCTCCAAAGAAAGCTGTAACCTGTGGCCTCTATTCATCACCAGAAGAGTCTAAATGCTTTCCGCCTTGTGTAATGGAGAATATCTGCCCTTCCAGAAGAACGGTCTCTCTCCCAGCAGTACATTTTACATATAGGGACACAGCATCCCTTTGTAATGCAGCTTGTCCAAATGATTTTTGTGGCCAGAATCTCCAACTTGCCTCAATGGTGCCCATCTTGTTTCTTGCCTACACTTAAGTGAGAAATATTGTATATGTTGTTATATTCATTAAACAAGGAGGCCATTAGGCAGAGGTGGCTCAAATGCCATGGTGCCTGACATAAATGAACCAAAATCTAAGAACGTAAATGCCTCCAGGTTATGAAATCAAAGCACTGAGAGCAACCAATCACAAGCAGCCAACGAGGCTTTAAGCTACAGCCAATCAGTCAGAGCTATAGCCTTTCTCTGCTTTTGCCTTTTCTCTATAGCCTCTCCCTACCAACAAACCACCTCCTAATGTTTCTGAACTTTCCTAATGGCAAGGATATTGAGAAAAGCAAAGGCAGGGAGGGGTGGGAATGGCGCGCAATTCAGGGGGTTGGATGGGGGTGGATAGGAGGCTCCCGCTGAAACACAAAAACTGGCTTATGAGCTTCCGAACTGGCTCTGAAATGCCAAGGGCATAAAGTCTGGAAGGACCTTTGAGAGTCACTTGGTGACACTTCATTTCCAGCTTACACGCTGGCTTTGGAGAGTTGACCTCCACAGAAGACAAGTCTCCATGGCCCCCACATACAGAATTATTTATCCTTATACCCCTACGTATTACATACCCTTTCCTGGTAGGTGGGGGAATATTGCCTAACTCAGACTGTGAGGAATTTTTGAAAATAAAAGGTTTTTATGCTCTGGAAAAAAAAAAAAAGAAAAGATCTCTCCATGAACTCCTGTCCACTGAACACTCTTAACTGCTTCCAGTTCGGCATGGCCCAATTCCAATTAATCTTTGTCAAAGAAACTCTTAAATTTTTTACTATGCCTCAGTTTGTGTTTTACCAATGTAAATAAGTACAAGGCTTCTGACAGAAATTCTAGTGTCTTAGAATTTTCTGTGCACCTTTTTGCAAATACTTAGTTTTTAGTCTCTTTCTACAAAACAAAAGAGCAAGATAAAGATAGCATCTAGGATGTGGTTGGTGTATTTGACTAAAACGGCAGCCAAATCACATAAATCCTGCCCAGGAGATACTTCTTTGATATACATTGATATAGTTTTGAGCGGTCATCAAATAAATGAAATTTTAAAAAACAAAAAAACAATGCAGAGCCAAACAGGTGTAATGGGTGGCTCCCAGCTGAATTAAGACAAGACACTTCCAGGTTGTTGGCACTGGGCAGTCCTCTCCCCAGAAGAAAGGAAGCTCTGTGTCCAGCAAACTCTTCATGTAGCAGCTAACTAGTAGCTTTATTAGGGAACACTAGTCGTATGTAAAGCCTGCCTTTCCCAGAGGGTATCGAAATGCCCAGTTGAAGTGTAGCCATCTTACTGGCTTTTTACTATTAACAGGATGTATTTAAAATGCCTTTGAGAAAACAACTAGAGAGTATTACATATAAAGCGTACCACAGTGGCGGTTGCCTAGATCTGGAGGGAGGAACGCATGGGGAATTGGTATTTAATGGGGAGGAGGAGAGAATAAGGAATTAGTATTTAAAGAGTATAGAGTTTCAGTTTGCAATGATGAATAGTGATGGCTGCAGAAGTGTATGAATAACACAAATGCTCCAGAACTGTACACTTAAAAATGATTACAAGGATAAATATATATACATGTGTGTGCGTGTAAAAACATTTCTTGGCTAATAAAGATGCAAAGGAAAAAAAAAAAAAAGCTGAGAAGTGAATGGAAAAAAACCAGGCAGGGAAAAAAAAAAGAGAAAGAAAAAGAAATGGAAAAGAAAGAGATTGATGAGATTGATAAGACACCATGCAGTATCGTTCCATGCAGTATGTCCCCTGCCCAGGGCAGTTGGAGGGGGTGGGGTAAGGGCAGCAGTGATCCTAAAGAGGAAAAGTGGGTTTCTCCCCCACCTTCCACAGTCGAGAGGGTCCCCACTCAGAAAACACTGGCTGGACACCTGCAATGAGAGGTTGCTGTGTGTGGTGGAGAATTTAATAACTGAACAAACTAGAAAGCCCACCTTTCAGCAAAGAAAGAAAATCGAACCACTAAAAAATGAACTACATGCAAAATGGCCAATAAGTACATGAAAAAGACATGGCATCATTAACCTTCAGGGAAAAGCAAATCAAAACCACGATGAAATGCCACCTTACACCCACTAGGATGGTTACAATCAAGACACAGACAATAGCAAGTGTTGACCAGAAGATGGAAAAGTCAGAACTCTCATCCACTGCTGGTGGGGGTACAGCCACATTGGAAAACAGTCTGACAGTTCTTCGAGAAGTTAAACACAGATTTATCATACAACGCAGCAATTCTACCCCTAGGGACATACCCATGACAAATAAAAACATATGTCCACTCCAAAACATGTGCATGAATATTCATAGTAGCATTATTCATAATCGCCCCAAAGCAGAAACAACCCAAAAGTCCATCAACTTGTGAATGGACTAAGAAACAAAATGTTGGTATGTCCATGAAATGAAATACTATTTAGGACTAAAAGGAATGAAACAGTGATAGAGACTATAACATAGATAAGCCTCAAAAACATTAGGATAAGTGAAAAAAACCAGACACAAAAGACCACCTGTTATATGATTCCACTTACATGTGATGTGCAGAACAGGCAAATATATAGAGACAGAAAACAGTTAGCGTTTGCTTGGGATTGAGGGTGAGAACAGAGATTAACTGTAATAAGGCTTGAGGGATCTTATTGGAGTGATAAAATTGTTATAACGCTGAATTATGGTGAAGGTTGGTAAATTTACTAAAAATTATTGAATTGTACACTTAATAGTGTGCATTTTATGGCATTTAAATTATACCTCAATTGAGTTGTGTTTTCAAAGAAAGGAATGGTTTTTAAAAGAACTGTAATTCGGAGGATCTAACAAGTGAAAAACAAAACACTCGGGCAAGTGGCATGAGGGGGAAGTAGGAAGGAAGCCACAAGAGAAAGACCCTGCGGTGGGAACACAGGGGGTGGGTTTGAGGGAGGCCCACAGTCCAGCTTCTGCATGGCCCAGCTTCACCGCCGTCTACATAAAGACTGGTCTTCATTTGCTCATTCAACAAATACTGACACAACAGGCTAGACACTCAGCTCTGTGCTGTGGGTACACGCTCTTAAGGAAGTTACATTCTAGCGGAGGAGCCCGGATAGCGAGAAGAGGAGCAGTGCTTGGTAGATCTGAGTGCATTAGTTTCCTGTGGCTGCCATAACAAATGGCCATAAACTTGGTGACATAAAACAACAGAAATTTATTCTCTCACGACTCTGGAGGCCAGAAATCCAAAATCACGGGGTTGGCAGGACCATGCTCCCTCCAAAGGCTCTAGGGGAGGGTCCTTCCTGGCTCTTCCGGCTACTGGTGGCTCCAGGGGTCCTGTGGTTTGCACCTACATCTAACTCCGATTCCTGCCTCTGTCTTTTGACGTGATCTTCTTCATGTGTGTTTCTTCTTCTGTCTCTTGTGGGGACACAGGTCATTGGACTTAGGTCCTACCTGCTAATCCAGGATGTTCTCATCTTGAGAGTCTTAATTATATCTGCAAAGACCCTTCTGGCAAACAAGGCCATGTTCACAGGTACCAAGGTTAAGGACTTGGACATATCATTTTTGGGGGGTGGGGTGGGTTCACGATCCCACCTATTACATTAAGTGATTTAATACTGTTGATAAGACCCATTGAATGCTACTACCTACATTATATCAGTATATTTAGAGGGTGTTTTTAATGTAAACGTTCTTAGCTCGAAGTTCCTCAGAATGACAGAAGTTTGTTTATGAACAAAATCTGAGTCATTTATATTTTTAGAAGCATGATTTTGTCATTTCAAATAAGACATGGTATTAAAAGGCTACGCATAGTAGGAAAAAAAAACACATTCAGACAATTACAGCATTGCAAAACATTCTGCACCTTTTTCAGAAGGAAAATTTTGAATCACTAAGATAGGTGCATCTATTATAACAAAAGTAATATGGAAGAAACCAAACTACTTTAGTGATTTCTGTTGATATTCCCTTGGGAAGTGTCAATGAATCGGGTTTTATTGTAATTAGTGTTTCAACAGAATATTTTTCCCTCCTGTGTCCAAAAGAATATATCAGGAACAGCTGATATTGCAAGGATGCGTTAAACAGCTATTAGAAACATGAATAGCTGTAGACAGATAAATATATAATGAGGAGCTGGTAGTTAATTAATGAACATCAGGCATTTATAGACACAGCAAAAAATAGTACTTTAAGATGGATGAAAGGACAGGATGAATACATACAGCAGTGTGCGGCGGGGAACAGTATGATACAAAAGGAAAAACATGATGATTGCTGATTTATTGGGAAACCTAAAGAAGATCTAAACAGAAGCATTCCCCTAAGGTACATCCACTTAGAGGTTTCACAATGTCTTTATTGAGAAGAAACTGGCATTAATAGAGGAACTTAATATTTACACAAAGTTATTAGTGTATTTAAATGCATTTCTATTTTGCCTAACTTGTTAAAGTTATATGGTGTTCATACTTCACAGTGGGTTCAGTTCTTGTGAGCTAAAAATCCTCTGTTCTTGTAAAGAAAATTCCCAGGTATTCAATAAAAGAGAAGACAATGAGAATAACTTCCAAACTGGATAGACCAAAATAAAACTTCGGCCAAGATTCTGGTGACCAAGATAAGTAGATTGATGAGGTACAATAGCAACCTCATAAAACGGGACTGGGGTAAGATGTGCTTCTGTCAGATTATGCCATTTGCGTTTATAAAACAAACTCTAGTCTTCCTGACCCTTCAAATGTCTTCACGACATCTGCAACTAACGAAGCTAAGAAACTAATTCCTAAAATGATGACAGATTCCAAAATCTTCAATAGCACATCTTCATCCATCAAACTCTACGATTGGCACCCATCCCTTTCAATCCACAGACTTCTCAAGCTTTTAAGTTTTTTCAACAGAGCCAATGAAACACCAACACATCACTGTAATTTATATTACTGTCTCACAAATTCTGCTAAATATAATTACAAGCAAACAAACTTTCAGCAGTGGATCTTTATTTAGATTACTTGATTTTTTTTTTTTTTGACCAATCAGTCTCCTGCCCACCTTTTACTTAATTTCACTGCAGTATTTTTGTTTGCTTTCTCTAATGTTTTTAGCATAGATGACATAAATTCAGCTTTCGTTTCACCAAGGAAAGCTTGAATACATTCATCCTGTATGTTCTTTTGTACAACCTCTAGTAAATCCAGGAGTGAAATATCTGTAGTTATATCTCAATATACAAAAGGACATTACTTTTTGTTTTGTAAAGAAAAATTCATAAGTGACATATATCTAAATTCTAATCATTCAAACAAAAATGTTAGAAAGTCCTCCCACCCTGGCCTTCGTGAACTGAAACATAAACAGAATTCCGAGACAGGACAGCTGTTCCTCTGTGTCTAATTCAGAAATAGAGGGGAAGTGGTTGAGTCTGATAAATTTTGCTATGAATTCTTTAATGTAGGCAATAATTACAAATTCATGTATTTAATTTGAACAGTGATAATTAGGTTGATTTCCAGATGACTCATTTTGTAAACCTTTGGCCATTAGTGTTCCAGCTGGAAAGGGCTATGTGCTGCCTTCCCACTGACATCAGTGGAAATCTTGAGTCAAGATCAAAGCTACTTTATGCCTCTCTGACCTTTCTTCACAATGCACAGTGGGGCCCAGTTTCGCAGCTCAGAATTTTCAGATTTGCTTCACTGTGCCTGTGGGGTTACCACTTGCAGACAGCCTGCACGTAGATATTCACTGGAGACCCTACAATAGGCTCATTGGAAATCACATCTTGGCTTCTGGCTTTCAGGAAGTTTCCTAATCCAGATCCCAAATTTCAGGAAATCGCATGTCTGGGTGACTCACTGAGGCCTCAGTGACTAGGGAGGTGGAGGGGCAGAGCTCATTTTACCCCTAGGAGCCTGCCGCAGGCTCACTTCCCTTAAGAGACGCACTTTGAGAATCAAACTAGAGAAAGGACGCCTTACCTTGACAGTCATGTCTGCGCTGGATGTTCCTGTGGCATCCGAGGCCACCTCGTCTCCCCTCAGCAGCACACTCTCCCACCCGGCTCCTGAAAAACAACAGAACGGTGGCATTGGAGCCGAGTGCATTCGGCTGGCATGGGGAGACACACCTGTCGTTTTGCAGATTCCAATCCCATGTGACTTCTTTTAAGAAGACTATGATCATCCCCAGCACCTCACCTGCCCGGCAGTCACCGTGGGGGGGAAAGCTTCCTTTCGGAAGTGTGGGTCTTAGCACCTCCTTTGTTTTTACCCAACCTCCAGCTCTGGAGTCCACTGTCCAAATCTTGTATCTTACAGGCAGTTCTATTCCTAGCCCAGAGTAAAGAAGGGGTTGGAATGAACTCCTCCAGAATCCAGGCCTCATACTGAGGTCCCACTTAGGGCTCACGGTGAATCCCAGGACGTGGAAACACGCATATCTGAGTCTAATTCAACACTCAGTGGAAACAATTCCAGAGTATTCATTGTCTTACACTCCACACACCTACTGGAAATAGTCGAGCTTTCACACTCACTGTTAAAATCTATATATGCTTTCTCTCTAAGTCTTGATGAATCTTAGTGTTCCTTTTTTTCTTAAGCTGTCAGATCATCTCCAAGAGTATTTGTCAAGACACAAGATTTAGCTCTCTCCAACCTCAAAAAAGAAGCCAAGGGCCCTTATTTAGGAATACCTAAGAAAAGAACATAGTAAAGCTACATTAATTCAGATGTAATGGTGTGTGCAAATGGAGGTGGAATGGTCTGTGTTAGTGGAAAGTTTGAAGTGACAACTAAGCCTATTTTTACAAACATAGACTTACTGCAATTTGACCTGCAATAGCTAAGATATGGAAACAACCTAAGTGCCCATCGATGGATGAAGGGATAGAGACGATGTGATAAAACAACTCAGCCATAAAAAAAAGAAAAAAAGAAGTCTCCTCATTTATGACAACATGGATAGACCTTGAGGGTATTATGCTAAGTGAAATAAGTCAGGCAGAGAAAGACAAATACCATGATTTCACTTAAATATGGAATCTAAAACAAAACAAAACAAAACAAAACAAAACAAGCTCATACCTCCAGAGGATAGGCTGGTGGTTGCCAGAGGGTTATGGGATTGGGCGGGGAGGGCAAAATGGATGAAGGGGATTAACTGTGATGGAAAGAAAACTGGACTTACAGTGGTAAACACTGTGCAGTGTATACAACTACTGATTATAATGTGCACTTCTGGCTGATGGGTGTGGGCAGCAGTGGCATCTGCTCTTTTTGAACTGGAACATTTAATTGCTGATGCAGGACCTTCCAAGTACCCTTCCCCTCTACCTTAGCGAATGGTAATGTTCCAGGTAGTGGCGGTTCTGCCAGCCTGAGTCCCAGCATCCGGTAATGCCTAGCAGAGACAGCCAACCCACACTGCCATGCAGAACGAGTGAGAACTAAACCTTTGTTGTTTTTAGCCGTGGGAGTTGGGGCTGTTTATTACAGCAGCATAACCAAGCCCAGACTTAGGAGAAGCAGCCCTTCCAGACTTGCCTTTCCCATCAACACCCAGTTCTCATTACAGAGTTTTGGGGTTTTTTTTCATTTTCTTTAACTTTTTAATTTTAGAGAGAGAAAGAAAACATCGATTTGTTTTTCCACTCCTGTGTGCGTTCGTTGGTTGCTTCTTGTATATGCCTTGACCAGATACCTAATGTGCAACTGCGGTGCACTGGGATGATGCTCTAACCAACAGAGTTACTGGGCCAGAGCCTACTGAGAGTTCTTTACATAAATACATGTTCTAGCCTCTAAATCAATTCTGCCATTTCAATTTTATCTCCTCAACCAAGTTATACTAGTCCATACTTTCTGCTTCTTTGGGGCCACTCTCCATTGTCATTGCGCCCAGTTCTCATTGAACAGGTTAGTTGCACCTCATGAAGGTTCACATTCCAAAGACAAGGGCATAAGCCTGCATGGTCACAACTGCCCTTGAAAATTCCTTAAATCTTCCATGCAGTACAATATAGCCCCAAGCTTCAGAAAGCCCACGGAACCACTTTTTGTTCTAGCTTTGGACAGACCAATTCTCCTGCAAAGTATCAGATGATGTTGGCTTGCACTAAGGGTCATGTCATACAAAAAATACAGAACTTGAAATTGTGGAATTCTCAGGGTTTGGAGATGCTCAGACTATGAGATAGAAGGAACTGTGGCCAAGTGTGGCAACGGTAGGTTGACACCTCCCTTGTCATCTTCACACTGGGGTGTATCGTTTAGGATACCTTTGGCCACCGATAATAAAAAGTCTATTTCATGGATGCTTAAACAGCAACGGATTGGCCGGCTCATGTAACAAGAAGTCCCAAGGTAGCACCGCACCACAGGTGGTTAATTCAATGGCTCCATGGTCTCGTGGCCTCAGTTTGACCTCTCTGCAATTTCTCTGACTTTCCTCTGTGGTCCCAAGATGGACATAGCAGTTCCATGTGTACTGAAACTCCAGGGGCAGGCAAATGGAGGAGTAAATAAGCCTTTCATAAAAGCACCCTTCTACATCCCTAAGCTGATCCCCAAAATCTCACAGGTCACAAAGAAAGTATAAGTCTATTCCTAAACTGATTATGGGAAAAGGAATGGCATTATCCAAATTGGCTTGGAGCTAATTAATCAAGATTTACCGCCCTGAGCTGGGGAGGGTCTCAGCCTTCTCTGAGCATACAGCCGCCTGAAAGATGATGACAAAAGCACTAAACAGGATCTTGGCCAGCAAGAAAGAAGGGGAGACATTGATGGCCGTCACGGAAGCAGCCAGGAAAGTCTGTCACAAGAGGACGTTCACAAAGCTTGCAGTGGCAGGTAGAATCACTTATACTTTTCAAGTTTCTCTTTTATTTCCTCTGTCATTTGTTTAGCTAGAAATATGCACTTGAATTCATATAAGTTCAATGCACAGGTGATGCCAGGACTAAGCCTTACGTTCCAGTGCCAGCCCCTTGGAGTCACAGCTCAGTGGGAGAGTGATATCTCCACCTCCTCCCCGCACTGTGAACACGCAGCCCGGACCATGAGCCCCGCTCATCAGGGTAATCATTAGGGCCTGAACCCGGAGCACCCTTAAGTGTGCCTGTCTGCTGATATCTGCTCCTCAGTGCTGCCTCAGAGGGCCCTTATCAGCTGGCTTGTAAGCACAGTGGGCAGGACTGGGCCTGATACCCAGTTAGCATCACCTCACTGTCTGCTCAATGAGAAATGTGAATTTTGGGCAGCCAGGTTGGAGGGACAGGAGCTTCTGAGTGGGTCTGGGTGAGAGGAGAGGGTGTGCAAAGGAGAAAAGAGGAAGACAAAAGGAAAGAGTGTGGAGGGCACTGGAAATAGTCGCACCTCTGTGTCGATTCACTCTAGATGCTGAAGAAACAAGCAGACTGTGATTTGTCCTGTCCTCCAGAGTCAGGCAAAGGTCTAGTGGCCCTGGGCACTTCCCAGCAAATCCGGAAAGAGAAACCACATGAAGGTGTGGTCACTGGATAAAAAAATGTCTGGGTATAAGACCCCGAGCACTTGGAAGACATGGCTGTCCGTTCACGGGCCTGACCCCCTCAGACCCACCTTGCTCCTCAGTCACCACGCCCCCCACCCAGCCCCTGGCACAGAGTGAGGGTGCCTTAAATACTTCCCTAATTGAACTGGAGTTGGATGGGGCCTTGAGGCTGAAGCATCAGGATCGAAGGCTCCTCCGCAGTGTCACCTGAAAGGTGCCCCTCACCTCTCCATGGCCTTTTCCTGGTCATGTTCCTCACCACCTCCCAAGGTCATGCTGATGGGGCAGCTGGAATGGACTGTCTTAAGAACAGCTGAGCCACAAACAGATTGGGGAGGAAAACTCCCAGACGATGACCTATGTAGCCTGGTTTAGGGAGGCAACAGAGGACACAGGGCTGGGCCTTCAACAGGTAGGTGTGTCCCTTTTATTTGCGGGGGAATTTTGGAAAAGCCTCCTCAGATGCATCCAATCTTCTTATCCATCCTAGTTGTTCTTTTTCTCAACACGCCTCTGCCTCAGGCCTTATCAGCCCATTGACCTAGACAATGTCGTAGAACTGCACAAAGTCTAGAGCCCAGCCTTCCATGTTCTCGTAAGAGAGCCGAGACCTGAGATGGAAGAGATGCCAGGATCTCATAGAAAGTAGCTGGTAAGCTGGGACCAAAAGAGACTAAATTGCCAGACTTCCAAGGCCAGGGTTCTTCCTGAGGTCCAAATGATACCAAACCCATTTTACAGACAAAAGACCCATTGTGAAATCATCTTGCTTGATCACAATGAAAAGAATGGGGTTTGGGCCTGGTTCCCACCACATCTTAGCTCTCCTCCTCGTCCAAGTCTCTGCACAGTCTCAGAATTCAGACTTGCCCAGATATTTCTCTTTCTTTTAGTTGCCTTTGACTCTGTGAGTTTCAAAAAATCCCACTTTGTTCCTGGAGGAGCTCTCAGCTGGGTGGTCATTAAAACTCAGCGGAACTGCAGAACAATGATTTGCCTTTAAACACTCGGGCTCTGGGAAACCCCACCCAAGGATAAGCCGATGGGGCTGCTTCCTCGGAATGGGAAGCCCTGCCCCGGGGTTTGGAGGAGTAGAGCAGGATGTAACCCCACCCCTCCCCACCCCACTGCAGGTGGTGGCTCATCCTTGTCCCTGAGCCCCAGCCTTCTCTTCCTTGGCACAGATGTAAGATCAGGCCCGGGGGCCTCTAGGAGCAATGGTGGCAGGGGCATATCACCCTCCCTTGGCTCCTCTCCCTGAGATGAGCTCACTGGGAAAGAGAAAGGCCCACCCTTGGATGACAAGTTATTTCCTCAAACTCACCCAAAGGTCATTTCCCTTTCCCCCACCTTCACGTCCCTGAGTAAGGGACACTTCTCTGGTGCCTCTGAGGAGCAGGTGTTCAGGTTGCTCAAGATGCACGAAGAAGAACCTAGAATCTTGCCAAGCATGCCCCCCATGCCTTCTTAGCCCCCCACTACCCTCCCCACCCCATGGCCGCAGGAACACCAGTCATGGCAGCTAAACTGCACTGAGGCCAAACTGTAGGTTGAGGACTATGTCTTTATGTGTATCATCTGGTTTGATCCTCATATAGTATAGGTACACGAGGCGGGTACAATATTATTCCCACTTTACAGAGGAGAAAACTGAGGCTTAACAAGATGAAAGTGGAACTACTATGTAATGGGACCACACTTAATCCAAGCACTCAGACCTCAGAGGCTATATGCTTCACCAGAAACCTTATTACCATTCAAAAGATTAGCATTTCTTCTGTTGTCAGGGATAGGAGAGCAGAGACTTGAGGATTCCGTTCCCAGAAGGGAAATTTTCTTCCCTGCGGTTCCAGTTCAAGCTGGCTTCAGAGCTCACAATGCAGGGATCATGAAAGGTTTTGTGGTGGGGCCCCTAGAGAGATAGAGAGCCATGGCTGGCACTGAACCCACTCCAGTTCAGTTCAGCAAACATTTACTAAGCGTTGATGGGGCCTCTCTGTGGCAGCTAGGATGGGCAATTCTCCCGTCACGCAGGAAGAACTCCAAGGCATGGTCCTGCGGGATCGCAGAGCCATCTAGTTCTGCAGAGGCGACCTGAGCAGCAGAGGTTTTGAAAGATGGAAGAGGATTAAGACTATAAAGCACCTAGTTCCTCTGTGGTCCACCTTGGGTTTAAACATCCCACAAAAAAAAAACAAAACCCGGAACAGACATTGGTTACCTGCAGAACAGTCATGCATGGGGAAGATGTGGAAACGCACAGCATTCTGGGCTAGAAAACGGTTCGCTGCTTCTCCCTGACTCCTGCCTTGTAAGCACGGGGTTGGAAGGGACGATGATGATGATGACGATGACGAGGAAGATGATGGCAGCTATCATTTCTTGAGTGCTTAGTATGTGCTCTTTGTTGTGCTATATTTAGTATATATTTTTTGCAAATGAAAGTAAACGCTATTTTTATCCTTGTGGTCCAGAGAGCAAAAACGAGGCTTGGAGAGGTTAAATAATTTGCCCAAGAACACACAGGTAATAGCAGATCGGAGATTTGGATACGGCTCTCCAGGGCCAGTGTCCCTGCTGCTGCAACACGCCATTGCCAACCACCTCTGCTAACCAGTGTGCCCTTCACAAGAAGTGTGAGAAAGACACCTCTCTTGAGATCGAGAAGATACATGCATACATGTACCTGCTTGCCACATGTATATGCTCTGCAGATATCCACACACATGCACACACAGACATCTACGTGCATGCCTTTTGACACTTGCAGACCGTCCCGTGCACACATACATAACCCATGTGTCTGCACACACATGTGTGTGTACCAGGACATGAAGCTGCAGCAGGTTTTCAGCTGCCCTCATTCACTGTACACGCTGAAGTCTTGGGCTGCCGGTTAAGGAGAAAAGACCCTTTCTCTGTCTCGGCATCTGAGAGTGGGTGGGAAAACTGGGTGTTTCACTTCCAGCTCTCCCCACAAAGGTGCATTTGAAGAACGCTTCCTTATGGGAAGGGGGAAGCAGACACCAACCACATGAAAATGAGAGCACCAAAGGATCCTGGTACAGAGTTCAAAATGAGTGTTACGAGACCTTTGAGGCCCAAACCAATTTTGAAAATGGTTTGTTTGGGCTGGCCTGAACCATTCCTCAGAAATTAAAGCTGTTTTCGGCAACCACGCTACCTGCTGCCACCTCAACGGACTGTTCACAAGCGGGCTCCCTACGCAGAGAAGAGAGCCGACAGCTGAAAACCGGGTTTTACTCTCCAATTAATCTGAAGATACCACCATTTAGTGGGGCTTCTTCCCAAGTCCAGTAAAGGATTCTGTTGTATTCTGTACAGCATCCTGATTTTGTCAGCCTGATTTTACTAGGCTGGAAAGATATTTGATATCATCCCTAAACAATGTCATGTAGAATTAAATAAAAACCCAAGATACCACCTTGGATCCAGTTTCCAAGTGGAGGACATGTGCCATTTTAATTAATAATTAAAACAGCAGGTGATGACACGGGCATATCTAAGGTCCTCGGGCTCTTTGGAGGGTCAGCTCCCTCGCTGGTATGCTGTGACTTCCCCACTTCTGGCCGTGAAAAGGGTGCCATTGGCCTGAAGGCACCATGGAGAGCATGGCCCATGGAGACATGAAGAAACTGGTCTCTGCCATGTCTCATCCACCTGACTGCCCCCACACTCCCAGCCCCACCGCCTGTTCCAGCCCCCTGAGGCAAGGTCCCCCAGCTCATACGTCTTCCATATTGTCACCATCAGTATTGTTCACAAACGTGGCTGTGGTCACATCACTCCCCACCTGGACCTCATTCCTTGCATTTCTGCTGTGCCGAGCCTTGGGCTGCGGACACCCAGATGGAGGCCGGTCCCAGCCCTCAGAGAGCTGGACGTCAGGGAGGTGGTTTTCTCTCCGGGGAAACAGGAGATCTGATTTCTAGCACCGCTCCTTTCCTCCCTGCATGGGGCCTTCCCCCACTAGGTGGTCAGGATGTTACATTTCCTGGCTGAGTTCTGGGCGTCCTGCCAGCAGAGCTTCCTCCCCTTCCCTTGTTGGGGGGGTGGGGAGGGACTGTGGTGGTGTCAGGTGACATGTGGGAGCTCACCCAGCCATTCAGAAAACCCAGCTGAATTAAATAGACGTGCAGAGGAAAGAATATTTAAAAAAGAATCCTCTGGAAAGTTCAGGAAGGTTCTTAGGGCAGTCATCAGAAGTTATCAGTGGTGACCCATCTAGCTTGTAGACATGCTTTAGTCTGCAAGATGTTTTACATGACTAGTTGCCAATATTTAAAATTCACAAGAATTTATGTGAACATTCAAACATCTAGTTTCTCTTGGGAAAAAAAAAAAGAAGAAGAAGATTTGGCAAAACTGGGCCCGGTATCCACAGCTCTGCATGGCAGCAGCTGCCCAGAGCTGCTATTGCTGCTCTGACAGCCCTCATTTCGCAGCATACTTGACGGCTTTACTTGTGATTTGATGTCACTCACTAACAGTAACGGTCTGGCCCCGATAGTATCTGAGTCTACAATCCCAATCAGCTTTAATTCCCTCGATGTCCCTCAGGAGGAGGCTCAGAAAAGTTGCGAACTAATCTCACTTCAAATTCTTTTTGGAAGAAGACTTTTTGAAGTAGATTGAATTTAAGCCATCAGTGTAAAAAAATAAATTTGACTCGGCCAAAGCTGGTTAGTAACTCATTGTGGAAACTGGCAGAAGAACCCCATGACCACTCACTTTACCAGCCACGTTTTTTTTAACCTGTAAATTGAGGATAATCGCAGAAAACTCAGGGTTTGGATGTAGATTAACTGAAATAATATATATCACTCCTCAGCTCAGTGCCAGGAACACAGCAATTACTCAATGAAAGATATTATTATCATTATGTTTACCCTGTGATGCCCTAGTGGCTTCACTTTTAAATAATTGACTTCTAGGAAGACACAGCACCACAAATTGTGGCTAAGAAGAGTGTTGCCAGGAGAAATAGCAGAGGTCCGGATCTAAAGAGAAGTTTCTAAAATCTTTATGGGGCTGGGATCATAATTAGCATCTCTACTGGGTTATTCGGCTAACTTCACGTTTTCCAAATAGTGGTGATGACTTGGTCCCTTCCTTACCACTCGAATTATCCTGGTTCTTAACTAGGCTTATGTAGAAACTAGTTTAGCTACATGGGAGTTTCTGATTCCCAATTTGTAGCAGATTTAGGGGCTTGTGGGTGGAGAGACAGCTAAGGTTAAAGCCCTAACCCGCCCACCACAACCCCTCCACCCCCCGGCCCTGTCCCTGAGAATGTGACTGTATCTGGAGATACGGTCTTTAAAGAGGTTATTAAGTTAAAAAGAGGCCATTGGAGTCGACCCTAATCCAATGACTGGTGTCCTTATAAGACAAGAGTACTTGGACACACGGAGACCGACCAGGGGCGTATGCATACAGAGAAAAGACCATATGAGGACCCTGGGAGAAGGTAGTCGCCTGCAAGCCAAGGAGAGAGGCCTCAGAAGAAACCACACCTGCTGACACCTTGATCATGGACTTGATCTAGCTCCGGAACTGTGAGAAAGTAAGTTTCTGTTGTTTAAGCAGTCCTAACAAATGAATCCACCTGGGTACCACAGGGTCAGGGCCAAAAACAGGACAGCCCCTGGCTGGCAGTCGATGGGCGTGGGGCAGTGGGCAATTCCCAGACGCAGGCCCATGGTGGGATGTGGGATCAGAGCCTCCACCCAGAGTCACAGCGGGAGAAGGAGCAAGACCAGTGGTGCAGGATCGGAAACAGAAGGTGGTCAGGATGGGTTCCAGGGACAGGGCCAAAGCCCTTGACTGGGATGTTAAATGCTCTTAGCAGGCTGCTTGTGTGTAGGGGGTTGTTTCGTTTAAAAGGTTTGCATCTGAGCTGCTCTGGGGCTGAATGTGCTGAAGGCAGGGGATAAAAGATATCAATTAATTTTAATACTATTTCATGATCCAGTGCTTTTTTTTCTTCTTCTCCTTCAATTCAAGAGTGACTGTATGATAGAAAACAAACAAGCCTAATGTTTCTCAAGTTTGAAGTCCCATTTGGGAGTTTGGCTTGATCCACTACAGATGTCTGGAAGCTAAAACACAGACAGTGTTTGACTAGACTTTTGGGATGCATCCATAACTTTGCATCAGAGCATTTATTTCCTAAACTCTTCTTACACTATTATGTGCAAATTTATCTACTTCTTTCCTGGACACAGATGCGAAATTTTAAAGCACCTACAATCAAAATGACACAGGATCACTTTAGTGATTTGATATACAATGGGGACAAACATTATTTCTGTGGGTTCCTCCCTTTCTCCCTCCCCGCACCTGCCAAAGGAATCTGGTCTTGGTTGATTCGATGTTTTTCTCTTCATTGCCCTTCAAGGAGAGATCGGTATTTGCCAATCAGTATTAGCTAGGCATTTATAATTCATATTTTTAGACATGAGCAGGAAAAGACAAGCTGAAAAGGCAGAGGCAAAGGGGCTGGAAAACCAAGAGACAGATTAATTAAACTACCTAGATTTTAGATACATAGGTAGACGGATGGATCTATCTAATGGTTAATATCTATCTGTCTGTCTGTCTGTCTATCTATCTCTCTACCTACCTATCCATCTACTTACCTACCCATCTATGAGGGGGCTCCCACCATAAAACAAAATTATCTTCCAGAGAGCAGGCCCCTTGTAGTGCAGGCTTTCCCCGCTAGGTGAGTGTTCTAGGGACCCACTGTATCTGCGTACCAGCTGGCGTTGCTGTGAGAGGCTGCGTTCGGCTCCAGTGAATTTTTTTGGAAGACTCTTTCAACACATTTGCCCACTTCACAATGGGTGATTTACAAGCACACCTGCCCACACAGCACTGAGTGTTCAGCTGTTTTTGACCAAAACAGCATGACCTTTGTGCCTCACCCTCCCTATTCACCCAATCTCACCCTGAGCAACTTCTTTTTGTTTTCCTGGATGAAAAAAGTCCTCAAGGGTAATATTTTGCTGATGTGGAAAAGGTGAAACAAAAAAAGGCAGAAGCACTAAAAGGCATCAAAATTAGCAAGATCAAAAACTGTGTTGAGCAGTAGAAAAAATGTCTCAATAGATGTATTGCATCAAATGGAGAGTACTTCAAAGGTGACTGAAGTTTAAACATGTAAGAATAAATGCACAATTTTCTATAAATAAATTCTGGGTATATCTGTCATGTCAGATATACCCAGATAGATAGATCTATCTATCTATCTATCTATCTATCTAATAAGAAACACCAGTGGTTTGAGGGAAGGAATTAAGGAACCATAGTGGACAGCTATTATTTTGTCCTCTCCAACACTGATTCCTATGCATTATCTTAATAACACCCCAGTTTTCCTTTGGGGTGCTGTGCTCCATTCCTAGTCTGTGTGATCCAGGTAGAGCTACCTACATTCTTCATCTTCCCTCCTCAGGCTGAGAGCAGAGTCCCAGCGATACATTCAGGATAAGCATGTGATAAATACAAGATGACAAAGTTGGCCCAGCCAGAGTCAGCCACGGCCCTTCCCTAACACTTGCCTAGTGCGTTTGATAAACAGCTGAGCTCTAAGCCTAAGGGTCCAGCTTCTCCAAGAGCGAAGCCAGCAGAGCAGAAGGCAAAGCTGAGGAGGGGACTCCAAGTCAAAGAACGATGCCTAGACATCACAATCTTGAGAATAAATAGAACCTTCTTTTAAAAACGATTTTGAGTTAGGATTCTGTCATGTGCGACCCAAAGGGTATTGACTAAAACAGAGAAGCTCCAAGGGGAGCAGCTGCGAGGGACAGAAAAAGGGATCTTCACGGATGTTCTTCAGAATTGAAAGTAAAGACTGGCATTCCTGTTAATGAGTTTGGGAAGCAGGATTCTCTTTCTGTGCATGTGACATTTCACCAAGACTGGACTAAGGATAGTCCCAGGATTTAGTGGAGCTCTTTACAAGAGGACTCATGGGACTCGGAAATATCATGGCTGGACAAGATACCAGAAGTCATCTAGTCCTATTCTCCATTTAATGCTCACACATCTTTGTATGCATCTGGAAAAACAACTCACTTTGATTCTATTAGCAGGAAAAAGGAAGTTACTACCATAGAGGCAGTTTGTTATGAGTTGAGCTGTGTTCCTAAAAAAGATATGTTGAAGTCTTAACCCCAGCACCTTATATATAAATAGGGCCTTTGCAGATCTAATCAAGTTAGGATGAGGTCATTAGAGCGGGGTCTAATATGACTGATGTCCTTACGAGAAGAAAGACAGATGCACAGAGAGGGCCATGCGAAAGCTGAGGTGGGAATTAAGAGTTATGCTGCTACAAACCAAGGGGCTGCCAGCTGGGAGAGGCCAGGACGTATCTATCTGGAGAGTCTTCAGAGAGAGCACAGCCCTGACAACACCTTGATTTTGGACTTCCGGCCTCCCAAACTGTGAGAGAACACATTTCAACCCAGAAAAAACACAGGGTTGTTTTAAGCCACCCAGTTTGTGGTACTTTATTATGAAAACTAATACACAGCCCATTCCATTTTTACCAAGTTTCATGCCAAAACGTAAAATGTACTTCTTGATATCGAGCTAAAATTGAACTCCATGCAACTAGGAGCCCTAGCTCAGCTTCCCGGAGTCAAAGACAGGTCTATGTTCCACTGTGAAACAGCCTTCAAGTGCTCCAGGCTGTGATTATGTCCCAACTGAGATGTCTTTTTGTTTACGTCCCTGGGCCATTCACATCCTGGTGCATCTCAAAGACTGCTTGTGGATAGCCACTGAGCCTTGTACTTTTTCATCATTATTGGCCAACTGGAGTTGCAATATTCAAGCATCCTCGGTTACCTTCTTTTTTGAGATGTGAGCTAACGAGGCTTTGGGATGGACTACAGCCCAGTATTAGCGGTGGCAGTTGCTATCTCTGAAAATCCTCCAAAGTGACACCTTTTCATTTATAATCTCAAAGAAATATGATGACTAAAACTATGATGGAAAACTGTTAGAGGAAGAAAGAAAACCGTTAGACGCAGAGAATGTTGCCAAAGGCAGCATTTAAAAAATATCCCGGCTCCTTTCCCCACCAGGGATGAAGGGGTGTTTCTCAGGGAGCCAGTCCCATCCCTTGCTTGTTGCTTTCAGGCCCCTCCCCTCACCCCACAGTCAGAACCAGAGAGAAGGTGGAATGGCCCTGGGGAGCCCATATCCCTGGGGTTTCACGTACAGGAAGTCCCCACTAACCGAAGATAAAAACCTACATTAGTCAACAACAAATACTCCGCACTGAGGGGAAATCTGGAAAAGGGAACGGAAAGCCTGTCAACATTGTCTTCTTACTTTTTCTCCAAGAGCGAAAATATTACCCCAGAATTAAAGAATTCTGGGCACACACTAATCTCACAATGGATAAAACGGCAAGGTGTCCTGACAAATGGGTGCCAATTTCTAGCAATGTCACTGACTCTGATTCCACGCCCACACCCAAAGGACTCGCAGCTTTGGTCTGATGCCTACAGGGACAAAGATGTCCTATTCAGCCAGGGGTCTTCACTTTTGCTTTGATGGGAGGTTGCACTTTTGAGCGTTTTAAAAGGCAGCTCTCGCAGCCTGAATGAAGACTCTGAAGCGTGGGCTCTGGACTCTACCCTGGAGCTCATCTTTCCATGGAGGTCATTTATGGGAAGTGTTTTGACAGCAGCACACGGAACTGTGTCAGCACACTATGCCACCCACACGTGCCCACACTGGAGGGCGGCGCACTGTGTCTTCATCAGGACTTTTTTAGCCAAACCACAGGGAACAATCAGGTTAGCAGCAGTGAACATAGGAGTTTGTTTTTTCCCTCTCAGTTCTTTCTATCCTAGAAGAAGAACTTAGGGGCAAATACCCTATATCTTCCCCTTCAACAGATGCTTAGAGAAGTCATTCTTTTTTAATTTTTTAAAATTTTATTTCAAAAATTTCTATTTCAATTACGGTTTACCTTCAATATTATTTTGTATTGGTTTCAGGGGTACAGCATAGCGCTTAGATAGTCGTATATTTTACAAAGTGTTCCCTGCAATATTTCCTGTACCTACTTGGCACCATATATAGTTATCATAATATTATCAATTATACTCCCTATGCCATATTTTACACCCTCGTGACTGTTTCGTAACTGCCAATTTGTATTTCTTAATCCCTTCCCCTTTCTCACCCAGTGCCCTGACCCCTCACCTACCTGGCAACCGCCCATCTGCTCTCTGTGTCTATGAGTCTATTTAGAGAAGCAATTCATAACTAAAGTGTCAGATTAGCATTTAGATTAGGGTGGGGATCTTTGGAGGTATGATCTATGTTCCCACATGGCCAATTAACAGCGTAGATAGGACAAGAAAAAAATAATCTAGAACCCACATGTTAGAGAAGTGTGGCAGAAACCACCCCTCTGTGAAACAGAGCCCGTCTGGTCCAGGTTAACCGCCTTCCTCCCCAGGGCCCTGTATTTCACTGAATCGGTCTCAGCAATCCTATGCCCCTTGCCAGTGACCCGCATAGGGAAGGCACTGGACAACGAAACTGAAGGGACAATGAAAAGAAGGCCAGCTGGGACCTTTGGGAAATGTTTTCTTTTTCTTTAGAATGATGAAGAAACTCCCCTCTTCTTCTTCTGAACATTGTCATATCTGGGAAGACTGGTGATGCCTAGGCTGTGGCAGCCACTTTGTGACCATGAGAGGAGCTGGTTGATGACACAAATGAGCCCGTCACGATGGTATAATGCAGACGTGGAAGCACGCTGGGCCCTTGAGGGTGTCTCTGCGTTGGGAAATTAACTCTGGAGCAACCCCTCGGCAGGAGTTCTTATGGGTAATTATATTGCCTCCTTATTATTTAAGCCAGTGGAGATATAATTTTCTGTTACTTGTAGCAAAAGAACTCCGGGAAACTATAAGATCATTTGTAATCTTTGACATAATAATTTGCTTTGGAGAAAATATATCAAAATAATGACCAAAAGATTAAAATTTTTCATCCCAAGCTGAAAAATGCAGAGATGTGTACATGAAAATCACATTATGAAGAAGAAAAGCAGAATATAAAAGGGTCAGTACATCATCCTAACCTTGTAAATATTCATACAGCTTCTACCAAAGATCAGGATAAAATTCAACTTCATAGTGATAGCTTATTGAATGTTCATTAGATTGTTTCTATAAATTATTACTCAGTTTGAAACAGTCCCTTTAAAAAATTATGAAACAGGAAAAAGCACCAGACCCCAAATATAAACTTTTGCACAAAATAAATGGCAGAGAGATGACTATTGAGGACAGGGGTGGCATGGGCTTTAGGAAATGCTTCTAGGACAAGTCCTTCCGCAACAGTGATTTTGAACTCTCTCCCTTGATGCAATTTCCCATTACAATAACCCAAATGTGTGAAAGTCCTTTTCCAAAAACGTCAACCCCGCAGACTTCAAAGGAGAGAAAGGAAAGAACAGGGAAAGAAGGCTGAGGGAAAACAGCGCAGGGGACCATCGACATCTCTTAAACAATCGATGCTGAAAAGAAGTCGCAAGCTCAGCCTGGGGCTTGCCTGAATTGGCAGAAACCCAAGGGAAATAGAAAATCTCAGTCGGAGAGGCTGTCACACTGAGAAACTGCATCTGTCTGTCTGAGCATCAGAGAAACGGTTGAGCTGGGAAAGCCATACACACAGGAAACCCATCAAATTTTCATCTGACAAAAGGTTATGGGGGTTATTTATTTATTTACATGCACACGTACATGCATACGTACTTAGTTATTTGTTTTTAGGATGAGGGGAAGGGAGGGAAAAAGAGAGGGAGAGAAACATCGTCTGGCTGTCTCATGTGCGTGCCCTGACCAGGAGATGAACAGGTGACCTTTTGCTTTGCAGGATGACACCCAGCCAACTGAGCCACACTGGTCAGATCTATAAGAATATTTATGTAGTAGGTGATGTTAGTCCTTTATGTTTGGAGTTCCTCTTTCCAGTCACCAGTGAAGGTGAATTCTGTTCTTCATGGTATTGACAGCTAAACTAAGACAGATCAGAAAATCAAGGGCAAGTAAATTACTGCAATATTAGGAAGTTCCCTATGAACTGCAGCAAAATAATTCAAGAAAGCATATTTAATTATGATTAAATGCACTTTTCCTCCTAAGGAAAAGCTTTTCACACAGCTTTCTGTTATTCAGTTTCTCAAATGTTGATTCAAGCAATGTAGGATATCAAGGCTTTATTAAATATGAGCTTTTTAAAAATTTTTGAACTATAGCTTACATTGTTTTCAGATCTGGATTTGGTGAGGAGATCAAATTTCTTATGAATTTGATGGAAGTATTACCATTTGAAACCAATTCAATGAGGTGAAGGAGGTGTCAGGTTAACTGAAAGGTGTGCAGTAGAATAAAAGAAAATTCAGAGTTTTAAAAGACAATTAGGCATATTCTATGTGGGGGGAAAAGAGCCTAAACACATTTTCCCTTGTTACAAATAGCAAATATTTAGTGTCAGAATATTCTGCAGATGTGCCCTGCTTTCCAAAAAGTTAATGCACTAAGTATCTAAAGTTGTAAAGCAAACATTCTTTAATTTTAAAAGGAGCTGCCTTGTGTTGTCTTTAAAAGGTCAGTTTCCTGTGGAAATAGACATTCAGTTTGTAATAATTACACATAGGAGGAGATTTTTAGAAATACATTTGTTACTTAAAGATCCATTTAAAAGACTGGCCATAAACTTCACTATACTAATTTATTTTAGCAATCCCAGCAGTATTATTAAACTAGGATTAAGGATCTCAAAGCCAATGGAGAAGTTAGCTCCAAGAAACAGTCAAAACTGAAAAGAAGGGTGAAGTCATGTGCATAGTCAGTGAAATTTTAGTATCCCATCAGAATTATTTCTTAAATGACTTTCAACTCTTGATATTGAAAAAAAGACATTACTTTTGGTGACAATAAATTCATATCTCAATACCTCTTTTCTGTATGAAAGATTTTTTCAATGCTACTGGTTACCTTGACTCAGAGTTTTTTTTTGTTTTTCCTCACTCATGGACATCTTTTCATTGCTTTTAGAGAGACAAGAAGGGAGAGAGGAAGAAAAAGAGAAAGAAACATCAATGTGAGAGAGAAACTTTGATCGGTTGGCCTCTCATACGCACCCCAACAGGGGATCAAACCCACGACACAAGTAGGTGCCCTGACTGGGAATCGAACCCATGACCCTTCTTTGGTCTATGGAATGATGCTCTAACTAACTGAGCCACACTAGCAAGGGTGACTCAGAGTTTTAAACTGAAATACCTTAGGAATAGCACATATCCAGAGAGCCTGGCCTCAGGCTAAACTTTGAGCCTCCGAGCAGCAAGTGGTGTCTCTCTGCCTCAGGGCTCTGCCCGGTCCCTAAATACATTGTAGTGCACAGCTGAGCCCATAGGAAGATCTGAGCCCACAACATGCTTAAACACTAGTTCAAGAAAGTATATGCACTCCTATGTTTATTGCAGCATTATTTACAATAGTCAAGATATGCAGGAACCTAAGTGTCTGTCAATGGAGCTGTGGTACACACTCACAATGGAATACTGCTCAGCCATAGGAAAAAAAGAACCCGAAATCTTGTCATTTGTGACAAGTTGGATGGACCTTGAGGGTATAATGCTAAGTGAAATATGTCAGAGAGAAAAACACCAATACCATATAATTCACTTACATAAAATCTAAGAAACAAACAAAGCAAAATAAAACAAAGCTCATAGATACACAGAAAATATTGATGGTTGCCAGAGGAAAGGTGGGTTGGTCGCAGGGGGTAAAATGGGGGACGGGGGACGTCAAGAGGTGCCAATTTCCAGTTATAAAATAAATAAGGCATGAAGATGTACAAAAAAGTACTAGAGATGTAATGTACGACATGATGACTATAGTTAATATTGCTGTGTGAGAAATAGGAAAGTTGCTGAGATAACAGATCCTAAGAGCTCTCATCACGAGGAGAAACTATTTTTTCTATTCTTTCTATTGTATCTATGTGAGATGACAGAGGTTAACTAAACCTATTGTGCTAAACATTTTATAATAAATGTATATAAGCAACCATGCTATACAAGTACACATTAAACTTATGCAGTGACGTATGCCAATTTTTTCTCAATAAAACTAAAAAAAAAAAAAAAGGAATCCTTTTCTTACCCATTCCTGCTTGCTTAAAGGGATTAAGGGAATTTTTTTTTTAAAGTACGTGAGGCCACGTTCAGCGTCCATCTTCCCTGTCTTCCACAGCCCCCTCTCCAGGACCGATGGGATCTGGTTTTCATGGAGCTTGAAGATTCTCAGTGGGTCAACAGCCATTTGGCTCTTTCTTGTTAAAAACCAAACCAAACCAAAACAAAAAACTCCCTCTCTGATATCCTCCCTCGTCTTGCTTGGATGTTAGGCAGAAATTCGCTAAGTTATATGTATCTGTTAATGACTTCCTAACCTGTTCAGAGGCATTCCCCTGATCAGAACTTCTTAATGAAAGTTTTGTGGCCTGTGGGGTCCCCACGGACCGCTCAGACATATGCAGGAACTCACGGTAAATGGCCAGACCACAACCCAAACTCCGGTTCTCTGGTTCCACTTCCCCGTGTTCACAGACTTCATCTTTGCTTGTCTTTCAAAGCCACTTCTCTTTCAAAGTAAAAGTGCCTTGAACCCAGGCAACCGATAAGTATTTACTGAATGTTTACTGCTGTGTGCAGGATGCGGTGGGAGGATGCAAATGGATGTTATTAGTCACAACCGAACTTGCCTCTAAGCTACTGGCATGAGCTTGAAGGGTCAAGAGAACAGAGGAATGGAAGGCGGCAAGCGGCTGTGGACGACCCCCGGGCTAGGGGGATGGGGCCAGGGCAGAGGCCTCCGGCAAGCTGTCTGGTGTCCCGGAGCCTCAGTCTCCAAGAGCAACATACAGAACCCTCTCCATATTATACAAATCCTCCCACGTGATCCTCCAAATGGCCTGGAGAAAGAAAAACCCTCCTCACGAAAGAATTTGAGCTGTCTAGTAAGCATTCAAGGTCCTCTTAGCCCAAAGGCTGACAAGGTTGATAACACCCCATTCCATAGTGAGGTTCAAGGTGATTAGATGACTTTGTCCAAAGGCCCCAGGAAGAGGTGAACCCATGGTTCAATGTCTCGTTCCCCCTTAATACCAAGGGAGCATCCACTCCGTGCAAAGCTCCTAGGACCTCAGAACCAAGAAGGTGAACGGTAGCGAGGCCGGTTAGAGACGCGCAGCACAGGTAAGGGCTTAGACAGCACAACGCAGGCCTCGGCTCCAGGGACACGAGTCAAAAGCAGGGGTGATGGGTTTTGAGCACGCGTGGTACAGACTTTCCACTCTTTTAGGAGGATCCCAAGAACACCGGTTTCTCTCCTCTGGCCTTCAAAAGGCAGCTCACTCCTGGGGCAGGCCCGTGGTTGTCCAGATCTGCCTGAAACTGGGCAGGAGGGTTTAGTTCAGGTGAAGGATGTACTCGGTACACAGATCTAAACCGCATTCTCTAATTAACTTTAACAAGGAAAAAAAAAAAAGCAACTCATTGTGACTGATTTTTCAATTGGTTCTGAATTTAAAGATTTAAAAGGGACTTACGGGGTGTTCTTAATTATTTTTCCCCAAACCAACAACATGACAAGAAACTGGCACAATAATTGTTCCCACTTCACTCCTTTCCTTTGAATTAAGACGTAGGCTGGTTCCCCACAGTTCCGTTAGTGGGAACAGTTCATTTACTGAACACCTGTTGTGTCCAAGCTCTGTGCTAGGCATCGAAGAAACAAAGATAATAAAGACAGTGGCCCCAAAAAATTTCCTCGGAAGGCAGGAAGAGAGAAAGGTAAGCCAATATGGAAAGTTGTGTCACAACGATGACACAAGACACCTTTAAACCTAGTTTACTACATTTCTGCAAAAGTGTGAGTGTGTGTGTGTGTGTGTGGGGGGTTGCTACTGGTACTCCCATTGGAGGAAGAGAAACAGGTGACGAATATCCCCCGCTGCCGCACAAAGTTCCTGAAGCCATACACACACATCCCACCTCAGGTTCTTCCTCCACTCTCATGATCGCACTCTGAAAATAGGAGACCAGGAGCAGAGGGATATGTGGAGAAGACAGAACGGGAAACAAAGAGCCCAGTGACATCTGCCTCCTGTCCTCAGTGCCCCCTGCTCACCACTTGGTCAGAGAAATGGAGTCAAGTGTGTCCGCGGTGACACAGCTAAATGACTCGGGAAGATTTGCAATGATTGCTCCATTTATTTAAAAAAAGCTCTGGAGGCCACAAATTAAGGTAGAAAGGAGTCTGGGGGAGAATGTCAAGAAAATCCAGGGAGACACCACGAAGGGAGGGAGGAAGAATCGCCACTCAGGGATCCCAGGTAAGCAAACAGAAGGCCAGGGGACGGGCCCATAATTCTCCACGAGGTCACCCTGCCAGGATGATGAAAGCCTTGGCCTATGACAGTCTGAGCTGGTATAGGAAGAAAGTCCTTATGTGGCCACGTAAGGAGCGTGGGGACAGTAACTAGCTGACACATAGAGATGCTTCTTCACACGGAGCTTTACAAACGGCTTTGTGAGTGACTGGCTGACTGGGGACCAGGCTGGATGCCACCGTAAGGCAGTCTACCTCACTATGATCATTGTGTGCAGGAGTGCCATTTAACCCATGGTAGATGCCCCACGGTTGGCTGGTGGGCGAATGCATGAGCCTGGCCAATGAATCCAGGTTTTCTCAAAGCCTTTGTGATATCCCTGCCTAGCCTCCCTCTGTGACCCATAGAAATTCCTACCCAGCTTCACCGACGTCGATGACATGCCTTTGTCTGCTTTCCAGACTGTGAGCTCCGGGAAGGCTGGGGCTCTCCTTGCTTACCTGTCTCCATTGACTACAGCTGCCAGCTCAGGGCCTGTTCCCGAGAAGGCGTGCATCCTCCTGTTCCCTCGTCCACTCACCTGTGGGCTTCCGTGCTCCTGCCCCATATCCCCTCCACCGTTTTCTGGGAAACATTCCTTCATTCATTCTAACTTTAGAGTTTGAGGGGGATCGCACACCCTGTAAAAAGCCTGTCCGCCTCATCCCAGACTGAACATGGGTGGACATCTGAAACAGTCCCAGGCTCTGGTTTGGAGATGGACAACTACCCAAGCTAGGCCACTCAGACCTCTTTCCAGAAGCCAGCAACCATGCTTTCTTGTCCCTATTTCAAGGTGGGACTGAGCACGGAGAACTTGAGAGTTGATGGCAGCCATGTCTCCAGCTGTGTGGAAAGAACCTGCCTGAAAGGACAAAGCTGACATTCAGAAAGAGGCAGAGGCACGGGAAGAAGAACGGAGGACAGTGGCATGCGGAGCCCTGCTGCACCCCTCCCTTCCTGTGACCAGGCTCGGTGAGTCAGTCCCAGTCCCCTGCAAGCTGGCTTTCGCCACTTGCAACCCTGACACTCTGGACTAATACACAGAATGAGTTACTGTTTGCTGTAATTAAACCCCCGGGGAGCCTCGAGAACCACAAGAAAACACATGATCATCATGCTCCTCCTTCCTTACACTGACAGTTGGTGTCTGCGTCAATCCAGGAAGCACCTCAGACTTAGAACAGCTGTCATGGGACGTGGGACTGCCTGATTCTGCAGAAACACCAGCACATGGGGAAATCATTAGCGTCCACATGGGCAGACAGCGATATTACGAGCCTGAACAATCAAGGAGCTCAATGAAAGTATCAGGGAAAAGAAAGGCAACTGAAGTTAAAAAAAAAAAAAAGGTTGAAGGCTCAGCAGCGGGTTGATTCTGATCTACGTAGCAAGGAGGAGCGCGCATCTTCTTTCTGTCACCACCTGTGCTTGTTTCCCAGTCCAGCTTAGGAGAGCAGCGCATACCCCTTATTGCCCCGAACCAATAGGGTGCAGCAGTTCTCAATGTCTGGTTCCCGGACCAGCAGCAGTCAGCATCCCCTGGGAACTTGTTAGAAATGCAAATTCTCAGCTCTGCCCCAGACCTATGGAATCAGAGTCTCTGAGGGTGGGGGACAGAAATCTGTTTTAACAAGCCATCCAAAGAATTCTGACGCATGACAAAGTTTGAGAGCCACCGGCACTGTTTTGGCTAAGTGTGCAGCTCTGGCACCAGGTTCTTGGCTTCTGCATGGACCTCGATATGAACAGTGCCTCCTGGAGCTGTGCATTGTGGCCTCCCCTGGGCTTGCACTGTGGCTTAGCCACTTACTATCTGTGGAGTCCGGAGCAAGTTAACTTAACCTTTTTGATCCTCAGACTCTTTGCAAAACAGAAATAAGAATAGTAGCAGCCATTCATAGTTGATTTGAGGATTTGCTATGATAATGCACATAAACTGTTCAGGTCAGTACCCAGCACATAGGGTCGGAACTCAACAAATGTTGGTTATTTGTATTCCTTGCTGCTGCTCTGATTCCAGAGCAGGGCCTGGGCCCACGGAAGCCAGAGACGGCCTCTCCAGAGTGACCTGCTCTTCTAAAACACTCGCTACTGCAGGCTGTGTTTATTTTTTCTACCTGTTGAGCTTCTACATATCCTTCAACACCCTACCCAAGGCCACGTCCTCTGGGATGGCCTCCCAGAGCAGAGTCACCCTTCCTTCTGCTAGGCATCTCCCATCAAAGCCCTAAGACTACCTGGACATAAACCTTGGCTCTGCCTCTTCCTAGTATTTGATCTTGGGAAAGTATCTACACCTTTCCATGCCTCAGTTTCCTCATCTATAAAAGAGCATAAAGAATCGTATGGCCATAGTCTGCTAATTCAATTTTTAAAAAAATACTGCATCGAAATATTATTTGTCTTGATTAGTGAGGCACGGGCATGGAACATGATGGTGTAATCTGCTTTCTCCTCCCCTGGTCAGCCTGAAAACAGGCCCCTCAGTTCCCCAGCAACAGGTGTCTCTTCCTTGCTTCACCCCGTGACTCAGCATCTGTAAGGAGACTCTGCAGCAGAGAGCACTTTCTGCAGGCTCCCTGCCCATGGCCTGGGGCCCGGTCAGTCAGCTCCAAAGGGGCTACTTTCTAAACACCAAGAGAGAATATTTAAAAGGGGTATGTATGAACTTGAAGCACATCGGCGTCTACCTGCACTTTTCAGATAAAAATCAAAGGTAAGAAGGGTATTTTTATATATTCATATACATACCTGTATGCATATATGCATATAGATATATATGCACACATATGTATATGTATATGTATATATTGGGTTGGCCAAAAAGTTTGTTATTTTTTTTCCTGTAAAATAAAAGACACATTTTTCATTTTCACCAATAACTTTATTGATTTGGATATTTTGAGTATGTCGGCTGTCTCCTACTTTTAGCTTCTAGTGGGTAGAGGCCAGGGGTGCTGCTAAACATCTTCCAATGCAGAAGACAGCCCCACAGCGAAGAATTATTTGGCCAAAATGTCAGTAGTAGCAAGAAACTTCACAAGCCACTTTTGACACGTTCGATCAGTCACAGCACCTTCTCCAAACACGGCACAACTCTTTTTGTGTGTTTCAGTTGCATTCTTACCTTTCCTTAAATAATAAAGCACAATGCACTGAAAATGTTGCCTATTTTCTTCCACCTTCAATATTAAAATGGCCACGCAGAAGTTCACCAGTTTTGATGTTCTTTTAAATGCACGGTAATGTAACAGCTGTCACAACACAATCTAACAAAATGGTTTCGAATGAAGTTAAAGACAACTAAGTGCTCCTAGAGCCACCGTACAGAAAACAACATAACAGACTTTTTGGCCAACCCAATATATGCAACATACATTTGGCTTTGTGATATTTTCTGAAATTTTCAAGGTTGTGTGTGTCCATAACCAAGTTGAAAATAGAGTCACCGCTTTAGCAAATATTTCCCTGGAGATGTGGTGTGTGGCCAGAGGGTTCTGTCACGGGACACGCGGGCTCACATTCCAGACGCCCTCCTCATCCCACGAGAGACCCGCTGCGGCTGAGCTGGCTTTTTGCTGGGGCTTCGCCTCCCTAAGGGGCAGCCTGCTCCGCAGCACACATGCTGTCTCTGCCTGAGGGGCAGCTGCTTCCTACATAATTGGCCACAGTCGCAGAGGCAGGAGTAATACTGGGCCCCAGGCTCTGGGACAGAGGCAGCTGTGATAAGAAGAGACCAGTTTCTCGCTATTATACTCCACTCCGCAAACCGCACGCTGGGGATTTCTTTCCTTCTCCTTTTTATTACCATGCCTTTAAAATGGAAACCTACCGGGGGAAGTGAGAGTGGTGTCTTTGGCAAGTTAGCAATGTGTGTCCCTGAGCTGATTCAAAATCAGATCAAATCTTGATCTCCCTTTCTCTCTCAGGCTGATGTTGGAGTCTCTCGGTCTCTGTTGCACGCATGGTTCTGAGTGTGCGCGAGGTGGGACAAAGTCCCGGGAGAGGCTCAAGAAGGGCTTTGGGCCCGACATGATCTCAGGACCCTGCCGCCCAACCGTCGCCTAGGCAAGGCTGTTTAGCAACAGGCTGGGCACCTGCCCATCTGCATTGAGCTGCTGTGAGTCCTTTTCAAGGTGTGAACAGGAACCTGTCATCCACACTCACCCTGCCAGGCAGAGCCCTGACAAGGGCCATGTGCCACACACAGCCCCTCAGCTCTCGGCTTCCAAGCTGTCATCAGGGATGTGCTCCTGCCGTGGGCTCTCCTTGGCTGTGCCCTCTTGGCCCTCATGGAAGCACCCCACTCGTCCTCACACGCTTCCCGGCTGCATTTCTCCTCCACTGGACTCTCGCCTCCATGAGGTAGGACCAGGGTCCACACACCGTGTTTCCAGTGCCAGCACGGGACCAGGCACATAGTAGGTACTTAATAAACGTCTACTGAATAACAACAGCCTTGTGAAAATGAGTCTTAAAGAAGCTGCTGCCCGGGCCAAGGCTGGTTACACACCATTGGAACCAGCTTCCTGTCAGGCAACCCTGTTAATTTGTTGGCTATATCCTAGGCAGCTAGTTAGTTAGCCATGTCACGCTTTAATTTTCCACTCTGTATAATGGGGATAATAATACCCATCTCATAGCGTTATTGCGAGACTAAAATTAGATATACAGACTGTATCTAATTTTAGCAGATTGTATTATTATTATTATTATTATTATTCCCAACTATTTTCTGCTCTCCCTATAAGAGGATTATATGTCCCCACTCATTGCCAAGAGACCTGGCAGTGCTGCTCTGTGGGAGGGGTCTACTTCCCCACTCCGCTGATGCCAGGCTGGGCCACATGACCTGCCTCGGCTAATGGAATACAAGCTACACATGCCACATCCAACCATGAACTTTAAGAGCCATGGGTGGCTCTGCTAGTCCTTTTTCCCTCTGCCATGAGAATGGTGCATGTCATCTAGAGGCTGCTCCTTCTCCCTGGGTCCTGGAATGAAGATACCTGGAGCAGAGTGGTACTCACTGTGCATCCAATATAAACCATGAGCCAGAAAGAGATCTTTGTTGGGGTTGTTTGTTATAGTAGCAACTAGAGGGAAAAGCTGACTGATAAACGGTGTGTCGCAGAGTCAGGGCTCGGGGAGCCTCTGCAGAATGAACACACACATCGTGAGGACTCTACCAGAAACGACTGTACCAGTGCATTTGGGTGTGACATTCAATCGCTAGAATAAATTCAAGGTGTTATTTTGTGGCATAAAAGGGAAATGGATTTTTTTTAATGGGGTGCAAGGCTGACCTGTTCTGCTAGGGCACAGCAGTGCCTGTAGCCTAGAAACCCCGCCCAGAGTTCTCTTCATGGACTATTCAGTCCAACTAATAGCAGTTTATATTGATTGTCTTTTTGCTTCTGTTTATCAAGCTACTTAAAAAAATACAATTATGGATTTCAGAGAGAGAGAGAGAGAGAAAAAGAGAGACAGAGAGAAACATTGATGGGTTGCCTCCCATATGTGCCCCAACCGGGGAGCAAACCCGCAATTCGAGGTATGTGCCCTGACCAGGAATCGAACCCCCAACCTTTCGGTGTATGGAGCAATACTCCAACCAACTGAGACACACTGGTCAGGGCTTATCAAGCTTGTTTAGTTCTCACGTGTGTGCTGTGAGATACAGTGATAAAGTAAGAGTATATGGCGTCTAGGCAACATGATGTTTGTGAACCTTCTTTCCCCACAACTCTGTGCCTGAATTTGCAAAGATTAGCATCTCTGTGGCACTTCTGGTAGACTGGCAGTGGGCTCAGACCTCCCCCTCAGCTTCCCTTCACTGGTCCC
Source organism: Mormoops blainvillei (assembly GCA_004026545.1). NCBI lineage: Eukaryota > Metazoa > Chordata > Mammalia > Chiroptera > Mormoopidae > Mormoops > Mormoops blainvillei. The sequence continues at coordinate 88,060 of PVJD01002755.1, forward strand.
CTAGCACGAGAGATACGAACATTACCCACATTGTACAGATGATGAAACTGAGACTTTGAGAAGTGAAAAAGATGATGGTCACCCAGCCAGTCAGCGGCAAAGCTGGGATTGGAAGCCAGACGCGTCTGACTTCAGATCACTAAGCCGTATGCCAGGCTGTCTGCTGCGTTCGCCCACAATCTGGTCCCTTCTGTCTCTGGTTCAAGACTGAGGATGAGCACAGTCCTTCAGATTGGGGCCACTCTTCCTCCTTCACCATCGGGTTGTCCATAAAATACCCCTACTAAAGAAGTGGTAAGAGAAATGTGGTTTGGGGGCAGCTGGCCTGGAGCTTTCATTTCCTCTTCTGATTGACACCCACATTTGGCCACAGTGAAGTCTGCTGACCTCATACTTGTACGTGGGGACCTACCGGCAACTTCAGCCCTGTGAACATTTACGGACGTGCCGGGCCCGGCACTGAGCACCGACGCCCCCGTGTCCTTAAGGAGTCCCACCTTTGTACAGGGGACAGGCGTGCAAACAGTTTACCAGATTACAAGGCCTTCTAAAGCGGGAGGGTAGACGAGGGGATGATTGGATGTGGAGGACAGAACGCTGGCTGACTAGCAGGAACAGCTTCAGGGAGTTGGCGGAGTCAGCAGCCTTTCGACAGGCAGGAGCTGGGAAAGGCCGCCTGGTGGAAGGGTACGCTCAGGGCGCAGCAAACAGTCCCCTGCTGGGGTGTTACAGCGCGTGGCGCGCCCCGCGCCGAGAAACACAGCTTGGAACAGGTTTGGGGTCTACATAAGTCCTAGTCTGAGCTCTTGTTTACGGTTTGTAAAAATATATCTTGAGTCCAATCTTAAACACTCTGCCCAGGGAGGGCTCACACCTGAGGGGCCATTCAAGTCCTTCTTGCATGTGTGGGGGCTTGGAAAGTGTATTGTAGACACTAAGTGGGGTATCAGCCTGGAGTACGAATAGACCTTCCCTTTCCATAAGAGTGAAGAACAGGATAAACACCACTGTCAGAAGCTCAGCGTGCGTTAGAAGATCCTTTCATTCCCTGGAGAGATAGTTATTGAGCACCTACCAAGTGCCAACCATAGTTCTAGGCATTTGGGAAACATCAGAGAATAAAAATCCCTGCCCTCCTAAAGCTGCATTTTAAGGAAACTGGTTAATAGCGGGCACTTACTACTTGCCAAGCGTGACTCTGTGTGAATATCCACTTATTAATTCATCCCATCTTTAAATAACCCTGTGAGATAGCACTGTTATCCCAATTGTACTGATGGGTAAACTGAGGCTGGGGGCTGTTCACTCATTCTCAACCAAAGCGGTAAGCAGTAGGGCTGGAATGCATCGCTGGGCAGCGGGCTCTAGAGGCGAGGTTCAGTCCCCTACGCGGCGCTGTCCCTGCATCATAAGCAATTGTGAAGGAGGCTGAATTTTAGTTTCACAGTTCATGGGGGAATGACTGTCCCTGCTTCCGGCTTCTACTTTGACATCTTGAAGAGTCTGCACTCCACAAAGCTCCTCGTGTTTGGGGCGAGGAGACCCTGTCCTCCCTCCCGGGCACTCTAAAGCTGTGCTCAAAGTGGGTGGCCCAGTGACCCACTTTGGTCGCTGGGACCAAAGTGGGTGGGACCCTCCACAGCTGGTTACCTGTCTGTGATGAGGTGTCTACTGATGGAGAGACAAGGTTTAGACACTTTCAGAGCACTTTGTTGAATCTAATAAAAAAATGGGTACCTGTATTCTCTCTCTTTTTTATTTCATCTTTCTAATAATTCACTTTACAAAATTATTGTTCTGGAATGAATTGGAAATTTAAAAGAAGAAAATAAAAGCTAATCCTTCCCCATCGTATTGTTCACAGACTGTCCAAGCTCCCGGCCTGCATGGACTGTATCCCTGAGAACAGAGAGGCCCTACCGGCAAGAGCCAGGAAACATCTGTGTGGGCGCTTCCTACGTGTCGCCCTCCTTTCCATTTCTAGTGGGTGGGTGGGTTGAGTGCACGCCTGCTTGGGGACAGGAGGGGTTGTGACAGGAGCTGCTTTTGGTTGTGGGCCTTCAGGTCTTTTGCAAAAGCCAAAATTCATTAAAGAAATTCATCCAGGCCTCCTGGGGTGGGTTACACTTGCCTCCAGGACCTGTGGCGGGGAGAGGCCAGTGAGGCTGCTCCCGGGTGGGAGGGGCAGGGAAAGGAGGGCAGGGAGGAGAGATGAGGGAGCACAGTGTTGTGGTGTATGTAGGGAAACTGATCTGAGTCTGTGGGCTCCCAGCTTCTGCCAAGGTTCTTGTCCCCAAGCATGGCTCAGAAGCCACACAGACTTTAGCCCTGAACGGGCTGTGAGGGCCAGGGCACAGGCCTCCCAGGACAGCCCTGTGAGGACTGGTGATGACCAGTGATGGTGGGCCTCCCCCCAGGGGACCACAGTGCCCTTGCACAAGCCTGGGTGCAAGAGAGTGAGTCCCGGGAATGACTGAGATGGAACTGCCTGCCAAGCCAGCAGCACTGGGACTCAGGGTCCAGGGCACAGCAATTTGATTTAAAGACAATAAAGTGGTGTTTCTTGCACACGACTTTGTGGGACAATATTTATATCCACCACCCTTTGGGAATGAATTGAGGAGTTGCAGTGACTGAGAAGGATGCTGGCAGGATGGGATAGAATGTGCTCCGGGTCCCAAAGTGAGGAGGCATAGGGTATAGAGGAAGCCGTGTGCTGTCCTCTTTGGCCCAGCCTACAGCTGTGGTGCTGCTGAGCCTTTGCCATTTCTGTCCTTTCTGCCTAAAATAATCTCAGCAAGGCCATTTTTCTCATGGCGCAGGTGTCCGCTGAAATGTCCCATCTTCACAGAGCCTATATGGGAGGTGTGTGTGTATACCCATATGTGTTGTGTGCATGCGTGTGTACACGAGCCTATGATATGTGTGCATGTGCATGCAGGTAGGTGTGTCTAATGTGTGTTCTGTGTGCCTATGTGTGCATGTGTGTATGGTGTGCATGAGGGGGTCAGGGAAGAATGGTCAGATCAGACAGCCTTGCAGTTCACAGCCCTACAACTGTTCAGCTGTTTTCCTATCACTGTTTCCTCTGAGCCCCTAATCCCCCAAGTGTCCCTCTGCCTGTGTCAAGCACCACAGGTTTATAGCCAGGACAGGAACTGGGTCTAGGGCCACTCCCTGAAAATCTGGGGATCCCGTGCTGTGAATAGAGGACAGGCTGACTCTTCCCATGAAGACGGAAGGCCTGACATAGGCTGCCTTTTCGATTGGGGTCCGAAAGTGAAGCGCGGCTGCCCGGACGGCCCTGAAAGTCACCTCGGCACTCCAAGGTCAACCCTCCCCAATTCCTCTGCCCTGACTTCACGCGAAGTCCCCAGGATTCAGGGACTGGGCGCTGGACATGAGTGGTAGATGCTAAAGGCTGGATGGAACTGAAGGCTCGCTCAGAAACCCGCACTTCCCGGCCCATGAGGGTGTGGTCAAGCCTGCCAGGTTGCCCAAAAGCCCGACTGCTGTCTTGGCAGAGTCCTGCTTCCTGTTCCTGATCTGCCTCGAAATCCCCAGGGAAAGCCTTTCCCTTAGAGATTTGGTCACTTTTGCTCTGTTTAGGCTATAAACAGGAAGTGGAGAGAGCTACTTAGAAATAGAGAGCGTTAAAATCAAAATAGCCACTGTTGACTTTCATTTCCCCCTGAAATGCCATTTTCAGTTTCCGTTTAATGGAAGTCAAGAAGGAGGTTTCCCAGTAAATCCAGGCCTCCCACAGCCTGAGGACCAGAATATGACACAGACCAGGCCCTTTGGGCCACAGTGGCCTCTGAGCAAACAGGGGTTCCTCCCTTCGGGAGCAGTGATGAAGTGGTCAATCCAGTAAGAGGTTTCCAGAACAACAGACCCCTGGGTCTCAGTCCTACCCTTTCCAATTCATTTGCTCATCCATGCAACCATCCTCTAAATATGTATTATGTCCCTTTTGTGTGCCGAGCACTGAGCTGAACTCTTGCACTGGGACTACTGCAGAGAAAAAAGCACGTCACTGCTTTGATGATGCTTATTGTCTAGTGGTCAGAGCAGATACCCAGGTGCCCAAGCACCCTCTTCCCTGCTGGAGAAAAACTCCATGTGGCCCAACCACAACACCTCAAAACCACGAATGTAAACACAACCATGTCAGCTTTCCCTGGTCCAATCATCCTCACCTTTCTGTCCCAGTAAGAACTTACTGAAGCAAGGCCCTGTGGTAGTTTTAAGGCATGTCTGTACACTCTTTGACACTTCTCTCTTCCAGACATGAATCTAACTGCTCTCCTCTTATACACAGGCTGCCCTTAGTAAAATGCTTTTTTGCTTTTTTTTTTTTTAAAGATTTTACTTATTTATTTGAGGGAAGGGAAGGAGAGAGAGAGTGAGAGAAACAACAGTGTGAGAGATGTTGATTGGTTGACTCTTGCACGCCCTCAACTGGGAACCTGGCCCATAACCTAGGCCTGTGCCCTGACTGGGAATTGAACCGGCGACCTTTTCAGTTCACAGGCTGGCGCTTAGTCCACTGAGCCACCAGCCAGGGCTTTTTTTTATTTGATACTCACATAAGTCATGTTTTGATGTTTAGACACACGATCTTTTGGCCTAATCACTCAAAACAGTTACTGGTCTCCCACCTCATGTTCTATGTCCCTGATGACAACATGCTCCTCTATGATGTGAAACCCCTTCCCTGTAGCTTTTATTCAACAACAGCCAACCAGTGATTATTTAGTCGCAGACACTTTGCTGGGCTTCATGTAGGTGCCCTCAAGTCACTTTCATATCTCAAAGGAAAAAAACTGTTTTACAAGATGTGGAAACTGAGGCACAAAGTATAAGGACATGCAAGGCAATTACTAGACCAGTAGGGGCCTCAGTGACATAGTTTCTTGTCATTCAAAGTACTTACTAGGTCATTATATTTTCTGTTTGTGTGTGTGTGTGTGTGTGTGTGTGTGTGTTGAGAATATTTAAGATCTAGGCCCTGAGCAATTTCAAGTTTACATTATAGTATGGTTAACCATAGCCAATGCTGTCTGTGTGTTATTAGACCCCAAGTCATGTCTACCAAATAGAATATCCAGAAGTCATGCCCTGGCTAGTGTGGTTCAGTGGATTGAGTGCTGGCCTGTGGACCAAAGGGTCGCTGGTTCAATTCCCAGTCACGGCACATGCCTGGGTTGCAGCCCAGGTCCCCTTTTGGGGGCATGAGAGAGGCCAACTGATCAATATTTCTGCCACAAATTGAAGTTTCTCTCCCTCTCTTTCTCCCTTCTTTCCCCTCTCTCTAAAAATAAATAAATAAAGTCTTAAAAGAAAAAATATGCAAAAGTCATGCTGTGTGAGTGTGGAGGTGAGGCTAGAAAAGGTGGCACTTCTACCTGTCTTTCTCTTGGGACACTTGGAGAGGCCATGGGGAGATGTTCTGGCTGACAGCCCCAGCTGAGGATGAGGTCCCCGTAGGCAGCAGCACTAACTGCCAGACACAAGGTGACTCAACCACAGCTGTTCTCTGATGACCAGTTCAAGTGAGAACCTGAGGACGAACTGCCTAGCTGAACTATGAGAGGTAACAGTGCCAAGGACAACAGCAATGATAAGAAATCATTGTTTTGTGTTATGCTACTTAGTTTGGGTGATTTGTTGAAACCAGAACAGTCGCTGTCCTGGAAACACAGGTTCACCTCCATCCTCCACAACTTTGCTAGTCAATCAGTGGCCAGCAGACCGGTGGCATCGAATGGCCTGGAAGCTTGTTAGAAATGCAGAGCCTTGGGCCCTACCTCAGACTCACTAAACTCAAACCTGCATTTTCACAAGACTGCCAAACGTTTCACATACATATTAAAGTTTCAGAAGCACAGCTCTGCAGTATCTTTTTTCAAGCACATTATTTTAATGCAATGCTTAAAAAATTCAAATAAAAATAATGTAACAGTATAAATTTCCAGGTATAGAATAAATGTCACGGAGAAGCAATATACAGCTTGGTAGCCATAGTTAATAATACTGTACTGCACATTTGAAAGTTGCTAAGAGAGTAAGTCTTTAAAGTTTTCATGACAGGAAAATATTTGTAACGATATGTAGTGACAGAGGTCAGCTAGACTTACTGTGGTGATAATTTTGCAATAGATACAAATATAGAACCATTATTTTGTACACCTGAAATTAATACAATGTTGTTTGTCAATTATACTTCAACAAAATAAAATAAAATATAATACAATTAAATTAAAACTAAGAAGTCTGATCACACCAAGAGTCAGAGAGGATTAAAAAATCTAATAATGTAAGAGACCCTAACCCCAACCTACCTACCGTTCAGATCAAACAGATAATAATAGGAAGCATATATTGTGTGCTGAACACTATTTTAATTACTTTACAAATATTACCTCATTTAACCATCTTTACAGCCTTGTGTAAGAGGTGCTACTATATCATTCGTTCCCCCATATGTTACAGATGAGGAAACTGAGGATAGAAAGATGAGGTAACTTACTCAAGGTCACAATTCACAAGCAACAGAGCTTATGCAGTTCTGAATGCAGAGTGCCTGTCTCCAGGGTTAAGCTGTTTTTCTTCTAGACAAATGACACTCTGCCTCCTCTTCCTGTCCCCCTCCCCAGCCCGACCCCCACCTTTCCTGTATCTTAAGTCTTTGAAATCTGTCTCCAATTCACCTCTCTCTTTCTTTTGCACAGTCACCACCCTACTTCAGCCAGGACTCCTACAAGCACCCTCGCTGGCCTTCAGCCTCTCAAGTCCCACCACCCCAATCTACTTTACACTGTGCCCCAGGTTAATCTTTCTGCAAACATTGCTCCCACCACCCTCCCTGCCCACACACCTTCAGTGCCTTTGTTCTGCCTGGCTTTTAGCCCCGTTGCCTTGGGCTCCAAGGCCCTTGACACCTGGTCCCACCTCCGGTCTCCAAGAAAAAACAGAACAAGACACAACTTCATCACCCCGTCTCCATGACAACACACCACAGCTTCCCAGTTTGCTTACACGTTTCCTCCTGCCTGGGTTTGCCTCCTTCTTTGCCTGGTCTCCTCATCGCGTCTTGCAAACCCCAACTCAAATCCCACCTCACCGGGAAATTCTCCCTTGATTGTTGATAAAGCCTGAACTCCCACTCCTGAACTCAATGAACACTTAGTAGCCTCCTGGTATCTTGTTTTAGCTCACAGTTGCTCCCTCACACACTCTCTCTCTCTCTCAGACTATCTTTAATGGTCAATTACTGAATGAGGCATTTATTTTTATTGTGCTACAATACTTGTAACCTAAAATTTAACATCTTAATCATTTTTAAGTACATACTTCAGTGGCATTAAGTACAGTCACAACATCACCACCATCCATTTCCAGAACTTTCTCATCTTCCTAAACTGAAACTCTATACTCATTGAACGGTAACTCCCAGTCTTCCCTTCCTCCAGATCCTGGTGGTCTCTGTTCTGCTACCTCATATAAGTGGAGTCATACATTTATCCTTCTCTGCCTGGCTTGCTTAACTTAATGTTTTCAAGGCCCATCCATGTTGTGCCATATATCGGAATTTCACTCCTTCTTAGGGATGAACAATATTCCATTGCAGGGATCGACCACACTTTGTTTATTCATTCATCTGTTGATGGACACTTGGGTTGTTTCGCCTTTTGGCTACTGGGAATAATGCTGCTATGAGTCCCTGCTTTCAGTTCTTTTGTTCATGAAACACTTAAAGATTTATTCTCCAAACAAATCTATGGTAAGGATTGTTAGATCCAATTCACAGATGAGGAAAGTGAGGGCTCCGAGAAGTTACATCCCATGTCCAAGACCACATGTCTAGGGCTTTAAATATTGTTTTCCCAAGGATTCTGATTTTACCAATAAAACACTTTTTCTAGAACAGATGGGGATCTACCTCCCTAAGGATTCCGTAATTTGATGCACTGTGTGACCTCTATTAATGTTGGGGTAGTGACACTGGCCAGAAACAGGTGAAGAAATGACAACCTGTGTCCGGCAAGGGTGAACTGGGAGGAACTTTCTCTTCCAGAGTGAATCTGGATTTTGAGCCTCTTGATGAGCTAATTTTAGGGCCTGAACATGCCCTTCCCTGAAGAACTGAATCTGCAGCACCTGAGAGAAATCTCTGTGGCCTCAGACTTACTTGCCCCAGTCAGGAGAGTTTTGATTTAGGGTTAAGGTGTAGAAAAATAGCTGGGCAGTTCGCTTTCAGAGCAAAGCTCTTGTTTTCAAAACACACCCAAGAACTTAAGAGTTCAGTGGTTTGGTTGATAAAGCAGCATTATGTTGTGCATTTTACAAACTGAATTGCCCCAACAAAGGAAAGAGAGAGAAATAAACATTCAGAAATCTATGCTAGTATGAGTCCTCCAGTTTCATCCTATTTTTCTTGTGACCTGATTTCTCTATTTTTTTCTGCTGCATTTTTTAATAAATGCCTCAAACGCCTTTCTTTTGAAAGGAGAAATAAAGGATAAAGGGAAAGCAAAGAGGAAAGTCTTTCAAACATTCCTAATAGAAATCCTACATGATAAACATTAGTCTCATTTTTCAGATGAGGAAACTAAGGTGTGATGAATTGAAACCAATTGTTCAAGATTACCCGACTGGCCAATGACAGAGTTGGAATTTGACTTTGGTCCTGACTCCAAAGCCTCTTTTTTTTGTTTGTTTGCAGAGCTGAGACAAGGATTCCAGCTCGGACGTCTCCCCTGGGCCATGCCTGGCTACTCTTGGCTCTTCCCTGCTGTTGTTTCGAACTCTAGCTGCCCATTACAATCACGTGGAGCCATTTAATAAATGTCCCAGGCCTCACCCACACCAATTAAACCAGGATCTCTGGGGTGGGGCCCTGGTATAATTATATTTTTAAGGAAATGTCCTAGATTCTAATGTGCAACAAGCAAAAAAATTAGAACGAGAGTGCTACACAGCATAGTGCTTCCTAGGAGAATTCATGGACTTCTTGAGAAGTTCGACTCATCCTATATGTGTGAGTATATCACATGTGAAAAATGGGCTCATTCAATAAAAAAAGCACAGAGAAGAAAGAAGAGTGACGAGAAGTTGAGATGTCCCTGAGCTGTCCTTTTCCCATTAATTCTGTTTAGTCTTTCGTGCTGAGCCAGTTTTGTAGCTTGCATTGACGAAATCCAGACTCTTCAAGAGTTCAGCACGAAGTCCTCTAAGCGGGAGCCAGCTCGCCAGAGGTCAGAAGAGGGACTGAAGCTGAAGGCTGGAGTGCTTCACAGAGGACCAGCCCTTGAGCCTGCCCGGTACTTGTATATTACATTGCTCCCTGCTGCTATCTGGAAACTCACATCTGATCATGTAATTTACTTTACTCAAGAAAGACAGGAGCCCATTTAGATCTGGCCTCCATCAGTGAAAAAAATGCTTATGGCAGAGAGAGCTCTAGTTGGAGCAGATGTTACTTTTGTTTGTTTAAATGCTGAAGATCATTTCTGGAGAGTTGAAGTTTGCTGTTGACGTATTCTATTCCTCCCTTACAAAAGGAGAGTGGGACAGGCACCTAGTGTAACAGCAACAACTTGAAGTCACCCTGAACTGGGCTGAACCCCAGCTCCATGTTTCTGCTCTTACTTCCTGTTGCTTTGAACAAGTCACTTTGTATATGTCACCCTAATCTTCAAAATGAGGAACTGGGGCTTTTAAGGGAATACAGTGAGGCGGGGCAGAGGTTCCCAAATTTTAGGGGTAAATGAGCATGGCATTAAACAACACTGAATCACATAGCGAGAAAGTTACTCCTGTGTTGATTCTGTTTCATTCCCTCTGATTATATTAAAGAGATAGAGGTGTATGTTTGCCATCTCTCTAACCCTACTATTCCCTCCTTTAACAATGAAAGAGCTGGTCTATATAACTGCATGTATTCTTAGGCAACTGCATACAGCTGGAAATGAATAATAACATTGATTTATATTGATTTTTTAATTTTTAAAGGTTTATTTTATTCTCATTTGAGAGAGAGAGAGGGAGTGAGAGAGAGAAAGAAAAACGTCAATGTGATTGGTTGCCTCCCACAAGTGCCCGGACTGGGGATTGAACCTGCAATGTAGGCACTTGCCCTGACCAGGAACCAAACTGGCAACCTTTCAGTAGATGGGACAATGCTCCAACCAACCGAGCCACACCAGCCAGAGCAATTTATATTTATACTGACAGTTACTTTTACGGTGTACGCTATCTATTTAAGATAGGACTACAAAGTTATTTTTAAGGAAATTTAAGACAAAGAAGTGGTTAAAATATCAAACAATGGTCTACAGGTGGAATGCACACAGGACAAAACTAATTAAGGTGATACCCAAAAGTCAAGGTTTAGGAAAAACAGAGTGGAGGTATATGACAGAGTCTCAGTGGAGTCTCTGCGATAGTTAGGATGTGGTCAGAATTCAGGGAAAGAAGAAACTACTAACCGCGTCTGTATACTCTGGTTTGAAATAAGCTCTTTACGAAAGGAAATCTGAGACATGTTCTGATAGTACGAACGAGTCACACTCCCTGCAGAACTGATCTCAGGTTCAGGTAGTCCTTGGGCTGACCTAGGAACCCTGGCCTGAAAAGAGAAGGCCACTGCTCGTGTTTTCAATACTCAGTTACCCGGAAATAAAAATATAATTGTCGTCTTAAATTTGATTAGTTAAGATTCTTTTAAAAAGCAAACACTAGAAATACTAGACCACATTGGTTTTAGATGACAAGCCTTGGAAATAAAGATTCCTGCTTCATCAATTTTTTGAAATGTCCAGCTTCCTGCAGATCATTATTCTTATTAAGAGCAGGAAGAGAACGTTAGAGAATATTACTATTCTGTGACCATATGACCTCAGAAGCCCGAAAAAAGACTGAGAATTCGGAGGGGAGAGAAGCTCACATTTAAATTGAAGTACATTGGAGATTCGCCTTTTGTTATTTTTCCTAAGAAGAGATATGAAACACCCAGAACTGTTCAATTATTGACTATAAAGTTTTTTGTTTGTTTTCCTAGGAACAAATTTTACCACGAAGCACATGGTACCACAAAGCTCTAAAAGTATTATATTGGTTACTTTATCTAGGGAACATAGAGTAGGATAATCTATACACTATAAATTGTTGTAGAAAATGGGTATTTTCCTCTTGAGTTTGAAGTGATCTCACCAGCCTGTGATAGTCTATCATTATACAAGGCGTGTGGGTTCTTCTGTTAAAAAGCAAAAGCACCAGATTCTGATATTGGCTTTCTGCTTATTGCCTGTTCATAATTTAAAATGCTTTTGTCAGCTTCAAATCTAAACACAGTGCCAAGCCTCATTCTTCCAAAGTAGTGGAAGAGACGTCATCTCCAGTTCTGGCTCCACTATTATCTTGTTGTCGATAAGTCTCATCCTCACTTTGGACTCATTTGACCCAGCCATAAAATGAGTGGGCTGTGGTAGATTACAAGTAACACACTCAAATGCCAACAGGGGCCAAGCAGGTGATAAAAACAAAGGAAGCCGGACAGGAGTAAGACAACAGGAACTGGTGGCGGTGAGGGCAAATAAGGGAATATGGCTCCTCTAAAGGGCAATTTTGTTAATTCTTTTTATGAGTGAGGAAGGAAACACTATCAAGCAGAAAAACAGGATTCCTGATTTAACGATAAGAGAACAAAGGGTGATTTCACCCTCTGCTTCTCCTTAAGGAAGAAAGTGCTGCAGAGACACCTCCCATCCTCCAGACGGTGGTGTTATTACAGAGCATTTGCTCAAGCAGGTAAAGGCACAAAATAAGAACAAGTGCCATTTTTCTTTTTCTTGTTTTCTCTCTCTCTCTCTCTCTCTCTTCCTTCATAGATGGTTCTGTTATCCAACTCTTTCTGAATCCAGTCTGAGTTGCATCCCCACATAACTTTTCACGACACAGAGCCTTCTGTGTGGAAAGATGTAAAGAGAGTTGAGCTTGAAACTTGTTCCCCCCACTGCAATTTTTAGCTTCACTACACTGGGCATGGTTTTGACTATTTCTATAAATCAGCTTCCTCGTGTATAAAGAAGAACAGCAATGTCTACCTCTAAGGGTTGCTGTAGGAGCAAAGGAAATCCTACCCACCCAGGGGAAATGCCTAGTTCTGCATTGGTAGTACTGAACCATACGCCCTTCCAAAGTTCTTATTTTATCATCTCAATTTCTCCTGCTAAAGTTAGATTTTATCTGGTAAGCTTCTGCCCTCCAAGATAGCAAATGAAACCTGGAATTAAATTATCAGGTTGAATTATATGAAACTGTTGACATTACTGGTCTCTAATATGGCCATTTCACATGGTTCAGTGCAATACAAGCAGCACCCAACCCAAGGGAGGGAAATGCAGCTTCCTTTTTTATACTGGTTCTGAAACATGCCTCAATAATCTATAGTCTTTACATTTGGGAAAGTTGAGACCTTTGGTAGAGGGACGGACACATTCTCATCACACATAAACTAACATTTGCTCTCCACTTCCAGCTTATCAAGTGCTTTGCATACATATAATTTCCTTTAACTCCACAACAGCACTGGGGATGGAGGTGAGCACACAGCTTTTTATAGGCTCCTTAATGTGTCACTGTTGATAAGCTCTAAAGTTGGGGGATCTGTAATGTGCTATCATGTTCCAGTCTCTATGTCCACACAATAAAGAATATTTCAATTAACAAAGAGAATAACTAAAGAAAGTTCTACACTCACTGTGTAGGATGGATCAGACAAAACCCAGTTCCACACACACTTCGATTAGATGCTTATAGGCCTAGGGACCAGCAGTTCTGGTATCCCCAGCACTTCTGGCAAGGACAAGATGTCCTTGTACTTCCCCAACTTTGCATTGGTTGAAATTCTCATTAATATCAGCTTGGCAGTTTGAGCAGCCTATAAGGCACCATTCCAGTTTCCATCTTCCAAGTACCCTTCCATGCATAAAGACATAAAAAAAAAAAAAATCCACCATGGAACGCAAACATGTAAGAATTCCCCAAATGATTTCATTTACTTCACATCCTCAAAAACACTCAAAGACAACAACTTTCTGTGACATTTTTACAGGTGATATCACATCTGCCCTTTTTTCACTCTTTAACACAGTAACTTTTAAACTTCTTATTGAGTACAGACAGTGTGCCAGGCCTGTTGGAGGCCAGGGGTCAGCAAACTGCAAGCCCGAGGGCCAAATCCAGCCCCAAAGGCTGTTTTAATAAATAAAGTTTATTGGAACACAGCCACGGTCATTCACATGTGTACAGTGTATGACTGTTTTCTAGCAGAGCTGAGTAGTTGTGTCAGAAATCATCTGGTCCACAAAGCCCCGGATTTGTACTATCTGGCCATTTACAGGAAAAGTTTGCGGACCTTATTCTAGGTAAAGAGGATACAACAGTAAAGAAGAATAACAAAGTCCCCATGTGCATTCACATGGTTAGAAGGCTACCCTGGATGAATGCTTAACCTAAGGGGCAGCCTGAGTTTCACCCATGAAATCACAGTCAATGCTGCTGCAGGGGGCTTGCGAAGAACAAGAAAAAGACGACAGGTATGGAGAAAGATGTGTAAGAGCAGGTGAAAGGGAGGATGTGTTGGGGGATCATATTAGTTAGTGTGGAAACCAGCTGGAACAGGCAGGCCACAGGTATTCCCACTGGGGGACACGCAAACCCACGATGGGCCCAGGTACCAGATGGATCAGAATCACCAGGAGACATTATTAAAAATACAGCATGCCAGGTCTTGGCCTAGGAATCCGAATCTGAATTCCAGAGGTGTGATTGAGTTTCTACATCCTTAGTGGGTACCCTCAGGTGATTCTGAAGCATGTTCAAGTTTGATTAGCGTTTAGGTTTAGTGAGCGGTCAAAGGCGCTCCCAAGGCGACCTGGCCTGGTGTGCACTCGTGGCAGGTGAGCAGGGAAAGAATCGGGGCACAGACACGCAGAGGTAGGTGCAGTGAAAAGGCAGTTTATTGTCTATTAATACTGTACAGAGGAACAGAGAGAAGCTACAAGTACAGCATTGGCTGTTGCTGGCAGTGTTATTTCCGAAGTTGGTTTTTGTTTTTGTTTTTCATCTGAAGGAAACAGAACAGTCAAAGTACACTTCAGGTTACAAAGAACAGCAGCTAGCCCGGCAAGTCTAATTCAGAGTAAGCACGACAGGCCCCCACCCCGCCCCCCAACCAACCACAAAATGGATATATTTACAGAGATATCACTCACCCCGAGTGAGCTGCTAAAGCTGAAAGTTCCATCAACACCTACATTCACCGAAAAGCTGCATCACACACAACATTTTCTGGAACCCCTGTATGATTTTAACTCTACTAAGTCAGGAGCTTGAGAGAAGGAAAGAATGTTTCAGAACCCCACACAGGCTAGAGCTCCTTCCCCATGCCAGAATAGGAGTTCTCGAAATTGGAGTTGGAGCTACATACAGAATAGCTCAGATTAGGCATTGCCCATTGGACTCTTTGTAGATAAAGACTTGTCACTGCAAACACCAAGGGACTGGTGGCTCCCTACCCTGCCCACCGAGAGGCTCCTGTAGTAATAAGAAACTAGAGTAAATTGGCTCTCCCATAGCACCTTCAGGCAGTTGCATAGTTCTTTCATTTTTGGAAATTGTCTCCATGACGCTGATGTTCACAGCCGGGCTTGAGTTGAGCCCGCTGGAGGGATTCTGGCGACAAAGGAATGAAAATGATTTGCATGGGAATCGGAGGGGTTCCTTTTTTGGAAACGGAAAGAGTGTTTATGACCTTGCTTTATTGGAAAAAGGATCTCGGTCTTTTAGGGCAGTAGAAATAGGGCCCGTCCTGGGAAAGGACACTGCGTGGGAAGAGAGTCTAACAGGGTTGGTGAGCAGACTGAGGCTGGTCCCGCTGTCAGCTGGGGGGATGGGCGTGTGTGAAGATCTTCACGGAACTGAGTGTGCTTGTGATGAGAACGCAGGAATTTGGCAGAAAATTGGGGGGTGGGGGGTGGGGAATCCAAGCACTCTAAAAATTTAGAATCATCTTTCTAAGATGGATAAAGACAATTCTTTCTCGTCTCTACTTAGCTCTGAAATTATGATGCAGCCCAGTTCAAATTTATAAGGCCAGTGATGCCTGGTAGGCTTTAGATTTCTGGTTCACACATTTACGTGTGGACTGGACAGCCAGATGCCTCTGACTCGCCATTTCACATCTATGACTCAAACGCACCGTAGTGAATGGTCCCTCAACCTCAAATTACTCCTTAAATATGTAGAAGAGCTGGACTTTGATAATTGCTGGGTTTGGCTTACATTGAAAACAGCTATCTCCTTCCAAAAGACCATTATATATTTATTATTAAAGATGGAGCCCAGAGAGCTCTCGGCCAGTATAACAGAATTTCTCTGACGACAGTTACAGGAAGTTTGGTTTTACAAACTAGGTCTGTTTGGAAAAACTGGGTTTTGGGCAGTGGCAGTGCAAGGGCAGGTCACAGACCTTCGATCCTACCCGCCAAGGTTTGGGCTAGTGCTACAGAACTCACCAGAAAGTTACCTTAATGGAATGGAGAAATAACTCAGTCAATCAAGGGAGTTTTCAAACTCAAGCTTCAGAACGCATATAGATTTCATTATAAAAATATTTTTCCTTAAAAAAATACATAAATGTAAACTATTCCATTTCTATCACCACTCCTCACTCCCACCCATATCACGCTACTCATCTTAGACTATAACGAATGGGCACACCCATCACTGACGACTCAGTCACATCATTTGAGTCCATCTATCTTTTAGTTTTTTCAAACTATGCCAATTATGCTTAAAAATATGCTCCCAGACCCAGAGAGGGGGTGGTCCACAAGTTCACCTCCTTCCCAGTGGGAAGGGCTGCAGGTCACGTGGACCGCCCCAGGAATGTCAGAGTGCGGTGCGGCAGGCCGAGATGGGAACACAGAGTGTGTGTGGTTGCCAGATGGGCCAAGGCAATGCCCAAGCTATGCCCACTTTACTTCCCCTGGGCTAGACCTGCAAGGTTCTGCCTCAAGGCTCCCGTGGTGAAATTCACAGCTCTGAAGAGGGCTGGGCAGGGGTGGGGGAGAGAATGTTGTGTTAATACAGCTTTGGAATACAACCTGCGTTTTTTAAAAAAGGACAGAAAAGTAGAACATAAACAGCGATGCTAAGGCAAACTTTCAAATGGCACATCAGAACGCTTTTTTTTTTTTTTGTCATTCATTTTGTTAACATCACAAGGCAGATACATTCTGTAAACATATATACCATACAGTACATTAACCATAGGAAAATAAAAAGAAAGCCACCCTGTAATTCTTTTCTTTCTGTACGTCTGCTCTCTCACTCTAGGACTGCCTGAAGTCTAGGGAGAATTTTGTGGTTCATGAGATACACTTTTCTTTTGATAAAAATGCAGTGACTTGCAAAAAAGAGCCCCAGGTGATGAGTAAGAGGCATTATGGGGGGAAGATGACCATTCACACCTCAACCTGTAGAAACTTAGAAAATAGTCACAAAATATAAAAAAGTCATTAATTTCAGGAAACACGTTGTTTTCCTGCTTTGTAAAAGAGAGCATTGAAAAATTGTGTTTTACAAAAGTTAAGGCTGTCCAGATCTTAGATGCAGAAAGTCTGTGGTCCCCCAAAATGACATATTATATTTTCACATTGAAAGCAGGGTTTTTTGCGCTACAGTCCTGCCCTTCCTATGTTGGACTGGAGTGGAGAGGGAAGCAGGGGACTATTTCAGTCTTATAAAAATTAAGGGTGGGGGGCAAGGCTGGTCTAAGGATTGCCTAGTGAAATTGCCCTTGGAAACTTTCAGGATGTAATCTTTACTCTATCCTTTTCTACATTTAGATCATAAGTATTTTGGTTTTTGTTAGATGGGAATTTTATTATGGAGTTTGCTGAAGCTATGAAAATACAGACACATAACTGCATTGTGCTCCTCAGAAAAGATTAAGTTTTCTTTTTCCCTAGGAAATGCAAGAAAAATTTCCTGATAAGACCAGAAGAGGGATATACAATGAAGGCGAAATGGTAGCAGGAGTCAAAGATGCCCATCTTGTTCATGACTTTGAGCTGTTCTGGTATATTCTCTATACCTCAACATACCTGCTGATGCTATTACCCAATAGGACAGAAGGTCTTTCTGGGTCTATCCTAATCAGTGGCGTTCTATATACATTGCTTAGTAAATTGAGGAGCTTCTAAAAGATTGCCTGTTTGCAAAGTTTCTGACACTTATGTCTTAGCTATGCTGAGAGAATTTGTGGTTTCACTAGCAAGTGTGCATATTGCAAAAACAGAACAGAAAACTGCTCGCCTTGGAATTTGTTGTCAACAAAGTAACATTAAGGGAGTTGAGAATATTTTGAGACAAGGAATGGGGACTTCAGTGAGTTGAATTCCACAGGGGGTCTAGTGACAGAGACAGCTGAGCTTTTGTGTGTTTCAGTACAAACACACAAAAAGTCCCCTGTGCATATTTTGTCTATGTTCACCTGTGTTTTATTATTTTTATTTTTTATTTTAAAGTTGTATTTATTGGGGGGACACTGGTTAATAAAATGATGTAGGTTTCAGGTGTACAATTCTATCATATATCATCTGTTTATTGTATTGTGTGTGCACCACCCAAGTCAAGTTTCCTTTTGTTCATCTGTGTTTTAAGTTGACAGGCTTAATGCCGTTTAAAAAGAAAGGACTAGTTTAGTGGTTCAGCGTTTGCTTCTGTCACCATATCCCCCTCCTCCTCTTTTGCTACCTGTTCGTTTGTTGGAATTGAACAAATGGTCATTGCCAATGGTGTTCTGTGGTCCCTTGGAATGAAATTCTGCAGAAGTGAAGAGAAATAAGCTGCTTTCACGCTTGGCCTCAACGTTTTGCTCTAGGGATATTGTATCTCTAGACATACAGTTCCCCCCTGTATAAAAACTTGACCCTACCCAAAATAAAATATTATACTTGCATATAAGGAAAAACACATTTATCACCAGGAGTAAGATATTAATAGGTAGGAATTTAAAGCGATACATGTCTAGCAACATTTCAGAAAGAAGTCAACTCAGATGAACACTAGAATTTGTTTGAGTTTCCTGAAAGCCTGTGAATAACTGTAGGTTGCTCAAAAGACTGAAGGAAACTACATTTTGGGTTTAGCCGGAAGGGAATTCCTAACCCCTCGTCCTCTATACTCCCAATATTAAGTGACATCACTGGACATTGTCAAATCACTTTTAGAACCAGTTAATTTTTGCTTATATAAGGAATTAATATACTGATGGGTAAAGGAGGTACAGCTAAAAAGAAATTCCCTGTAGTTTGTCCTATTACACATCAAACCAAAAAAAAAAAAAAAAGTCAAGGATATACAAGTCACCATGATTTTTCAGGATATGTAAGATTAAATTTTGTCATTTTAACCATTAAAGGATCTTTAATTCAAGGCCTTTAAAAATGCATTTATAAACAAATGAAATATCCCTTCTCTCCCTCTTTCTCCTCTTTCCGTTTAAAAGGGAACTAATTGTATGATTTTAAAAGAAAGCCCAAGTAACTCTTAGCTCAAAAAAGACCATGGTTCTGCAGCTTCATAATTGGTTCTCTAATTAGTCTGGTTATGTAAGTCAATACACAGAGACTGCCAATGATAGCAGGGGAGGCAGGACGTTCACAATCACAATTCAGTACTTTCATTATGAAGGGTAGTTACTTGTTGCTGTAGGTGGGATTATAGGTCTCATCCCCTGAAAGTACAGGCTGAGCCTCAATCCCCCATGATAATAGGAAAATGATACAAACTATGCAAATATATGCCATATCCAAATGCACCTGCATTTACTGTAGCCACGAATCATTTAAATAAAGGTAACACATCTTCCTTTAAAAACCATTACATGAAAAGTTTTAATAGTAAAGGTATAGAGAGCACTCTAATTGATACAAATTGCTAATCCCTATACTAATTATTGGTGAATGAGAGTGCAGGTTATTATTGGTCTTTTAGGTCTTCTGTGTAGTGTTGTAGTGAGAGGGGCAGATCGTTTTCTTCATGAGAAACTCGCTCACTTACGGAAGCAAGGGTGGGTCATTTCAGGGAATAATTATCTGTCCTAGAAGACTCTGATTCTGTTTATCAGCCAGCAAGCCAGAGGGTGCTAAGTTCCACCTTTCCACTCATTAACTGTGCTTTTAAATACTCATAGTGGATAGTTTTAATCCCCAAGGGAATAAAAAAAAAAAGATAAGCTATGGTAAACTTCCGAGTTCTCTTTCTTAAATAAGTTATTAACATAATAGATTGTCCAAAACATTGAAACTGTTTTCTTTTTCTATGTAAATATCTGGTATGTGATTTTACTTAACATTTAAATAATGTATATGTGGCCACTTTCTGAGGAGCAAGAAGCCGAAGAGTAGTGAGATTTATAGGCCACAAAACCTGGTATTATTTCTAGATGGCCGAACAGGTTTATTCCTTTGCAGCGGTTTTAGTGAACCTGAGATTTAGGGAAACTGCCCTCAGCTATTCAAAACCAGGCCGTGGATGAAATCATCTTAGAATGTAGTGCTTAGCTCCTCTATTTTTCGCCTTTTTAAACTTGTTTTGTTTACATATTGGTGATAAAATGACTCACTTTGTGCTCATTAAAATGTAATTAGAGAAAAATTAACCTTAAACAATGAAAAATATTTTTCTTTTCGATTAGAACACATATAACGTCAGCCAAGAAATTAAAAAGACTAATAGGTTTAGTACTGAGAAAGCTATTTAGGGAAAATTTAGTTGATTTTGCAGTCAAATTCTCTCAACTACCTTATTTTTTCCTCATCTACTTTTCACAGAAGTTAGACTTAATGTAGCATTTCTTATTGCATGTTTTTTAAAACTATGTTTCATGGAACACAGATAATTTTGTGAATGATTTGTATAATACTATTAATATTTGGGCAAACAACTTAAAGGTAAGAAAGATATCTCTGTTATTAAAATCAGTTAAAATGTTACATCTTTATTTTATCACTATATTATCATGTTATTAAATTGCTTCCCTTTCATTTTACTATCCATGTGGCTGTTTGCTTTGGGGGGGTGCTAAGAATTTATTTAAAGAATTGTTCATTGTGTTCTAGATAACAACTATTCTTCGACGTTCTGGAATCTGCAGAAGTTTTAGGAAGCTCAGCTACGTGCCAGCCAATCACTATCTGTGGAAGGAATTTAAGTGCTTAACATTGAGAAGACAGATCTTTCTTAATCTTTTACTTTTTTTTTTTTTTTTTACATTTTAAAATGTATTTGGAGGGCGGATAAACCTAAGTGCTGATATTATAGGAAATATTCTCTGTCTCATGGGAACAGAAAGAAAAGAGTCCAGAAGTAAGGCTCTGTAATCAACTGGGCAGGTGAGATGACAGGTAATTCAGTGACAGCACCGTCTGCAATGAAGTGGGAGCCTCACGGCCCCCACTGTGGGTCAGAAAGACTGTCCTAGAAATATGGGCACTGCAGAGACACGCCTCACAATGATCCCTTCATTGAAAATAGATTAACATGATCAGAAAATATCCATGAAAAAGAAAACAATATAAAAATTTACATTGTTTTGAGAGAGTAGAAGCAAAGTTCGTGGATTTGCCTACGTTTGGAGACCACTACTGGTGCTTAAAACAATGTTTGTTTCATGTCCTTAGGAAATTAAAAAATGGTGCTTCTTCTATAGAGGGTCCATCAGTTAAGCCATGAATGAGGGACAGCTGCTGAACGGGCAGGTGACGGACATCAGTCCCTACGTTTCAGCTGTGACAAGCACTGGGTTCTTTCCTTTTGCATCAGCTTCATTTCAGGTTTAACATAAGGGAAGCCATAGGTGCACAATACTGTAATCTGGAAGCTTATGTAAGGCAGCGAAAAGCATTACCCTAGATTGGACAGACTAAGTAAGGTCCACTTTTGGCTACACCAGCAACCGGCTAGAGCCAACAGCAGTTTGCCACGGAAGATATAAGAGCAAAGATCCACAGCAAGGGAGGCAAGTGAGACACCAGCGACGTGGTGATGTGTGAATACGGTATGGGAACACACTACCAAAGGAAACCCCGGGGCCACTGGGTTCGAGTCCAGTCAAGTGAATTAAGGCTACTATATAATCCGCTGATGTGAAGAGTCCGTTCCAATCGAGCAGTAAGGAATTGACTTCCCTCTTGAAGACACAAGGAAAGGTTTAGAGGAAGAGCGAGTTCTTGGAAAGAATGGAGCACACACATGCACGTTGTCTCTGAGGTGAGGAAACTGGAGAAAAATGAAAGGGGAAAAAAATGAGAGATCAAAGCAATCCGACTGCAAGGCAGGCAGGCGCTGGCTTCCAGTTCACAGTATTGCAGTTAGTGGTGCAGTGAGAGGTCTAGGCAAGTGGAGAGCACAGAGGTTGCCCAGAAGAAAAGGGAAGAAAGAAGTGGTCACATGA
This sequence comes from Mormoops blainvillei, assembly GCA_004026545.1. Taxonomy (NCBI): domain Eukaryota; kingdom Metazoa; phylum Chordata; class Mammalia; order Chiroptera; family Mormoopidae; genus Mormoops; species Mormoops blainvillei. Next base: position 109,592 of record PVJD01002755.1, read on the forward strand.
CAACACAGCACTGACAGAGCTTTTTCTTTTGGGTACCTGGGGCCGGCTCTGTGGCCAGGCTCTCTTCCTTGCCTTCTGGGGACGAGGGCTCTGTGGTGTCTGAGACGGGCCTCCCAGACACAAGCTCAGCTGCATTCCCGTCAATGGTGGACACATCCGTCACTGTCTTCTCCCTCAATGACTTCTCATCGTCTTCGTCAATGAGGACCAATTCAGCCTTGATGGTTTCATCATAGCCTAGCACCTTTTTAGTCTCCTCTTCATCCTCGATATTTTGGTAGCCCATGAAAATCATGGTGACAGGCTGATCCAAGTTTGCCTCCGGCCCTCCAGTGCTGGGGGCTTGGGCCTGTTGCCCTGGGTTCCCGGAAGAGTGATCCTTCCTAGACTTATGTACCATTTCTAACTTGGCCTCTTTGCAGAGCACATGTTCCTTAGGGGGGCTGAGGCTCCCATCTGTCATCACAGTCCTTTCTGACATGTGCCCTCCTCTTAAGCTTGATTGTCCAGCCTTCTGAATAAGCTCTTCTACATCCTTGGAGCTTAATTTGTGCACTCCGTTTTCTACTACGGTGCCTCCTGAGCGCACCTCATACACTACTTTGGTACCATCGTCATAGACTTTGACTCCTCTCTGATGGACCCCCTCTGGGCCAATGGTGGATGTAGAGAGAATCTTGGTCTCTCCTGTTTGTTTGTCTTTCTCCACATTAATTTCCATGGCGTACACAGCTTGAATGAAAACAAGAGAAAGGAAGTGCATGTTACAACAAAAAAAGCCAGTGAATGGTTAATTGCCAAACAGACCAAAAAAAAAAAAAAGATTTTGTGCCCTTTCTAGTCTAACTGCCAAGCATCTTGAGTGTTAGAGTGAGTGCACATTGTGGACAGAGGTTGTTATATATGTGTTTTAACACAGCAGCTTAATGCACTGGGAAGACAGATGCACAGAGTTACCACATTTCATTGGTACCTACTCCTCTAAGGAAGATGCGCTGCAATATGGCAACAAGCGACTATTTAGATCCAGTGTAACGAATTACAGGGAGGCTGGCAACATGCAAGGTTACCTTGATTGACAGCTGACCTTCAGCTTATAGACAGTTGTAAAGCCCTTGGTTAAGATGTATCCTAGTTCCAAAATCTTGTATCTTTAACCCTTTCAACAAGTGTTTCACTGCTTCTTCTCCATTTCCCTTTACTGTTAATGGAGAACGTGTACAGGTTTTTGCGGGTGGGACAGGTATCATTAAAGAGGATTACTTGCAAAATTGAAAAGCTACAAAAGTAGTCAGAAAGTATGCTCCGTGAGTACTTCAGTCACTTAGCTAGGTTTCTCAAACAAGAACTAGAAAAAGGACAAGATAGAGGGCATGTCATCCCATGACACTGGAATCTGAGGACAAGGATCACAGGAGGTACCTCTTCTTCTTCCGTGTGCCCAGTGCCAAGTCCTCATGATCCTGCCCCATACCACCTTTCTCACCCGTCACCTTCTTTCTGTTCCACTTCCACTAGTCAACTTCAGACACTATTTCCTCCTCCCTGGATTAATGTGAGAGCTTCCTACGTGGTCGTCTTGCTCTGGTCTCACCTTCTCCAGCTCATCCCAAATCCACTGTGGCCAGTCTGGGGTTGCTAAGGGCCAGCTTGCTCCTGTTCTATAGTCTCCCGTGACACTCCATCCTTTCAAAGCTGTTACCTTAGAGGTACATATTCTGAGTGTGAGGAAACTGGGCATTAGACCCACAGAGCTAATTCTCCCCAAGCGCCCTTTCTCTGCATGACCCGTGGATGCATCAGCCTCTGCAGCTTCTAAACTAAATCCATCTTCTCTCCAAAGTCCGCCAGGCTTGGTGATAAATGATACCAAGTCTCTCAAGGGAGAAGGCTCAGAATGGCACCCAATTCGTTTGTCCTTTTCTTCCTAATTACCCAATAGCCGAACGATTGTTGAGAGTAACTGACTGTATTTCAGGCCTACCCCGTGATTCTCCTCCCACCGCCTCCTCCCCACTGCCCTAGGTCAGACCCTCCCCTGCTCCCTGCGCCACAGCCTTGTTTCGAGCTTCACCCGCCCCTCGTCTCTTCTCAGGGACAGAGGGCCCAAGGCAGCCTCTGGCTGGCTTTTGTGTGGCCAGGGTAGCACAGACAGTTTTTATCTTATTAGAAGATGGTAAAAAGGAAAAAAAAAAGAAAAAAGGAAGGAAGGAAGGAAAGAAGAAGGGAAGAATATTTGATAGAGATCAGATGTGGTCCACAAAGTCTGAAATACTGCAACCTGGCCATTTACAGAAAAAGCCCACTGGCCCCTGCTAGCCTATGCTCCATCCTGCCGGTCGTTACCTTACTCATAAACCCTCTGTCAATTCCTATGTCTGTACTGGATAAACATCAAACTCCTTAACTTGACATTCAATTCCCTTCTCAACTGGTCTGCAGCCTTCCTTTCTAGGCTTGTCTGCAGCCCCTCTCACTGCAGGCACACTCCAGCCATAACAAACTGCTCACCGTCCCGGGACTCCTTACACCCTTCCATGACTGCCGTCTCTCTGCCCAGACTGCCTTTCATCGCTTCTCTACCTCAGTCCCCTGGGGTCATGTGTCATGCTCTGCTTATCATTGCTTTTGTGTTCCTACCTCTTTCTGAATAAGGACAAGTCCACCGACTGTGTTAGGAGATTCAAAATATCTTTTCAGCCACATGTGCTACTTTCCCTCTAGCACAACCAAACAACGCCATCCCACACCTAGACATTTCCCGCTTTTGTTAAGATTCCTTTCCCTTGAGTTTCTATGCATCCAAGCGTGACTAGTCCATCCATGTCCAGGTCAACTGCTCCCTCCTCCATAAACTCTCTTGGATCCTCCCATCTCTAAGTCATCCCTCAAATTCTTTGGACACGGCTTCTAAACCTCTCTGAAGGTATTTAACACATGTATTATACTTCCACTCAGTAGTATAATTATTTGTGGGAGTGTTTTATTAGCTCCACAGTTTTTTAAGATCTTTGAAGGCTAGTTTTTTGCTTGACATCTTTCTATGATTCTCCCCCTCCCTAACAGCACCTACCTTAGAGCCTTTTTAAAAAGATTTTTTATTTATTTTATTTTTAGACAGAAGGGAAGGGAGGGAGAATGAGAGGGAGAGAAACGTCAATGTGTGGTTGCCTCTCGCGCGCCCCCTACTAGGGACCTGGTCTGCAACCCAGGCATGTGCCCGGACTGGGGAACCGCGACCCTTTGGTTCACAGGTCAATGCTCAATCCACTGAGCCACACCAGCCAGGGCAGAGAATTTTTCTAAGGTTACCTTAGAGCTTTTTGTACAGAAGGTACCTGATATACATACCTGTGAAACAAACACTACTAATTAGAAAAACGCTACCAATTAGAAAAGTCTAATTGGGTTGTCTTAAGCTAATCACAGATACCTTGTATGATATGACACCCATGAAAAGGACCACATGGTAATTAATGTTTGAAGTGGTAAAAAAAACAAAACCAGCAATGATATTGTTCCATCTGCTTGTGTAATAAGATATAATCTGTTCATAGTTGACACTTAACTAAAAGATTCTGAAGCAAAATCCAATGCTTGACTTTCATCATGTCCATTTTGAAAGTTTCACTGCTCAGCACAAAGATCTTGCGTTTCCTTAAATGATACAATGGGAGGCCAACCAACAGTTGTCATGGAGGTACATGGTCTCACACAATGACAGTGACATGAAGAGAAATATTTCTCTGTTATTTCCTGATTTTCCACAAAACATATCATCAGAAAAACAGAATAGGCATTTAACATTTTGCATGGGCTACAAGAAGTCAGTTCTTTAAATATCACGCTTACATTAAAAAGTACATTTTGGGGGTTAAAATATTATGTCCTATCACTATTAACAAACTCATGGGACAGATTTATAAATAAAGATAATAATGATTATTAGTTGTAGGTACAATAGTTAATTATCTCCCAAATATCCAGCAATCTGTGAACAAAATGACACCTTTACCTGTAACCAATACAGAGTATGGAATAAAGTATTTCTATTTTTATATCCATGTGATAGGGTGCAAGTTATTAACATGGGAACCTTTAGTGATATCCCTCTCCCTCTGCACCCCCGGTGAGAATGCTGTCATTGTTGGTCCATTTTTCCCTTCACTGCCATGACCCTCAACCTCATTTTGTCTTTGCCTGTTCCTAGAATCAGAGACTGGACAAAAAGGAGGGATGCTGAGATGTTCTTTGCTGGAAGGGTTAAGTAGATCCACACAATAAAGGGCAGAGAAAGAAGTTTAGTGGAACAGAGGGTAACAGCTGCGTGGGATACAGATTGGGAAGGAACACTGAGTGGTGTTAGATGATGCTTTGGAGACAGTGATAAGTGGAGGAAAGAAGTGGAAATATAAGGGATATGTCTGGGTGGAGATATGCATTGGATTCCTTTTACTATCCTTCAAAAAAAAAAAAGAGTAAAGAACAGTTTGTATTTATTTATTTATTTATTTATTACCTCACCAGTAATTTTAAACTGTATTCTGTTAAATGTGACATGGCTCTGAATCTGAACTCTCTGTCACATGGTTTCATTAAGATTACACATTACTATGTATATTTACATGTTGTAGACTGTCTTTCCAATATTTCTAAAATATGCAGGTAGAACATTTAAAGACATTTTTTATAATGCAATAAACCTAGATATAGTATGTCATAAAATACAACATCATCTGTATCCCCCGCCCCCACCGCCCCAGCTAAAACATAAGGCTTCAAAGGAAGCACAGATTTTGCGCAGGCTTCTCCAGGGTTTGAGCTCACAGTCCTCGCCTACATTCACTCCCTTCTCTAGTAGGGGGCCTTAGGCGAGCACCGAGGGGCTCTGGCTTAACACACAGGCAGTCTTTAGGCTTTATGGATATGCATATGGGAATGTTATTAGACATGCAGAAAATGACACAGGAGGGACGAGCGTTCATCTTAAACGTGTTGTTTATGAATGAGCTTTTATAATTTGCTCCAGTTCTCAGTCAATGATATTTCAAATGTGAACTAGGGTGGATATGAACCTGGAGGAAAATGAGACTTACACTTTAAATTCAGCATTTTGTTTTTGATGCTTGCACACAATGGTAAAAACTTCTGCTTTTACTGCTGTCAAGGAGTGTGCACCAAAAAGCTCCCACTTAAACCACGCCTCCGAACACAAAGAATCCTCTCTAATCCACCCTATTCTCCTGTCGAGCTTCCCCATGACACAGGGACACTATGACCTGTGTAGTGATGAGGGTCCTGTGCTCAACTCATTGAAAAACAGTGAAGATGGGTGCTGCTCAGGGAGCTCCTGAAGATCTTGAAAGAGCCCCATGGATATAAAAGTATTTGAAGATAAGCTCTCTGAAATTTCCTGGCGGAAAGATCTGGAGACAGAGCAGAAGGAAAGGATATACTGCCGTGGAAGTTTCAGTGATAGGATGACTGAGCGAAGTCTGTTCTTATTAAATGATAGCTATTGATTTCTAAACATGACACGCTGATGACAACAAGATTGGAGCACACAAAGCATTTTTGCTATTCCTTCCAATAACCCCATACGACGGGAGGGACACGTTCATTTTGCTCATGAAAAATAAGAACCTAAGTAGCTGGGTTCTGCACTGGGGTGTGAACGAACGATTGAACTGGCGCTTTGACTTTGGGCTTTGCTGCTTGGTTTACTAGGCTCTTACTGCCTCAGAGAGCTCGTTAAGGAGAACCACTCTGAAGAAGCGGAAACACGGTCATGGGGGATGACAATCCCAGCCTCAGGGTTCTGAAGACAGCCAGGTGCGGGCTAGCGTGGGAGGTGCCTGGGGAAGACACCTGCCTAAAAACTGGGCTGAGGTGGGGATGAGAAGCTATTGTGGCCTGGCTTGTGGCAGCAGCCAAAATGATGGGTCCGAGCGGCAGAGAATGCTTGGTTCTGCTTCAAACTCATTCCCCTGGCTCCATTGCTGTCTTCTTCCCCATTACTTTTGGCTTGAGCAGCTCTAAGGGGTCTCCGGAGCCCAGGGAAGGGGAAACATGAGCATGTGGCACAGTAAGGGGACAGGGAACCAACGGATATGATTACATTTCAGAACGAAATCAAGAGCTTACAAAACAAGACACTGCGTTCCATGAGGAGGGAAAATTCAACCACTGTTAGATCCCTTGACTCAGGCTTCTCCCCGCTCACTTCCTTTGACTCACAATGATCAGTAGGAAGAGGTACAGGCTGAGAGTCCGCACGTAAAGTATAAAATGATACCCCCACTGCCATTAGTCAGTAAGATGGAAGGTATCGGAAGGAGGGAGAATGACGGTGGGTCTGGATTCCTCTCCAGGCAACACTCCATCTTTGGGTCTCGCTTTTCCCATTTGTACAGTGAAGGGTTTTCAGCTTTGACATTCTTTGGGGCCATGAACATCATGTATACTCGTGTATCAGTGATGTGTAAAGTACGACAGGAGGGTAGTAGACATCCAGAACATGACTGTCACCCAGAAGCAAGACTATCCTACCATAAGGAACACACGGTAGCCACCACAACTTCTGGAATGGGGAAGAGATGCAGTGCACATGCTTGGCTTATTGAATGAACAAACATATATGTGCAGACACACATATGATTATGCATATACACATATGTTTACACTTTCTCTGGAGGCTGGAAATAGAAAACTGACTGTTGTGATGCCAATAACAATGAAAATGAGGAAATTAACTCCAAGTAGATTCTCCCCCTGATCCCAGAGGGCAATCTCTAACTTCAAAGCCCAGTAATCAAAAATGTCTTTGAATAATTGTTTTCCCAGGACACCTTGGTATTGATAAATATGAGTCAGCAAATATGTGATGTGACCAGATAACAGAAGCAAAAGCCCATTGCTCCCATGCAATTTTACTTCCATTTTTGGGTTAAGGACAGTCTTCAGTCTGAAAAGTACCAGAAAGAATATTGCTAAGAGGGACACGAAGAGTGGAAAACAATAAAGCTCCTGGGGATGGAAATGCTCTCAGGGCTTTGGGCCAAGGGTCCCAGCTCCCCTACTGGTGAAAGTGTCTCAAGGACCTTGTACGCCAGGAAAGGTGCTGGAGGCAGCCATTAGAAGTTCTGATGTTCAAAACCGAGGAGGGAATTCCATAAGCTACACGGAAGGGGGCTGGACATCACAGCTAGTGAAATTCAAAGAGCAGAGACCACCGCAAGCCAGCATGGGTCCTTCAGGCAGAAGCTATGCAGATGAATCTCATTTTCTTTTTTGTTCAAGGTGTCTATACAGATTCGGTGAATACCAGAGATACTGCACATCTGGGTCACCACCAGGTCCCCTATATCCCCATAGACGAGACAGAAACAGGGCAACGGCTGGCACGTGCTACTTGTTGAATGATCTAGGTTTCCCACGGGCCAGGGGACCCTTAAGGGTGTGCTTGCAGGCCTCTGACTTCAGTTCCAGCTACACAGTGTTTAAATCAGTGAAATGATGAAAAATAATAAAGGCGTGCTTTTCAGATTTGAGGTGAGAAGAAAAATTAAAGCTATGGGGTGCCACAAGCACGAGCCATAAAGATGCCGACAATAGAGTTTTTTTCTACTTTTGAAACTGTGAAACCCTTTATTCAAATGAAACCTGAAACAGAAGTACAATTGTCAACGCAAGTATGGTGGAGCTGCTGCGTTTGAAATGGGAGAGAACACTGGAGCCCCAGTTACCAAATCACCTTGCCTCGCTCCCCTCCCACCTTCCTCTGAGGCTGCTCAGTGACCCCATGAGAGCCCCTCCCCTCCCCGCACTTATGAGGGACAGTCTAACAGCAAGGAATTTAACAGTCATATCAAATCTACAAAGGGCAGAAAGGTGCATAGCTCATCCTTATTTTTGCCTTTTCGAGATTACGAAATAAAGAATTTTGTAGGTTCTTCAGCACGTGAGCAGGTGAAGCAGCGTGTGCACCACTGTGGGGAAGAGACTGCACGTTTCACCTGCAATGATTCTGAACCAGGAGTGCGCTGGGGGAAGGGAATGAGGTTGAGCGGTGGCACGTGTGAAACAACGTTGAGGCTTTACTTTAGAACCTAAAGCTGAAAGGCCATGATGCCAACAAAGTGAGTCAAATGATCTGCCATGTCATATCCTGCTCTGTGGGGTGATCAGCCCTTCCCAGAGGGTGTAGGACTGCTCTGGGCACTTCAGGAAGACCAGGGACAAAGGTGGCATGTTCAGAGGGGAGGGACAGGGATGGTGGAGGGTATCTCAAAGCAATCTCATCACCTCAGGACCAGCCAAAGAGACTGGGGCTGTGGGGGTTCAAGGCATGTAAAGTGAGGATCTGGGAAAGACAGGAAATGATAGTCGTTTTCTTTCTTCCTTTTTTTATTTTTTGGAGAGAGGGGAAGAGAGGGAGAAAGAGAGGGAAGGAAACATTAATGTGCGAGAGATACATCAATTGCTGCCTCTCACATGCCCCCAGGTAGGGACCTGGCCTGCAACCCAGGCATGTGCCCTGACTGGGAATTGAACCAGCAACCTTTTGGTTCACAAGCCGGCACTGAATCCACTGAGCCACACAAACCAGGGCATGACAGCATTTTCAAATACTTAAAATCAGAACTTAAGTTTGTTCTGAGTGGCTCCCGGGGACAGGATAAGAACCAACGTGCGCACGAAGAGGGCGGGCAAACTACAGCTCCGTCAGAGGAAGAACTTCCTGATAGTCAGAGCCAATTATGGGTAGAAAGGGCCGCTGGAGGGAGACCGAGCTCCAGGTAGCAAGGTGTGTGACCACGGTTTGAGGACCCCTTCGCAGGGCTGCTATATCCTGGCTTCCATGTTTGAAGGAGGGATTGGAATGGATGCCTCTAAATTCTGTAAAGTGATGATTCTAAATATATTCTCATTTATTCAGAGTCCTAAACCTCCCAAACTCCAAATGACCAGAACATTTGTCATAATACTGAGTAACGACAAGTGACATTTATAAAAATGGCCTTAAGTCTCTACGAATCTCCGAAAGGGCATTCCTAAAGCAGGGTGGATGATACCTAGGAACATTCTAGAGGTGAGTGCCATTACTTGGTATGATCCCCATGCTGTGTGTAGTCACCACCACTGACAATGAATTTGAACACTCTATTCCCAAACCAGTCTGGGCAAAGGAGTACACACAACACATCAAATGCAATTCCTTCCATAGCTCTACCATTCTGTATTTCCACGGCAGTGCCTTCATGAAAATTAGTTCTTCAGCAAACAAAAGTACATGTAAACTTATTTTTTAAAAGATTCTGATCACATAATATTTTTTAAAAGGGGCATTTGCTCTTCGGATCACTACATGTTTTGCAGGACCTCTAATGTGAAGGATGCAGGTTGTGATGATATGTGAGCCCCTACACACACAGCACTACGATCACATTAACATACTACTTTTGAATTTAATGCTCCTTGACTACCGACACTATGCAAATCCTTTTAAGGTTCTCTTAAAAATTAGTTCTCATACATTGTCCCTACCCTCTCCACACACTGATCCATTACAGAGCCCACTGTAGGTCCTACGAGGTGTGCGGATACGTGGAGAGGGGCTAGAACGCTTTTTACCCGTGACTTGGAAACTATCAATAGCCAAGTCTCTAATAACGAGCGGGAAGATGTGTGACTTTTGAACAGTTATCACCCAACTTGATCTCAGAAGTGCACCTTGGACCTCACGTCACTGCCAATGATCCTCCTGTAGCACAGCTGCAGGCTGCAAATTCTGGTTTATCCATCCTGTTAGTATCCAGGGAAACATGGCCCAGACCTGGGTTTGACCAGACACCACTGCCAGTCCCACCGAACCCTAGAACTCTGTCCCTATGTAAAGCAATATGCTAAGATGTCTACAGACAAACCCAGTAGATATCTAAATTTAATCAGTGCCTATGACAAATATGTCAATACTTATTGGTTGGTTCATTTTACTTTTACATTAAAATAAGGAGGGATTATTTGCTTCATAAAATATATTCGGGTTGATCCATATAAAAGATTTCCTCTGGTTTAAATGTCCATGATTGTTTTGTTTCATAAAAGGTGCCTTTATGTGGTTTATTTTAAACATACAGGTACCTAGATTACGGAAAGCATAATCCGATGTCATATTTGAATTCACACTCCTTGTCACTAAATGTGCAACCTTGGCAATTCACTTTTTCACTTAATCCCCAGACACTCGGGGCATTTCTACGCAGAGCAAACGGGCTGATGCAGAGACTCGCTGTTCGCGTCCTTCCTGCCTGATTTCCGAGGCACATTCGCATTGAACAGAGCCAACGTAGCTCTCTCCACACGTCTCCTCACGAATGTATTATTCTCTAAATCCACAACTGGAAGAAACAGTAGCAAGAAACCTATGTTCTTCAAATTGCTTGTTTCCCCCCACCAAATAGACCACAGGAGCAAACAAATAACTCCAGAAATGGGAAGACTTGGGTAGGTACAGTCACAATATACAAACAGCTCGATTTCCGAAGGATTCCAGCAACATACTCATACACTTCGAAAATACTTTCCACCCAGCTCCCAATATGGGAAGTAAAAAGTCCCTGGAGGCAGAGCACAGATTAACTTTGAGAATAAAGATAGATATAAAGAACACAAGCACCAAGAGACGGATTTCTCCGAAGCTGGAGGGAAAACACTATATCCTCAATACTCCCTCCCATTCGGTCCTCAATTAGGTATCAGGGTCCCAAACCTGCCCTTTGCAACCACTGTAAATCCTATGTTTGAGGCTGGGTGTAGGACAATGTCCCTCTATGTAACAATACCTGGGCATCCTTCATTAGTAAAGTGCAGAGAAATGCAAGCCCCGTGGCCAGTCCTGGCATTAAAGTCAAATTAGCTCCCCAGGACTTACCAGCTGCTTTGCTGGTCCCGTCCTGCCCAGGTGCCGGCTCTGCTCTTCGTGAATAGAGGATTGGCAGGTCGGGGAGCTGGGAGGAAATGCAATTTACTGCATCTGGTAGCAGAGAACAGGGAATACAATTAGGCACAGTGTCGGGAGGCCCAATGGGTTCACTGCCGAGGCAGCAGCTTGTCTGCCCTACATAACAGAGCTCCGAGGCGGATGCCGGGCGAGAAGATCAGGGTAAACAAAGACAAGCGTCTGCCCAGCCGCTGGTACTCAGCAGAGTAGCTGAGACAGGAGGGATCCTGGCCAGGGAGCTCTAGGCCAGGACTGCTCTATGTATTGAAAGATTCATCAGAAAGCTCTAGATTCTAAGAGTACAATGAGTTCAGGGCGGGGAAATGACATGGTCCGGTGAGAGCCCTTATCGGCTTGGCGGGGCTGATCATCTATGAGACATCAAATTAAGAATGTGCGTGAAACAGTACTGAAAAATAGATGTGGGGCTCATGTCCTGAGCTGGAAATACAGCTTTAGTGCCTGGGTCAATCAGAAGACAAGTTTTGAATGCATTTTAAAAAAATTCTAGAATTTATCCCATGATTTCAATACTGGTGTATCAGCCAGAAAATCCTGAGATTCCAAATAACATCTAGTGAACTCACCATTAGCTCAGTTGCAGAAAGTGGTGCAAAAGAGGGAGGCCAGCCCTGTTTGGGAAAATGCCTTGACACGCGCATTCAGGAAGGTGAGGCCGTGGAGGGCCTGCATGACAGTGGGGTGCCAAAGCGTCACAGGAGAGGCAGAAGCCACTGGGGTGAGACAAGCAGAAGAATCTGTGCGTGCCCCACAGAGAAGTGGAAAAGTCAAGGCAGGAACATTCTAGAAAGCTGGGCTCCATGTGCTGTGATTCCTTCCTGGGTCATAACCATTTCCCCCTGCTCCTGGAATGTCAATCACTTACCAATAATTACCTCTAACTGCTCACTGCATATCCTCACCGACTATCCCACAGTCCCCTCAGACTCAACATGCCCAAAACGAATTCTTAGCTTCCCACATGTGCTGCCTTCCCTGTGTTCTGTCTCTCAGCTCCCTGGCACCGCAGTTCACCTGGGAGCCTGGGCAGCGCTCTCCATGACCCTCCCGGAGTGTAACCTGTCCCCTACCTCTGACTCCTTCACATCTCTCCCATCTGTTCCATCCTCTGTATGCCTGTTGACGCCACCTTCGTTCTAGTGGGTTTCTTTTCTCTTTTTGTGATTTCACGTTGGAGAGGGCTGCGAACAGCCACAGCGTTAGGGTTAGGATTAGTTCGGTTTCTATTCAGACTAGAGCCCTGCTGACTCACGTGTGAGTCTGGACAATCCAGACTGTACTGATGTTAGACCACTTGGTTCTTAGTGCAAAGAACACACTCTGTGAGTGAGGTTGGAGCGGAGTTTCTCTAAGGGAATGGACATGTCCACATCCACCATCTGGGGAGAAGGAAGGGGGGATCAGGAGCGTGTAGGCCGGCAGGCCTTCGGTCGGAGTGAGGTTCAGGTTACCGGCTCTCTCTGGGGCCCATGGGGGCTGGAGCTTGCGCCCGGGACTGGGCAGACAGGGTCGAAGATCCTTTAGGGCAAGGAGGAACGCGGAGCCTTTCAGATGGTGGGGGGCTGGGAGATGGCCGTAACGTAGCCTGGTGTACCCCTGAAGATGGGCTTGCAGTTGGGCCAGGGCTCTGAGGGTAGCCACATGTCTGAATTTCACATTATTTTCTATGTTGAACTGCCCTGCTAGTATGCCTGAACTTAGGTTGCAGACCCTCTTCTGACTGTGGCGAGGGTCTGATCCCCAAATCAGCACAAGGCAGAACCCAAGAGAGTGGCAGCTTGGGGTACCTGGTCCTGAGGGGGTGGGGTCGCTTGCTAACAGCAGTCCATGGGGAGAATGGAGCAGCAGCCTGGGGCCAGAGGGGCATCTTGGGGCACAACAGATGACCACAGCAGATGTGCAGAGCTTGTGAGCTTCACCGAGGATTTCCAGACCTCTGTGAACTGGCATCTCGGTAATTCTGACTCCTTGCATTCCAATGAGGTGGGAGCTCAAGCCGTGAAGGCCAGGTGAGACCTCATGGACTGGTCACATATATGTCTACGCTAGTACATTCTACGCTAAATATGGAGTTTCTAGGGCACCTCTGCATGTACTAAAAGTTTTAGCGGCTAGAAACAAAAGCCACTCACTGTGAGGGGACTATGTATCCAAAAGGGCACGTGACTCCTAGTGCTTATGTCTCAGCTTCCCCCAGGAGGCAGCTCCCTGCCTGACGTGGGTGGGTGATGGAGTTGTCTTCACCCAGCGGTCACGATTAGCAGCCTGAGCACTACAGCCCTTGGGGCTGGGGCTGCGTGGCTCCTGCTACGAGATAAGGGAGTGGCAAGGAGTGGGGCATGAGGAAGAAAGTAGAGCAGCGCCCTCAATATATCATTAAGTGGTAATTCCTCGGGTTATACAGCCAGAAGGTGTCTGAAAGACCAACACAAGGAAGGGCCAACAGGGCCTCCAAAGCGTCCATGGGAAAAATGTTTCCATTGGGCCGCAGTCAGTACCTTGCCCTCTTCCAGCCCAAGTCAGGGTGGCCAAGCGTTATCCCTCCCACTGTCAGGGAAGGTAGTGAGTAGTCTGTCACAGCGTAGCAACTTAAAGCGAGTGCCTCTTATGACAGCAGTGCTGGAGCACTGCTAGAATACTTACTGTCGCTATGAAGAACATAAATAACCGAAGCTAGAGAAACAAAGTTGATGAAAACCCTCCTGAAAATGTGAATCCTGGGCAACGTGAAGGCACACTGAGGTTCCCCAGAAACTGGGATGAACATGTTGATGTGGGGATGGCTCCAGACCACCACAGACTGGCATGGGGTGGGAACCTAACATGATCCGTACCACACAGCGAGGGCTGAGACTGGGCCAGAGCACTTTGTCCTTGCCGGTTCTGGCCGAGGGTGTCACACCAGCTCCTCCACGGGTAAAGAACGGAGCTAGTACGAGAAACTGTATGCGGCTTATAGTTATATAGGGCACTGTGCCTATTTAAGGCAGTGAAAGCAACCCACCCAGCTGACGAAGATGCTGCCATGTAACAAGTGTGCAGACGGGGTGGGGTGGGGAGGAAGTGACGGGGGTTCAGAAGGTTTATGGCCAGGATATTCTGTTCATGATTGGAATACATTGCTCTTGATTGCCGGGACTGCCATGGGATCAAAAGCCGTTGGTGATCCAGCAGTACAGGACCTTTATTTGCTCTGATATGCATAGGGTGGCAGGCACAGGGTGCCTGATGTGGGGTCACAACACACCCAGCCCCCAGCAGCCATCTCCTTGGCACCGCATTAAACCCCAGCTGTTTCTGCAAATTATCTGCCATCTCTTGTGTAGTTACATAATCTTAGTTGGCCCTGGATTCTAAATCCACATGTTTCAGAAGTTGGATATTTTTCTTAAGGTATTATTATTATTCTGTAATAATTTTGCATTCGTTCTTAAGTAACCACAGCTGATTTATTCTAAGAGGGTCTTGGCAACTTGGAAGTTAAAGGGGTCTTGGAAATTGAAGAATGAGAAAATAATCAGGTATTTCAGAGTTCCTTACTGGGTGGGCTTCAGTTCTTCCCCTCAGACCACGGAGTGACCTGAACCGCGACCACAGACTTGGGAGGGCGTGTGTCCTCCTTCAAACTTCTTGCTTTGCCAGTAGACATGATGTGAGGAAAAGCCTCCCCCTCTCCCAACTAGGTTATAACCAGAGATGGCAGAAATCATAATCCAGGGTGACAGGAAAGAGCACAGAAATGTTTCCTTGGCCATTTACTGGGATCCCTAAGACTTCTGCATCCTCTTAACTCTGAGGTGCTCCATCTTGTCGACGAGTGACAGAGGACAGAGTCATACGGGCAATTTCTCTGCGGGCTCTCTTTAGCTATGATCAGGTTTCCCACCCCCTCTAAGAACTGCTGAGGCGAACAGATGGAAATAGTGGGAAGTGATGCAGGAGGAAACGAGAGAAGTTCAGAGTGAAAAAGGAAGAAGAGACAGTGGTGAGAGTTTATAATAAGGCTTCGTTTTTGCTTGTTAACATTTCCTAGGGTTTGTGGGTCTCTATGCCCTGCACAGACTTCCAGGGACATGACAGGTTCCTTCCCTTCACTAGCTAGAGAGAATTCCAGGAATGGTCCTGGCTTGAGAAAAGAAAGAGAAAAAAAGTGAAAACATAAAAGTTCGAGTGTATACTCTTCTGGTATATGGATGTCTGGAGGGTCAACATCCCAAACCCCATCCCGGCCTGACACCTGCTGCACCATTGCTGACCACGTCCACTGCCACAGGTCTTTCCTGACACCAGGGAAATCCACTCTCCCCCATGCTGCCCCTCCAATCCCCCAAAACAGGCAAGGCCATGTCCTCAGCCCATGATCCATCTCCAAAGCATAGAACAAGAGCCTGGATTTGGCCACACCCTAGAGAAAGTTCTAGAACTATCATAGGTAATTCCTTCTGGAGTCTCTGCTGGCTCAGCCCTGACCTGTCTCTGCCCACATGCACTGAGGTTTAATTTAATGCCTTCCCCAAGATAACCGGGAAGCTAAAATCCAGATCCTCTGCTTTTCACTGGCTGGGGGAAAAAGAATAAAAACAAACGAACAAACCAAAAAAAATAAATAAATAAATAAACTAAAAAATATATATATATATAAAACTTTCCCCCTACCCACCCCCAAACTCAGAATTAGCCTTAGCGCAAGCTTTTTGCTCATCCAGAAAAATCCATTACCCATCTCTGCACTATAAAATCTTTTCCCATATATTTCAAAGTGACATTGGGAAAACAGACATCAACTCTTAGTCTGGCCCCTGATTATCTTCCCAATTGAGAGGTGGACTTGATTATAAGGACCAGGTGAGCAGGTGGGCTCTGATCCTTCTGACAAGTCCGACATTCTGAAATGGGTCTAGCTGAGGGCCAGAGTGAAAGCGGGAATTGAGTGGTTTTTCTGAGTTTGCGGCTAACTAACGTTAGGGGAGCAAGGTGAAGAATGAGAGGCGCACAATCCCAAACTCATCCCCATGGCCCTAGGAAAGGAAAGCAGAGGATGGGGGCAGGGGTAAGGGAGGGGAGGGAGAGCAGGAGGAAGGCCTCTCCTGCCAGGATGGGGACAGGAAGCCAGGGCCAGGTTCCCACACCGCGGGTGCTGGGGCCAACTACACCCCTCAGGCAGGAAGGTTCTGCCCAGCCCCGCCTCCCTGGAAGGCTGGAGAAACTGCAGTTTCCTGAATCAAAGAAAAACCAGAGGCCTTAGAAAGGGTTCCTAAACACCAGAAAATGGCCTTCTGATGTGTGCTGTGACCGGGACACCGACGATAACCACCAGGACAAATGAGCTCCTTCCAGCCTGAGATACGGTCCTGGTGTCAATATTCTTTCCTGATCGCCTTTCAAGAAAGGTCCAAGCAGTGAACCTTGGGGAACGAACGGGACGGGGAGGAGCTGGGTCAACTGTACGAGACTAGAAACAGGGAGTTGAGAGACGGTCCTTGCAGAAGAGAGGCAGAGAAGGCTCAGGACGTGCGGGCCCCCTCGATGCCCTGGGAACAGTGCCGCTCTCTCTTTCTGACGCCCTTACAAACCAACGCATCACGTCTCCTGGTGAACCTGTGTTAATGAAGCTAAGCTGACCGGGATGAAAACATTAATCTACAGATGGGCAGAGAGCGCTTACACTTACCTCCATCCGTATGGGAGAAGCTCTGTGGAAACAAAAGCAGGGCGGAGCGTTACTACACCGGCAGGGCCACCATCCCTCCTTCACTCAACCTGTCCTTCTCCCCCGGGGCCAGGCCCCCATTTCCACTGAGATGGGCAAACCCAATGCTCTCTTTTCTTCTGGGAGATTTGTTTGGGATCCTGAGATTTAAGGGAAAGGCTTATCGTGCCCACCTTTTACCAAATTCTTCCCAGTTACCCAGCAAATACCCTCGGGTGTGCTGGAGAAGCGATAACGGGAAATCCAGCCTTAAGATTAATTTGTTTAGATTGCTTCCCTGTGGCTGACGGGTACTCAGGGAAGAGCAGCTGTGAAACGGAGACGAGCTCCTGGGCTGTTGGGAGCCTGATGGCTTTATGGACTCTTTCCTCTTTGCTACACAGCACCGTCTATTTTCCTGCACGGTAAGGTTTCATGTATTTATACTTTGTTTTTCGAATTCACGTCTATTTGATATGGCTTTGCCCCTGGCCTTTTTATAAAGGAAAGACTTAAATTAAAGCCACTTCATAAGACTTGGTTAATAAGAATTGGTTTTAGGATTCTAGAGTCCAATAGAGGATGACTTCTCAGGCCTTAGATATACAAAGGGTTTGGACAGTAGATGGATGAGGTTAATTTAATGACTCTTCTCCGTGCCTCCCCGGAAGGCCAGGTGGTCCCAGAAGACAGGCCACTCTCAGCTTCAGAGACGGCACTGGCCTCACACACCTGCCCCTCGTCTCCAGAGTGTGTGGCTCAGCCTTGTCATCAATCCCGACTGGCCTTTTCTCCGCTTGGCACCATTTTGCTGGTGCTCACTCCCCCGTGGGTGTAATGTAGAGAAATCACATTTGTTCCCTTCACCTTCTGAAAGTCCTTGAAGGATGTTTCCGTCTCCTTTAGTTTCTCTAGGATGATTTGCTCTTTGGCAGATATCTGGGACTCTTCACTTTCTAGCGCTTGGATTTCCTGTTCCAGCCTGGAAAACACAAACAGAGGACAGGTTGCTTTATTGTCCTGCCATCCCGGGGCCAGAGAGCAGCTCCTTCCTGGGGGGTGACTTCCTGCCAGGCTCCGTTTTACCTTATGTTGAGGTACCAGGCCAAGGTTCTAAATTACAGAGCATCCTGTGTTTTCAACTTAGCCACTGAGCAGAAGTTGGTCAGGGGAAAACAACCCAGGGCTACAGCCACTGGTGCACTGCCGCTGTTCTGCTATACGCTCCGCTGTCCCCTCTCCAGCTCCACGTGCACGTTCTTAATTTGGAGGCAGGTCCTTTCACACAGCAGAGGACATAACATCTGAAGGAGAACAGCTTCATATTTTCCTAGCTGTCTCAGAGTGACTGCTCTCCTATCAGGTTGGCCAAAGGATGAAGAGCCCATCTTATGACCACCAAGAAATGGCTGGTGGCCACTACCCTTGAGGGCCTGCCGTCATTTCCCTCAACCTCCCAAAAGAGGGGAGATGTGCTGGGCTGACACAATAGCCCCTACTCTTCTGGAACTTTCCTCAGTTTTCACAGCCATCAGATATATAGTCCCTGAAAGGGAGATTTCAACGCTGCCTGGAAACTCTGGGAATATTCCAGAACAGCAGTGACAGTTATAATACGGGGGGAAGTCTCAGCAGCTGTATTCTTTCAATGAAATGATAGTAATAAATTTACTTTTATTGAGCACTGAGTCTGTGCCAAGAACTGAGCTAAGAATTCACATGGTTTATTTTATTTTACAGATGAGATCATTAAGGCTCGACGAGGACTAGTTTACTGTGGCAGGACCTCAGAGCAAGGGTGAGACATCCTGGCTAACTCGGGAACCTGCTCCTAGCCATCGTGCGACCCTCTTACCACCGGGGCTCCACATAGGTCACACATTCCTGCCTTGTTAAGCTTGGAGTATGCTGGCATGCCGGGATGGCGCCATTACACGGCGATGCCTTTGGGGTACAAAGGGGTGGATTTCCCCTGCCAAAAGGACCGCGGACTATTGGGCCTCCTGAATTATTTGATCTGAATTTATTTGTTCTCGCATTCATTCAATTTCGCTTTTGGTCTCTTTCCCCTCCGTTACGCTAGAAGCTTTGCTGGAGGGCCTGTGCCTGCCTCTATTAGTCCCCCCCTCCCCCGGCACCCCTTCCCTCCTCTGATCTGCTGCTGGGAGCAGGCTAACCAAGTCTGTCACACTAAGGCCTGAAGTTAAGAGGGCGGAGTAGAGGTCTGCGGAGGGGCGAGCCACTCCAAGACACAGGCACGGATTTACTTAGGGCTGTACTGTACCCCCCACAGGCTTCTTCTGTCTCCTTCCTGGGCATCAGAAAAAAAACAGCCTCTGGATGGATGAGACTTTGCAGCAATTACTTTGGCTTATGCAGACGAACCGTATGCAACACTGCCTCCTTCCAAATGAACACAGTTTCAGATATTCTTATCATTTCACTCACAGTAAATGTGGAAGTCCTTACAATTACAGATGGCACCCTCAGTGCTGGGAGACTAGTATCTATATGGCCTCCACTCTCACCAACAGGCTCGTTTCACTTCCACTTTAGTCACACAGAGCTACTCCTTATCGTCCCAATTGTGCCCCACATTGTCCCCTCCTCCAAGAAACCCATCTCAGAACCCCCAACCATTCTGAAGTCTCTGCTCAGACACCACCCACCCCATGAGGCTTTCATAAATTCACCACCAGGAAATAACACTGTCTCCTATGAGCACTTAATTAACACATTAATTTATTTATCAGAGGCCTTATCAAGTCTACTATATGTTAGAGCAGTGGTTCTCAACCAAGTTTACTTTTTGTCCCCTAGGAGGTATTTGTCAATGGCTGGAGGTACTTCGATTGTCTGTAACTCAAGGGGAGTAGAGCGGGTGCTATTGGCATCTAGTGAGTAGAGGCCAGTGATCGTAGCTAAATACCCTGCAATGCATCGGATGGCTCCCACACCAAAGAATCATCTGATCCCAAATATCAACAGTGCTGAGGTTTAGCAACTCTAGAAACTTTATGTGCTGGGGCATGTATACATTATTAATTTTCCCTACTAGATTATAAATTCTTCATGGAGAGGGCACAAGGGCCCAATACAAGTATGTGGAATGAATGAAAGG
Organism: Mormoops blainvillei; assembly: GCA_004026545.1. Lineage (NCBI taxonomy): Eukaryota > Metazoa > Chordata > Mammalia > Chiroptera > Mormoopidae > Mormoops > Mormoops blainvillei. Next base: position 129,425 of record PVJD01002755.1, read on the forward strand.
AGCCGGACCAAACTGCAAAAAGCCACGGCTCAACCTCTGTGAGACCCTCAGGGCTTCCGAAACCAGGGCGAATTCTGCAGTGAGCTTGGACTTGGGAGAGGCTGTGTGTGGGCTGGAGAGCAAACAGGATTTAGAAGATGGGGGGCCAAGCAACACAGATATTAAAGAAAGAGATATAAAACCCAGTTGCATTCCAAATGTTCGGCAACATCTTCTACAGACATCTATGTAAATGACTTTGCGGGGAAACTAGAAAAGGGACATGAGCGTGGAACAGGGGCAGCACACGTGAAATAGGCGAATGGTCCAGAAACTGGACTAATTCAATGGATAAAGGAGCTCGGGGCTAGAAGTTTCCCGGGAACCCTGGCTGATAGTCCTGGCCAGGTGGCAGATTTCATCTGAATCTCAATGGACAGAGGACCTCAGCAGGTATATGGGATGTGGGTAGATTCTGTTATTCTCCAACATATTCCCTCCCTTCTTCCTTCATCTCCATGGGAAGAGTACGCATATCCCTGACCCACCAATGTTGGTCTTTGCCACGTGATTTGCTTTGGCCTCATGGTGTGTGGAGACACTTCCCTGCCCCTTGACTTGGGGCTCAGTGATATGACCTGCTTTAGTCAATAGGATGTTAGCAGACACAACACAAGCGGGGGCTTGAAATGTGTTTGTCCGATTGGGCTTGTCCTCTTGTGCCTCTGCCAGCACCATGGAAGAGCTTCTCTGGGCAATGGCTGTCCCTTCAGCCTGGGGCCCTGAAAGAACATACGGGGGAGTGGGAGGGGCCCAACCCAGAGTCAGGAGCCACACCCAGTCGGACCTGTGCCTTCCATTAGGGCTGCTCAGCTGAGCCTAGTCTAGATCAGCAAACACCCAGTCTCTTCACAGAAGTATGAACAAGAATGAATGACTGTTGTTTTAAACCACTGAGTTTGAGAGTGGTTTGTCATAAAGTACTATTGTGACAACAGCTAACTGATACAGCTCAAATAGTAATATATTATAAAGATATGCATTATATATGTGTGTATGTTTTCTAATTATGTATAGATAGGTAGATAGGTATGCCAATAAGACCTGAAGATAAAAGCTTCCCTTACCCCACTTCCCCCAATCCTCAGAGAAATCTGGAAGGATACAGGGCAGCCCTTCATGAGGACTGAAATTAAGAAAGTAGGAAGCTATCAGTGGTAGTTGTCTCCGGGTAATGAAATATTGGGTGAACTTAATTTTGTTCAATATATTCCCATTTTAAAAAGACTTTCACAGGCTGTGGCATAGGAAGGGAGCCGGGGTCTCAGCTTCTCACGGTAAGTGAGAGGGTAAATGGGTGCACTCCAACATCCATTTAACCAGTCAATGCAGCCAATATGTATGACACTTGATTGGCTGCACTGGGAGGGAGGGAGGCACAACAGGGGATTCTAAAAGAAATAAGACTGTGTCAAAAATGGCTGACTTAAAAAAAAACAAAACCCCAAAAACAGAAATGGCTGGCTCCAAGTGACTTGCTTCTCCTGGTGAAGCGGCCCCAAGTGGTTAAGAATTCTCCGTGACCTGGTGCCCCACTGTCTCCACAGCCTGTCCCAGTCCTATGGGTTTCAGAGCTCTCAGCTATATAGTTCAAGTGCTAAAGATCTGGGTCATGATACTGCGTAACTGAGAAGGAAGAGAGAGACAGAGGGAGAGAGAGAGGAAAAAAAAGCAACGAAACTAGACTTTTGAGATAAGAACAACTGAGTTTCACCCAAAGGAAATGAATGCGGGAAATCGACAGTGTTTGAAAGTCTAAGCAACTCAGGCCAAGTAGCAGATTTCTCTACAAATGCACATGTGGGCTTGGGTCAACCCCGGCCGCTATTTTTCTTCGGGAAACTCGAGTCCTTGGGGCTGAGGAGCACCCCAAGAAACAGTGTTAGGGGTTATTAAGAGTCATCCCAGCAAGGCTAGAAGTGCCACTGTTGTATAGTTTCATGACTGAGGTCTAATGCAGTCTTCCCTGGAGGAGCCAAGTAGGATATTGTCGAGCTAAAAATAAAGAATGGTCAGGAAGTGTAATTTATACAAGAGGTTAATAGAGACTCGTTAGGCTGAGACAGGTGCACATAACAGTCTCTGACCGGCTTGCTCTGGCGCTTCTGAGCAAAGAGCAGACTGTAATAGGCGGTAAGGAAAGGTGACACACTGCAGCTGTGCAGGTTTAATTTACTGGAGATGAAGTTGCAAGCATGGCCAAATGGCCTTATAAAGTCTACCTAACCCCAGCAGACCTTCCGCACAGGAAATACAAAGCATATATGGCTCTGAGAAGTGCATCGATCATTCTCTCATTTAAAAATCCATGAGTCCATCCATCCAGCTTTTTGCAAACATGCCTCTCTATCAGGTACCGCATTAAGCATCGGGGACAGGGAGCTAAAGCAGCTATGGTGTCTGCGCATGAGCGTTCTTGGTCAAGTGAAGGAGACGGCCAGGTAAACGCATAAATTATACTACAACCCAAAAACAGCCATCATAAAGGAAAGAAGGACGCGTTGTGGAAGCATCAGCTCTGCTTGGGAGTGTGGCGGGACTCCACGTTGCCTGCCCAGTATCTATCTTCCCCTTCCTCCATGCTAACAGAATTTTTATTTTGCTGGGGGTGACAATGTGCTCAGCTGAAAATGTCCCCATCCCAGCTTTCGTTGCAGGGAGGGGTAGCCACAGACAGCTCTGACCAATGACATGTAAGTAAACACTGTTGGGGAAGACTTCTGGCAAAGTTCCTGAAAAGGAGGAGGGTTGACTTTAGCGGCATATGTCCTTTGTCCCTGCCCTTCTTCCTACCTGCAGGGATCTGGGGCCAGAGTGATGTATTAGTTTCCAATTGCTGCTATGACAACATCCACAAATGCAGTGGCTTACAATGTAAACTTACCATCTTACATTTCTGTGGGTCACAAGTCTGCCATGGGTGTCACCAGACTAAAATCAAGGAGTTACCAGAGTTGTGTTCCCTTCTGGAGGCTCTAGGGGAGAACCTGTTTCCTTGCTTTTCTAGCTCCCAGAGTCCCCGCACATGCCTCGCCTCGTGCCTCCCTTCCTTCATTGTCAAAGCCAACCGTGATGCATCCTTCTGACCATTCTTCCCCAGCCCCATCTCCCTCTGACTCTCTCCTTTGCCTCCCTCTTCCACTTTAATGATCCTTATGATTACACTGGGACCACCCGGATAATCCAGAATAAAAAGCTCCCTAGTTTGAAGTCAGCTATTTGGAGACCTTCATTCCATCCGTAATTTTAATTCCCCATTGCCAGTATTCGGAGTTTTTGGGGATCAGGATGTGGACATCTTTGGGGGCCCATTACTCTGCCTACCACAAGGAAGATGACGCCGGAGGTGGAGCAGTGATCCTGTGCCCACAGGGGCAGGAGTGTACTAAGGATGGCTGAGTGTGCAGGAAGAGAGAAATTGCCTGGGTTCCGGGTGGCATCTAGGAGTGACTGCACCAGCTCAGGAGTGTTGGCTCCAGATTTCATGTTATGAATTTAAGCCACTGTTGTAGTCACAGCTTAGTGCGATGTCCAGATGGGACAAGGTGGTGAGAAGTGCTTGACTGAGTAGGTAATAGGTTAGCTGGGCCTTAAAGGATGCATTCGCCAGGTGGGAAAGAAAAGAAAATGTGCCGAGCAGGGGAGACCACGTGGGACCAGGGCAAGAATATCATATGTCCCTACTCTCACCCAGGGGCGCGTGGCTTTGCATGGCCTTTGCAGTCACTGCGTGTTGAACCCTCCAGTTGGCATGGCTCGCACGATGCCTCTGAGCGATCCTCAGCATTCCTGTCTCTCACCCGCCGTGGCTCACTGTGTGCTTTCATCGTGCTGTGCCTTACCTGGCCCAGAAACACCTGGCCCAGAAACACCTGGCCTTCCAGGCCCTGCGGGGGCCTGTCTTCCCTCCTCTGCAGCGGGGGATAAAACAAGGCTCAAACACACAGAGGAGAGAACAAGAGGGGCTGACTGAGAGGGACTCTGTGCCACTGACTCTCCTCCTGGTGCTTCCCGTGATCCTTTGCTGTACTACACTTTTAACCATTTTACTTACACAAGCCAACACATTTTTCCTTTGTGTAGGTCTCTCTCAGTTGGATCCAAAAGAGTGCAGACTAATACAATTTGGGTTTCCAGTACTCTTACTAGTTGTTGTTTTGTTTTGTTTTGTTTTTCCTGGAGAAGGCTTTGCCTGTGAACTCAGGTGTGCTTCATAGTTCCTTCTCCATCACTGATGACAATAATAATTACAATAATAATTTAAATATTGTTTTTGTTATGTACATATTGCTTGTATATGGCGGCAAAAATATGGCTAGGATTACTGAGTGCTTACTGTGTGCTAGATTCTGTTCAAACTATTTTACATGCATTACGATATTTAATTTATAATATCCTTTGAATTAAGAAAACCTTTAACTCCCATTACATAAATGAAAGAACTGAGATACAGAGAGGTCACGGATTTGCCCAGGGTCACAAAGATAATGTCGGGGGGCCAGGATTTGAGCCCCGGTACTAGAGAACCAGTATTTTCTTTGGACTACTTTCACCTACCTCCCTATGACTACTTCCTTTTCCCCCCCGTATTTCCTCAGGAATGTATAGTGTGACACAGTGGGCTCCCAGAGCCACAGAAGGTCAGGCTAGGAGTAGAAGCCACTGAACCTAAATGCTTTTCAGAAACACAAAGCCCCTGAACTGTACCCCACCCAACAGTTACCCTACCTCTTCTTGAAATCTTCCACGCATGGGGAACTCACCACCTCCCAAGGCAGCCCATTCCCTCTCTGGACAGCGCTGGCCATCAGAATGCTTACTTACAGACTGAGGCAAAGCGCCTCTCCCTGTAGCTTTTACTCATCGTCTGAGTTCTATCCCTTGGAAGCACAGAGATCGAGTTTCGCAAATGCCATGACCTGTAGGAGCTCCATTCTGGAAAATGGGAAGGCCCAGGGCTAATGGAACTTGCTACCCAGTGGGGATCACTGGTGATGTGAATTGGGGACCTGGATTGGAAGCAGGGGGCGGGAGAAAGAGTGAAAAAGGAAAGGGGTGGGATGATCAAGGCGAAGGGGGACTTCCAGCTTCCCCGTGGAATGAACTCAGCACCGCTAACAGCTGAAGCCAGAGGCACAGTAAAGAAATGTTCACAAAATCGTCAGCCCCTTAAGTATATTTCTGAGCCAGCTCTGAGTAAGATTAGTCAGTCCCTGACAATGGAGCAAGCCTTGACAACTTTCCTCACCACCAAAGGACGTGGGCTGGGGTTACACATGTCAGCTGTGAGGAGCTCAGCAGATATGCATTTGAGTCTCAGTAAATTCTCCCAGAATAAAGGAGGTGCTGGATTCAGACCTGTTCTTTTCTCTTGAACTGTAACTTCATAGCTGAGCAGTCAAGTGGGGTGCCGGACTGGCCAATCTACCGAAACAAGAACTTCAGGAAGGAGGTTCGCTACTCTGAGGAGAGGAGGGATGCCCACATCTTTAAGCATCTAGCACAAGGGAACATGTAAGAGACCACCAGCTGTTCATCAATTTCCACCTCCTCCCCTCCTTTCATAGCACCACAATCCCCAAGGTTTAGCTAGGCATGTGGCCACACAAAATAATGTCCACATTTCTTAGCACCTTCTGTAGCCATGCTGGCCAAAGGGATACAAATGAAAGTACTGTAGGCCAGCTTCTAGAACCTTCTTTAGACCTTTCTTCTTCTGCTCTTCTTCATCTTTCTACCTGAAATGCACAGGAATACAGGTAGAACTCTAACTGCCATCTTGGACTCTGAGGACAAAAACAGGAGAGGGATAAGCTGGAAGAAGCCTGGGTCCCTGAGGCATTCACAGAGCGCAGCTGCCAGACAGCTCTTTACTGCCTACCTGTGGAGTTTTACTCCAGGGAGAAATGAACACCTTGTTGAAGCTACTGTTACTGTGAGGGTCTCTGTTACTTGCATCTATACATCTAATCCCAGTTAGTGCAAGACATCGGCCACACATTGTTGAATTTTGAATAAACACCCTTAGAAAGATGCTGAGAATAAGGGGCCATAGCTATTCACAGCCCAGAGCTGCAACAATGACTCGGCAGAAGCAGAAGAAAAAAATGAGCAACTGCAGAGTCTGGAATTCAGTACTGCGAATGAAGTTACAAGTGGGGCTCGGCTGGATCTGTGCTTCACCTCCACCCCACCTCGAATCCCGGGCCCATCTCCGATCTCAGGGGGAGAAGCTCCTTATCTTTGCACAGTGCCAGTCATCCGTGTTGTAGCATCTCTTTTGCACGCTGTGACTATGACGTTTGTGTTAATCTGACTCTCAGAGCCTTGGCCAGCTAAATGAACATCAGAAAGAGCCAAGATCGGACTGTCTACACGCTTTAAATACCGGTCCAGCCTTGCAGTGCGATGACCTCATCACCCCTATGCCTGGTACTTAATAGGGAGCTTACCCACATGCTGAAGCTTCATACACGGTGGGAGCAGAAGACACAGTATATGTGGTTCAGAAGTGAGTCTGGTGACAGAGGCTAAGGTGGCATTAGCTATTCATTTGGCCTGCCCAGAATCCCCATCATGTTCCTTTTGGGAACAAAATCTAGCTCCTTCACCTGGAAACAATCTCTCTGGAGTTCCTTGTGGATTTGGTGAAACTATAGATCACAGGACCCACACCCGTGGCCCAGGAGTGGAAATGTAACTAACTGAGATTCACTGAACTCTGGCTCAGTAATCTGCCTCGTGAGAGGGCAGGCCCAAGAATGGAGAGTCCTCCTGGGTGAGTCATTCCCACAGCGGGATTCTGAACCTGTCCCATTAGTTCCTGCTGCCTGGGTCCCCAATTCTGCCCGACACCTTGTTCTCTGACCCCTCCCTGCGGTATTCGAATATTTAGTCTTCTCTCTCTCATTATCTCTCTCTATCTCTATACCTTTGTCTTAATATCTCTGCTTCTATATTCTAGATGAAGCATTTGGGAAGAATAATGTTTGTGTTCTTACAAATAGATGCTACAAAATTCACTTTCCATTATTTCAGGAAGACAGTGCATTTGTTTCTATGGCACTCCCAAAATATTTTTCATTTGTGACTCAACTTGCAGGGAAACAACTTCCTTTTATTTAGATGAATATATCAGGAATCACTGCAGATCGGTTGGTATTTTACTGAGAACACAGGTTATCGTCCCTTAAATAAACAGAGGATTTCCACTTCTCCTTATGAAAGAATAGGATCTTCCTTGACGGCAAAGTGTCAGTGGAAACTCAAGCTCATTTCATTTTTTTCCTACGTCATCACCGAGACAGAAATATGGCAGAGGAGAGAATGGTCCCTTTAAGAATTCCTAAAATACAGCTCATATCCTTTCCCTTCCTCCACCACCTCCTTCCCGAATTTCATCCAACAGCTTAAACTGGAAGTTCACACCCTCCCTGCTCTGCTCTACCCCCTTTCCAGCCTTACACCTTCCCCTGCATTCCAGCCAAAACAGATTGCTCATGTTCCCCGAAAAAGCCAGGAAAAACCCACCATTTCCAACTCCGTCTACTGATAATACACGTACCAACAGAGACCAAACTGAACTCTGTCTCTTTATTAAAAACGTTTTCCTTAAGTCCCCTCCGCCTAATGTGTTCACTCCTGCCCCGTTGCCACAGCATTTTCAGCCCTCGTTGGCCCCTGGGGTACCCCTCTCCCAAGTGTAGGCTAATGGAGATACAGAGCTACATTTTTATTTTACGACTGTACCTCATATTCTTCCCTATACATATCTGTTGAAAAAATGAAAAGCAAGCTAAAGCAGGAACACACTTTCAAAGGATTCTATCGTAAAAGGAGCGTGGAAGTGGTGGTATTAACTTTTCAAATCTTGGCTTGCTTTTGCTACTTTCCCTTAAAATATACTGATTTATATATTTCTTGAGAAAAAAAAACATTGCTATTAGATTGGTTTATATTTTTATCTAAATATACAGCTGGGACATAGTAGCACTTTTCATTAATAATATTGGTTCAATCAAATTTAATCCCAAATATATATGAAAGAAAATTTCTCTCTGCATAAATTATTCTTAGTCCCTGGAAACCAGCCTCTCTCTCCTTTTCTTGTTATTTATTCCATCTGGAATCACATGGCTCGTACCCTCAGAATCTGGGCAAGTTGATTGCTGCTACAGGAAATCATTTCTAGGCTTACACTGAGCATTGATTCCTTGAAGTGTGATTCTTTTTTGAATCTGTTTCATTATAAAGAGTTTTGATTCCATGAAAGTGAGAAAATCTCCTTTCAAATGGTATACTTCTTAGTAGCTTAAACCATTCCAGAGAAATGTCTCTTTTTATAGGAAGAGAGAAAGTCTCATTCAGCCTTCTTACCTCCAGCCTCTGACTCAGACGCTCTCCCAAAGACCAATGCCTCCCCCTTTGCCCCTGACCTCGTGCAGCCTCTGGGACGGCCCTCTATCTGTTTCCCCCTTCCCTGGACCTTCAATCTCTCTCCAAGATGCCTCCTTCCTTTTAGTCCATAAAAAAGAATCAATTCTCTCACACTAAAAATAGGTGAACTTCTCTTGACCCTGCATCCTGTTCAAGTTGCTGTTGAATCTCTCTTCCAGGTTTCCCCAGTGGCATTCAGCGGCTGCTGTCTCAACATCCTCACATCCCAGCCACCCCTTGGCCTGCCCCCCTCTGCCTTCAGCCCCGCCACTCTGTTGTATGTGGTCTTGCTGAAGTCCACCCCTGCCGAGTCTAATGGAGACTCCTCTGTGTGAATCTACTGGCTTGATTTTTAAAAACATTGGGGACCACTCCTTCTCTCCTTTGGAGCCCAGGACACCATATTCTCAACATTCCCACCGTCATGCTGACATTTACCCAACCTATATCTTCAATTTCTTCCTTGAACTCCAGCTTCTACACACAATTGTAGTTTCAATGTCCCCACCTGGATGCTCCACAGATGCCTCAAACTGCATAAAGCTGTTCCTTCCTCCGGCATTCTTTAGCTCAGTTTTTGATACCATCACCCATCCGCTCTACTTCGATGGAAGCATGATATTACTTTGACCTCTCACTTGCCCCTCTCTGAGAATCACCACCCACATATATTAGCCGCTAAGTCCTGCCAATTTGCCCCCCAGATGTCTTTCACATCTCTTCCTCTTCAGCCATGTATGGGCTCTCCGTTTCTTTCTCCTAAATGTCTACAGCAACCTTCTAACCAAGTGCTTGCTTTACCTCCATCCAGGCTCATTACCCTCAAAGCCAGGGTTTTTATCCCGCTGTGTTTTAATCACTTGTTGATGTATTTGGGATTCACTCCCCAAATCCCACTTGACCTCTTGAGGTTCACAGCCATCTCTTCTTTACCTTTCTTTGAAAGGCAAAGCATCTACCTAGCTTGCTTCTAGCAAGGAACCTGGCCCAGTTAAAGCTCCCAAGAAATGTTGGTGAGGAAATGACTGTTGCAGTAAATGCACAAACTGTTTCTCAGTCAGAAGGAGCCTGAACACAGACCCTTGGACACAGTTCCCTCAGTTAAATATGACTCTTACAAAAACAAATTCACACTAATGGCGACTCTGGACTTAGTAAAAAGAACTGATTAAAAAGATACTTGCATGACCTGCCTTCTTGGAGATCAGGTAATGCCAACAGTAACTGCTGTCTGTTCTAGACTTTTCACTCTCTTCCTTAAATATCTCAAATATATAATTTCATCGGACCCCGTGTGTGCATGTGTGCATTTCCGTGTGTGTAAAGTACTGTTCTTATTCGCCCTGGGGATCGCCTAAAAACACCCACAGTTGGAGGACACACAGATATGAGGGAATTGGGCCAGAATGATGGATAGTCTCAGCATTTGCTTCATTTCACCCTATGATGCTCTTTTGAGTTCGCCTTTTCATGCAGGAAGCATCTGGGCTTTCACACTGATTGTGGAAACTGTTTATGTGGCGCATTCCGCGCTTCCAAATGCCTGTTCGCTCATTGTTTGTGCCGAACTCCAGCACTCTCCGATAGCTTTGCTGCTGAGCTGGAGTTTCTGTTTAGCCTCTGCGTGTGTCTGCAGCACACATCCACACAGCTTCAGCCACCACTTTTAGAAATGCCCACATTGGGGACAACACTTTTGCCTGTGGCCCCCGTTGGCGATTACTCCGGGGAGACTGATGGAGCATTCCAGATACTTCAGTGAGTATCTTCACGAGTCATTCATCGAAAAAAAAAAATTATTCAATGTCCAGTAGTGATAGTGGTAAAATCAGCTAACATTTATTGAGCTTTTACCAATAGATATTATTAGTCAGCCTGCTAAAAGGTTTGGAAGTATTATGCAGTTTCTGAAATCTGCATAGCAACTGCCATTATAACCCACACTTCATAGAGGACAGACCTGAGGCTGAGAGAGTTCGGTGTCTTGTGACCCAGCAGCAGTAAGGGGCAGAGCTGGGACTTCACCTCAGGTTCTTCTGCAGCTGGAGCCGAGGACATCAGCCTGCCCTATGCTGCCTCCTTTCAAGAACAAATGAAACTGCTCCAACTCCAAAAGTTTTCAGTATTTCTTCTTTCCAGTATAGAATTTTCTTTTCCAAACATCTTGATCAAATATTGATGCTGTGCTTGAGCTATGAGTGGACCGGGAGCCCCTCCCACAACATCCTTGCCTCAGTTCAGCCTTTGCACAGAACAAAACATGGTTTGGAAGCCACTGCTCTGTGAGAGTAGAAAGAGTAAGCAGTGTATTACTTTGGCTCCCACTGTGCCTACCAGAGGGCTTTGTACACAGCCAGTGCTCAACCCACAGGAATATGGTTCTGAAAGGAAGCATCCCTCGCCTGTGGCCTGAGCCTGGGCCTCTGGGAGCTGCCTGGATGGGCCACGAAGGAGAAACAGCCCCTCTGGCCTTTAAGCTGCAGAGGAGAGAATGCTACCCATCTGGAAGGCATAGGTGACAGCTCGATTGCGCCGGAAGTAGACATGCAGAAGGAGGCTGGCTTGGGGAGCTGTGGCAGGGGCTGGGAGGCTCAGTAATCCACACGAATCTTCCTAAAGGGAATTTCCTCTTACGTTCTTTTTCCTTTTTTTCCCTAATCATGTTTTCCATGCACGACATGACCAGAGGACAGTTCCTTCTTAGTGGAGAAATTTGTCATCCCACTGGGATAATCCCAGAGTTATTCTAAGAGTTCCTGCTCCCAGCAAATCAAGCCAATCAGGAAGCTCCTCAACATGGGCTGTGCCCACTGATTGTTTCCAGCGTGGATGCTTCCTGCGATTGTTCCCCCACATGTTCTCAAAGGCGCAGCTACTGAGCCCTGCCCCTTCCCCTCAGGAGCCCAGGGCTGCCATCAGGGCTTTGGGTCGAGGTACGCCAGACTCACAGACCAGGCACCTGGCTGGCAGAAGCAGGCCTGAAATGAAATGAAGGGGCGGTCCCTGGCCCAGCTGGCGAGAGCAGAAACCACAGCGCTTGGGTTTCTCAGGTCTTGGAAGAGAGGCATCAAATACTCTGGATCATACATTAATTGCTTATCAAGCATGTGTCGAGCTAATACAGTGACAATTGCCCAGTTGACGTTCTACTCTTGAGAAAGTCATCATCTGATGGAGAAGGCAGGTGTATAAACAATTACATAACCGTGCTCGGCAGAGCTCAAATTGCAAGTCCAAAATGTTGTGGGAAGGCAAAGACCAGAGCTTGACTAATTCTGCACAGGCAGTGCGCAGGGCAGCATTTTATGGGCTTGGAACATTTCAGTAGGACCCTGACGGCTGAGAAAAAGAGTGTCACGGCAGAGAGGGGTCTGGGGGCCTTCTACAAGGGCTCTGAGGCAGAAATGTGCAAGGAGGTTCAAGGGAGTGAGTGAGGGAGGGCCTCTGTGGGACTGGGTTATTCTGTGTGTGAATAATGGGACGAGAGCAATGGGGAGGGGACGGTCCAGGGTGTGATGGCTCCTGAATGGCACAATAAGTTTAGGCTGGATCCTGAAGGCAACAGGAAAGCATCAAAGTCTCTTGTTTGTCTGTCCATTCATTTGTTTGTTTGAAGGGAGTGATTAGATTCAGTTTGTTCTAGAGAGACCGCACTGGTAGCTGCATGGAGAGTAACGTGGATGTTTAACAGCGCTGTAGGAAAGAAGCACAAAGATCAACTGGAGTTGTCCAGGCAAGAGATGAGGAGGCTGTGGTTGGCACGGACTGCCATGAGAAGCAAAAACAGAAGGCTCTATTTATTGATTTTTATGTTGAGATGACATTGAGGACTTTCTAAGTCAATCTTTTTGCACTATTGTGGTCCCACAGGCTGGGCTGAAGAAAAAGGAGGGGGGCAACATTAAGTTGTGAAGCTATAAGGAAAAGTGGCTACAGTCAGTGTGAGGTCTGCAAGAACTTCGGCTTTTCCTTCTGCCCACCTCTCTCTGGACCAGTTCCCTGGGACTGCCCAACTTGCAGTGGCACGAGAGGGCTCTGTTCCTTGGAAAAGGGGAGGAAACACAGGTGAAGCCAGCTGCTTCTGCTCTCTTTGACGGTCTAGGGCAGCAATTTTTAATCGGTGTGCCTCGGCACACTGCTGGGGCGCAAGAATTTGTAAAACGTGCAACATCTGACTATTTAACCAGGGGCCCTCATTTCTTTTCCCTTAGATTGTCAAATTTAAAAACACGACAAACAGCCGATACCATAACTGCCATCCAGTGTGAATGAATCAAAATTATACTGATTTTCTTGGTCAGATCGGCAAAAAATGCATTTGTTTGTTGTGCCGCAGAATTTTAGTAGTTTATGTGTGCTATGAGATGAAAAAGGTTGAAAACCGCCGGTCTAGGGTCAAGTGTTGGCCAGGACATTAATCTGAACGTTGAGGTCCTAATTTAAACTGTTCCAAGGATTGAAACTGTCTCAAATCCATGAGCTTCTACAAGGAAAACAAGCTCTTAGCCTTGTGAGCCCCGTCGCTGCCCTCACGTGGATGCAGCAGGAAAGGCCTTGGAGTAACAGACGAAGGGATCATCATGGAGTCTGGGCCAGCGCTGAGACTCCAACTCTCGCTCACGGTCAGGGACTGGGTCCACACAGAACACTGCATCCTCCTGGAGTTCCTGCATGGGTTGTAGGCGCAAAGTGGTCCAGCGCTGGTTTCTCCTTGGCACATTCACAGGAGTCTCTGGCCTCGCCCTGTCACTTTTCTACGTTACTGTACAATAGAGGCACTTTGTCTTTAACATGCTGGCAAAAAGGCCCAATGAGGGCCTCTTCAGTGGTACAGATGGCTATGAGGCAGAAGCTCCATCCCCTGACTCTGGCTCATGCCTGCCCCCTGGTGGCCTGGCGGCTGGCCAGGTAGGGACAGAATGGTCTTGGTGGATGAGCCCACCTGCCATGAGCTCTGGGAAATGAGATTTAAGGCAGCCAAATGAGCCAATGTCCTACTGAGACCCTGCAAAAAGTAAAGAAGTCTCACACACACACACACACACACACACACACACACTCTCTCTCTCACACTCTCTCTCTCTCTCTCTCTCTCTCTCTCTCTCTCCATTGATTATGGGAATTTGACGCCAGAACGTTAGGAACTAAAAATAAAGTTATAAAGATTCTCTCAGAGGAACTTTCTAGATTTATCAACACTGATTCTGTTTTACAACAGCTTAGTGTTTTGAGAAGTTGAATGAGAATGATGTCTATCTCTGGGTTTTCAAATCCAGAAGGAAGACAGCATTTTTCCTTATGCCAGGAGTCTACCAATAAAAACCCTCAGATACAAAGTGATTCACATGTAGGGATCAAAGTCTGGGCCAGAAATTAAGCCAAATTAGAGAAGCTCAGGAGCAAGGTGACAGTGTTCCAGAATAATTCTTAAAAATGATCTATCTCTTCTTGGTGGCCTGGCTTGTGCAGAATTGGTGTGGCCGTTGCCCTATTCAGCTGTGGTCCCAACCCCGAAGTTGTCCCACTGCTGTCTATTATTTCTGGATCCCAAGGCAAAGGAAGAATTAGCTGCTGAAAGCACAAGGAAACCTCATTGCAACTCTCTACATCAACAGAGAGCTCAGGGCTGACCAGCTCTGCTGCTAAAATAGCACAGGCGCCTCGGACTGGGAGGTCTCACTCAGAGGCATTGCAAGCGTTTGCGTGAATGAGTGAAGGATCACAAACCTCTTGGGCATATATGATGTGAGAGTTCCCGTAGTCCCACAAAACCCAAATGATCCCAATAATGAGAATAACAGACACTGCTGTAATGCTTTAGAGCTTACAAAGTCCTTCACAGCAATTAGGGTTAGGGATGACCCCCCCGTACCCATATTGCAGATAAGAAAATTGAGAGGAAGGAAAAAAGAGGAGTCAGAATCCAACTACCTTTCCTGACGCACGCAGTCTGATTTCTGCCAAGCCACTCCTGCTTGTCCTGACCAGCGGCAGGCACCAGGAGGCAGTAAAACCAGCCAGGACCAGGAGATCTGGCGGCCTGCCACTTCCTGGCTGAAATCCTGGGCAAACTCCTCACTTTTCTTAGTCTCTGATTCCTTGCCTACAAGGCGGTTGTAATGATGGATATGGAAGAGCTAATTCAAAGCTATGGAGACTGAGTCAATATTTAAAATATAACACTGCCTGCTCTGGCATACATACTATTTAAAATGTTGTTCTTTCTCTTCTAGTGCTTTTTTTTTTTTTTTTGAGATTTTATTTATTTTTTAGATAGCAGGGATGGGAGGGAGAAAGAGAGGGAAACATCAATGTGTGGTTGCCCCCTACTGGGGACCTAGCCTGCAACCCAGGCATGTGCCCTGACTGGGGAATCAAACCAGTGACCCTTTGGTTCGCAGGCCGATGCTCAATCCACTGAGCTATACCAGCTGGGGCTCCAGAGCTTTTTTTAAAAAAAAAAATTGAATATAAAGACAATTCTGTTAAACACTGCAAGTAGTACTTTACAGGACAAAACAAAACATACTTTTTAATAGAGTAAATTCAAATTCAGTTTCTTAATCATGTGGTTTGCAGCCCATGAGGTTTAAAGAACACCCATAGGTTCTTATGTTAAACAAATTATCCAGAAATTTAAATAAGTCCTATCATTTGAATGCTAAAAGGAAAATTAAAGAATTGATTATTGGCTTCAAGAATGATGGAAGAGCCCTGGCTGGTGTGGCTCAGTGGGTCGAGTGCTAGCTTGTAAACTGGAAGGTTGCAGGTTGGATTCCCTGTCAGGGCACGTGCCTGGGTTGCAGGCCAGGTCCCCAGTTGGGGGTGTGTAAGAGGCTTCTAATTGATGTTTCTCTCCCTCTCTTTCTCCCTCCCTTACTCTCTCTTTAAAAATAAATAAATAAATAAAAGTTTTTAAAGGATGATGGAAGATTGTGTGTGTTTGTGCATACTGAAAGGAAATTCCGCAAACTGAATTCAAGTTCTCAACGTGGGAGAGGCTTATGTGCACATGGGGGGCCATCTAGTGGCAGGTACAGTCACATTCCACCCACTGAGGGGATATATCTGGGAATTCAGGTAAAGCATCTGGAGGAAGCTGCTGTCGTTCTGCAGATATCACGTGGTTACTTCGGCAGAGAAAACTCAATATATCAAGGCTAAAATGTGCCTAACTCTGAACGCTTTGTCCTTTGTTTTTCTAACAGTGCACTTGTTCCTAGTGCTGGTTGCTGAAATCTCCAGTTGAGCCATGTAACCTGGGAACCTAACTTTGTTATAGGCTCTACAACAGGGAGAGAAACTGATTGAAAAGAACCAGAGACTGGAGGCTTCAGGAAGCAATGGCTGGGAGTATTGGTATCACCTTCCTTGAGACCATTGCTTTTATAGGAGCCACATGATATAAGACATTATCAATGGATGATAGTAGATGTCTCAAAAGGCCAATTATGAACAACCCAACCAGTGGCCCTGTGTTTCAGTATGACCAGCTCCTCTCAACACACATGATCGCTCTACCACTGAAGGTCAGTCACTGGGCTGACATGGACCCCAAGACCCCTGGCTCTTCTAGTTCCTGCAAAGCAGCAGAGGCTCTGAAGGACATGTTGCCGCAAAGCCTCCTCCCTCCCTGAGTCCATCTCGGCACGCTTCTCCACTGCATGTGTGTGTGTCCCTGGTCCTTCCCTTAGGAAGCCCAATATCAAAGGCCAGGAATGACATTTGGCTCACGAGGTCAAGCACAAGAAGGGGTTCATGAAGTCTGTGAAGTTTCAAGTGCAGAGGTTGAGCCTTTATTATTTCAGGAACCCCCACCCAAAGTAGGCCCTGGGTGTCTATGAAACTGAGTGGGGGCTTGCACCCATGTGTATGGCTTGCTCTGCCATGTTCTCCTCTCATCTCGGTGGGGTAAGGGGATAGCTGCGCTCCCTTTTGGACACGGAGATCCTCCCAGAGTGAATTGGTCACATGCATCCTTGGATTTCCAAGTCCGGTCAGGACCAAAGACACTATAAATGCCTGGGGAGAGGCAGGCCCTGCTCTGAGGCTGTGGGTCCTCCCACTCTGAGGGCTAGCTGAGGAGGGGATGCATAGCTACGTAAGAGCTTCTAGTTGTGCTCCACCTTTAAATGAACTGAACTTGACAGAACCAGCGCACACAAAAGATTTCAATGAAAACATACCTCACCTGCCTATAAGCGGGGCTTTCTGGGGTGTCCAGTTACTTTACTGCATTAAAATGATGGTTTAATGTACAGGCCTTTAGGGACCCAGTGCTACGTAAAACAAAGGACAGTCGAATCAACTTCATAATGAGAGGATGCTACTGTTCTGATCTCCTCCTCCCATCGAGACTCTGACGGCCTTGCTCAGACACTTTGCATACATTAACTAAGTTAAGTCTCACAGCAGCCAAAGGAGATACATACTACTAATTCCACTTTCCAGATGGGTTACATAGCTGCTCCAAGGTCCCATGCAATTAATGAGGTGCAGAACGGAGATTTCAGACCAAGGTGGGTTGATGCTGAAGGACAGAATCTTTTCACTGCCTCTGTAGTAAGTCCCTGCTCAGCCTTTCGGAACCCTGGGGGAGGAAGAACCCCCTATTCATGGTGGGACTCTACTCAGGCCCAAGATACTGCTGAAATTTTAAAAACAGCAACAAAGACACAGCTGAGCAGGCCTAGAACTCATTCCAAGGCTCACAGTTTCTTTCTCCACAGTGCGGCAATGTCTCTCCCTGGGGGCACCCGCCAGGGCCTTGGGCAACCTCTACCTGACGCTTTCTCTGGCCCAGGTCAGGTCCTGGGGTTGCTATCTGTCTTATTTGCGCTCTAATGTCCTAATCCACCCTCTGTTGATAGAGCTTCTTTTCCCATCCTGCCTAATTCAACTTAAACTGGCCACTTGCGCAATTGATTCCCAGTCTCCCCTTGACGCCTCTACCTCCCACTTTCTCTATATGTAGCACCGAACCAGCGTCCTAACTTCGCCCCTGGGTTTATTACAGCTCCCCTACTCTGAAACTTTTCGTCATGCTCCCTGGCCGCGAGGACAAATTCTAAGTCCCTCAGCTTGACATCCAGAGCCCTCTGTGCTCTAGTTCCAACCTGCTATTCTGGCCTTTTCTCCAGAGCTGCTTCTACAGTTAGGTCTGTGATCATCCTGTCTTCAAAGAGAGAGCAGGTCCTGTGCAGAAGGACCATCCCACGTCTGGACCATTGCTCCTGAGGAAGAAAGGGACTCTGTGAGAGCAGCAGCCAACTGTTTGCTGCCCTCCCTGTCTCTATGCTCACCCTCCCTTCCCTGGCAGAGACAACGCGTCAGACAGTGACAGCGTCCAAGTGGAGCCAGGCCCCTTCAGCTGTTTACAGCAGGCTGCCGAGCTGTGAAGAGCCGAATGACCTTGGTCAAGATGGGGCGTCCATGACGACCGGCGGACATTGCCAGTGTGGCTCCATTCCAGCATGTGTGTGGTCACAGTCTCCTAATGATTGTATCATCCGGTAACAAATACTTAGCACTAGCACGGGGATCTGATTTGCAGCTGAAGGGGCCAAGCCCTCACTGAGGCCAAGGGAGGGCCCCCGTTTTCCAGTCTGGTTCTATCTAATGCCATCCGTGTGTGCTGGCTCCATCTCCATGATAGCCATTCAGCTCACATCCCAGCGCAGCCTTCACAGCGCATTTCCTATGAGCCTAGAATTCCCTTGTAATTCACTGAGGCATAGTAAACTTGATTTAGTACCTTTTATTTTTTAGACGTGGAAACACCACTTGCTTTAAAAGATTCAGTTATTATTAAAGTTCTGAACTGGGACCATGATGTGCTGCCTGAGGTCAAAGTTAACTCTCTTGGTGGTAAGAAATAATTCTTGGAAGGGGATCTCCTAATATCAAATGATGACAATCATGAGCAATAAAAACATTAAGTCCAGAAGTCTCCAGAGATCTCTTCATACCTAAAGCTATGGGACTTTGAAGAGTGGTCTCCCATTATAACTGAGTGGGTTACAGGTCCCTTTAGGGTAGTGATTGTGTTATTTTGATCTCTATATCTCTAACCCAGCTTTGTCTCTTTCATAAGCATTTTATTGAATGAATAAATATATCTTAGAAAGATGAATCTCAGCCAAATCCCACTGGGGTAGAAGCCCAAATCCTCAGTCCTCAATGATCATTCCTTTCTATGAACTTCTACCACCTTGAGAACAGGTAGCACATCTCTCAGTGCCTGCCATATGCTCTCGCACCCATCAGGGGCCTAGACTGTTAGATCCATAAGGGCAGGGAGAAGACTCTGACCCCTTTTCTGTAACTCCAACACCTTGCCCACTGCTATGTATGATGCTCAGTGAATATCTATTCAATAATCTTGTTCCGAATGAATATTACATCAACCACTTCAGAGCAATTAGTTGTGAGCATGAGTGTTCCTGACAGTACTTGTCCATGCTTCTAGGTAAATAAAAGCAGTGTCAAGGAAATAATTTCCTTCCATTAGTTCCTGTCATGATTATATGTCAATCAAATTGATGGCGACAAAGGCTCAACTTTCAGCTGGAAATGCCTATGCAGAGACAAATCTTACATGTATATCCAAAGGGTGTGTCACCTGTGCTATCTTCTTTCTTTTCTTCCTCCTTCCAGCAAATACCTATGGAAGCCCTTTGTGCCAAGCAGTATGGTAGGATCTGGAAGTACAACAGTGAACTGAATACTCTCTTGGTCTCCAGGAAGCTGAGGCTGAAGGAGGACACAGAGAGAAAACAGTGTCATGTGTGGCTATCATACAGTAAGTTCTAGGCTAAAAATGACCAGTGACGAGGGGTGGGGAAATGAAGCCAGTGTTCAGGGCTTGGGGGAAGTGGTGTTTGAGCTGCGGTCTGAAGGATCAGTGGGAGTTAGCCAACTAAAGAGGAGGCAAAGAGTACTCCTGGCAGATGGGACAGAGTAGACAAAGACCTTGACCCAGAGAGTGTGATACCTCCAGGGAACTGCAGGGAGTGACTGGGGCAGCCAGCAATGGGAGGAGGAGGCAATGATGGGAGATAAGGCCAGAGAAGCAAGAGAGGTCATATCATAAATGACTTTCTAAGCCACATGAGGTGTTTGGACTTTATCTATTGTCTAAGGGGAACGGATGAAGGCTTTCAAGCTGGAAAGTGACATCAGGGGATATACATTTTGAAAGATATTTCTGGTGGCTAGGTAGAGTTTGGGTTAGAATGACACAATGCTGGAGAAGGGGAGGCTGGGTAAGAGGCTATTGCACAAGCCGCGTAAAGATAATGACACCCTGGACTAGTGTCATGGCTGTGGGAATGGAAAAGGGTGGAAGGATTCTAGAAATATTTGTGATATATAATTGCTGAGTAGATAAGGGGTTGAAAGGAGGAAAGGAATCAAGGATGATACCCTGGTTTCAGAGGCATCTCGGCAACTGGGTGCAGAGTGGGGCTCTTCAATGAGATTAAGAACCAAAGAGAGGGAATAAATTAGAGAAAGTAATGAGTTCAATTTTCAACATGGTGAGTTTTAGGTGTTTGGGAGAGACTCAAGCAGCTACGGCCAGGAAGCTGGTGGGTGTAGGGGTAGCTCTGAAGAAAAAACAGGAATAAAAGTATGCCCATATTTCAGAAGCCATGAGAACAGATACTATCACTCAGAGAGAGTGCAGGAAGGAAGACAAGGACCAAGAACCTCAAAGCACCAACATTTCAAGGATGGACAGAGGGAGAGGAGTTAGAAAATCAAGGATATTCTCATGTCAAGTTACCAGGGAGGGAAGAGGTTTCAAAACACAGGGAGCATTCGGGCAGTCTCAGCTTATGCTAATAGTTAGCTCAGGTGAGGATTACAATGTCTCTCCTGCACTTAGCCACTAAACGGTCACTGGTGACTTGGCAAGTGCAGGGTCAGAGGACATGTAGGAGTGTGAACGGGAGGTGAGGATGTGGCAATGCTGAGCATGGAGACCGCTCCGAGTATGGGGCAGGGAAAGAGAGGGTAGTTAGTGAGAAAGGGGTTTGGGGTCAGTGTTGTGTTTCCAAAGGTGGGAAGAAGGTTTTATAACAAATGGCTGTTCCAAAGTCAGCTACCCATAACTAGGATCTTCACAAAGTATTGTCTTCCTTTGATCAAAAATCCTAATTTTTAATCTCCAGACTGGCTTTAAAAGGAAGCAATAATGCAACACGTAATGTTGGGTATGTCTGAATCAGGTAAACACCCATCATCTGTCGCATCTAGGCATGTGAGCATAAACTAATCTAAGGAGATATATATATATATATATCCATGAATTTAGCAATCTGAAAAATATGTCTTCAAATAGCTGAGAAAGGAGACCTTTGAGATGTTTCCTCATTGGTAAAACGGGACAGAGAGAAAACCAAGGAGAACGGAAGTGTGTGTGCACAAGCGTGTGCATAGTGAAGTGGTACCCGCATGTCAGATACTGGGAGGTTGATCCTGATGTTGCTGTCACTTGGGGCAGGTGTGCAGGGCATAACCGTTGCAAAGGACGCAGGACACCACTGCTTCGGTGAGCTTTTAGTTCAAGTTTGGTTTTGGTTTGTTTTTTTAATGCGTCCATATTAATTCTCCTTAGAGAACAGAGATCATCACAAATAGGTTTCACAGAAGACTTAGGTAAATTATTTTTCTCCTATGAAACCATCAATCATCTTGCTTTGTTAACGTGATTACCTATAACTTATTTTAACGCAAACACCTATGCTCCAGTGATTAAAGAACATTTACCCTAAGCAGCAAGTGCCACATCCCCGATCTCACTAAATGAGCAGGCAGCATGCACCGTGGAATGGTGGTCAGTGGCGTGAGGGACAAAGGTCATTTTTAAAAGAGTGAGATGAAATCATTCCCAATCTTCCACAAAAGAAAAAACTATATATCTACACTTATTTTTATAGTGAGTAAAGTGAATGTGAATTAGAACATAACCCAGAATTAAATTAAACCCCCTTCTAATAAATGGATATTGAAAAAAATTTGATCTGAGAATCATTCCATTTGTTTGAAGCGAATATAGGCTTCGGGTCAGGGGAGATAAATACCAACTATCATCACTGTCGGACACTATTTTGAGCATTTTACGTGTGTTAACTTACTTGATCCTTACAACAACCCCCAAAGTATATGCCATGATTATTTCCATTTTACAGATAAGGACGGAGACACAAATTATTAAGTAAGCAGCCCAAAGCCGTAAGGTAAAGACTCATACCCAATGCGCGTGCTTGCTCGTGACCCTATCGCGCCCCGCCTCCCGCCGCAGGTGCCAGGCTGCTGCCAGTACCCCCTGCTGAAAGGCTGAGTGGTGAATATTTAAACCTTGTGGAAAACCCACATTTCCTGCCACGAGAATTCTGTATCTAGCGTCAGATTCACATCTGAGGAGGGGCCAAAAGTACTTTGCAGCTGATTGCTAAGTGAAGCAAAGTGAGCTGGAGAAAATTCTTGCTAAGACATTTGAAAGCCAGTGAATTACATAAAAAAACTACATCGTTTGAAGAGAAGCCTGAGGAACATCTTCACAATGTTCCTATCAGAGCTGCATCTGACTACATTAGACACAGGACAGACTCTGAACGTAAACGCTGCCGTCCTTGAAATATGAGGATGTCCCTGTGACTTTCTGCCAGTAGGGACTGTGCCCTGAGAAAGCCCTGCTTCCTTCCTGCCTGACCCCATTAAAATTGTCATGGGCATGACAGTGCTGACCACGGAAAAGCCACTCAACTCTAGACTCCGTTCTTTATAAACGGGAAACACGCATCACGCTGAAACGTCGTTAAGTGTAGTCCTACCTGAAGGCAGGGGCTGAACAAGCCAGTTGCTCTTGGATGATTTTTAACCACGGAGAGTGTTACAGAATGAAGAGGCAAGTTTACTTCTACTTCCTCAGACCAAAATATTCCTCTGGGCCTCCTTCGGTCACCTGGTAAAAATTCTTAGCATGTCCTAAGGGAGAGCAATCTTAGTCTTGTTCCAAATTACAGATTCAGCTGGGACATTCACTGATTTTCTCAAGTTTAAAACCAAGATGCCTGTGTGTCTGTGTGGCTAAGATTAAATCATCAGTGCCCTAGAGTCCTGTCCCTCGCTTAATGGAGCAGACCCCAGCAACAGTAGGATCGCCCCACAAGGATGACCAGGGTGGTTTATGAAACGGTTGTTGCCAAGGAAACCGTATCATCCCAGGGCATTCGTTTGGAGTGTGCGATTCCTTGTCAGGGGCTGAAATTGCTTTTGCATTAAACACAGGAAAAGAATGGCCACCCTGAGAGAGCACCAGGGGCCTGGGTTTAGGTCCAGGCAGACCGCTGGCCGGCTGGGTCATTCCGAGAGCCCCGAGGTCTGTCCCAGCCCCAGGTTCTTCACCTTTAAGGTGAGAGGTGTGGGAATGGGCTTAGTCTAAAGACTCTCCCAAGTTGTTTTTTTCTAGATCTAAAGGTGAATGGTGCAAAAGATGGCAATATTTAAGCACGCAGGCATTTGGCTTGCAGTATGCTTCCCAAACTCTCTGTGGGGAGGACTGGGCTGTATTCCCAACTCACAGCAGACCAGTACTTGTACTTGTATCAGTACTTGTGTTAGTACTTGTCTCATGACACAGGCAACTCATCCCTGGGTGTGACAACCCCCAGACTGGTCTATTCAGTGAGGCAGGTCCACTGCACCCGCTTGGTTGTTATGGTGATATCAAATTGTTATTAAAGTTTCTAAATACCTAACTGGCAACTTCTGTCCTTATATTGTCTTAGACAGGTAATGAGCAGTTTCCTGACCGGAAGCAGTGCCAGGACCATGCTTTGACTGGTGCTGAGGTTAGCCATTTTCCTCTAACGGAGTGAGTCCTCTCTGTTAGAGAGCTGAGCTAGGCATCCCTCAGACAACCTAGAAGATTTTTTAAAATAAGCAACAGAAAACCATAAAGTTACTTAAAAAAAAAAATAACCCTCTGAGATAACTCCAGCCTCTCACCCTGTTCAACCCAGCCTGCCCCACGGTTGGTCTAGACGCTTCTCAAATCCATCGATCATATTGTCCTACTTTGTCTGCCCCTGGAGTTGTTCTTTTTCATCCTCTACGTTAGCTGACAGGTCCCAGGAAGCCCTGGAATTCCTGCCGAGGGCCCCATGGGTAACAGACATAAGCTGATCACAGGAAAGGAGCTGTGCGGGGGCAGCTGCCTGGGCACAGAAGCTTCTCTGCCTTGTAAGGCAGCAGCCGCTCCGCTGTCAGCACAGAGCTCCGAGTACCCCCACCCCTCTGCCTGGACCTCACAGCGGGGCGGCTGAGGCTTCCAGTCCCCACTGGCCTCTGCAGCTGACTTCTGAATTGGCCTGCTAAGCTTAAAACATCCTCTCAGCTGTTTCTGAAAGTTAGAGACAAAGCTGTGCAAAATCAAACAACTTGGGGTTACCTGTATATTACACATTGTCTCACCGCTCTTCTATTTTTATAATAAAAGCTAAAATCTATTGGGCACCAAGTCCTAGACAGTTCTAACTTGCATACATTAATTAAATCATCAGTTTAATGTAATCATCGCCAGTACCCAATAAAGTTTATCTCATTATTATTATCTTTTCGTGGAAGAGGAAACCGAAGCAGAGGGAGGCTAAAGGAACTTGCCTAAGGTTACACAGGCAGAAGCAGAGACCCTGGACTTGAAGACAGCAGACGTAACGCCGGTGTTCATGCCTGTAACTACAGCCCTGCACTGTCTCTAGACACAAATGTTGGTTCGGAACCTCATGACAATCCTGTGGAGGACCTGAGGCTGATGCAGATCAGTTAAATTAAAAAATATTTACTGAGCAACCTAGTAGGCATCAGGCGGCATGCTATAGGCTCCCGGGCACATGTGGTGGGTGTAGCGTGTTGAATGGTGGCCTCCCAAAGATTCGTCCATCTTAACCCCTGGAACCTGTAAGTGTGATCTCACTTGGAAAAAGGGGTCTTTGCAGATGTGATTACTTTAAGGACTTCGAGATGAGATATCCAGGATTACCTGGGTGGGTCCTAAATCCGATGGCAGATGTCCTTATAAGAAACAGAAGAGGGAAATACATGGGGAAGAGGAGAAGGCCGTATGGAGACAGAGGCAGGGGTTAGAGTTGTGTGGCTACAAGTCAAGGACACCTGGAGCCACCAGGAGCCACCAGGAGCCACCAGGAGCCACCAGGAGCTAGAAGAGGCAGGGAAGGATACTCCCCTAGAGCCTTTGGAGGGAGCACGGCCCTTCTGACTCCTAGATTTTGAACTTCTGGTCTCTGGTGAGGGAATAAATTTCTGACCTTTCAATCCACCCAGTCTGAGGTCATTTGTTACAGCATGCTGAAGAAACGGATATGGTGAGTGACCAATAAAGCCTTTGCTCTTATAGGATTTCCATCCTAACCAGGAACAACCGGAACATAATGGAATGGAGTGAGAAAAGAGGAAAACGTTTGCCTAACAGGGGAAAAGCACGTCCTCCTCAAACATCACCTTCTCCAGGAAGTCTCACCTGCGCTCCCTGGTCTGAGTTCCCCTCCCCTGTATATGTTCTCACAGAGCCTTTTGAACACTGCTAAATAGGAACTCCCACCCTTTTATATTTGGACTTCTTGTCTGTGCTCCCCAGGGGCTTGTAAAAAGCTTCAACTCCACCTCTTCTGCCCTTACCTGAGATTAGGTAAGAATGGGGGAAACTGGGAATATCTTAATGACCAAACAAGAACGAGAGCTGGAGGCCAAGATGGGAACAGAGCCACTGTACAAGCTTGTGCAGCCTGCTTCTGCCTCCCGGATGCGGCCGAAGGAGCAAAGCAGCTAGGTTCCAGCCAGTAGGGCTTTCCCAGTGGTGGCCCCATGTGAAGCTGCGTTTTCCAATTTGCACAAAGGAGCCACGTGGCCCCGCAGTGGCCTTGAATGCCACTGGTGTTTAGTGATATCCTGTCCTCTCATCCAGAATCTGGCTAAGGGGGCAGCCCTCATGCCACATAGTATGGCAGTCCTTATAATCCCTCTTCCAGGCACCCAGATTGGGGTGACAGTCTGTGCTGGCAGAAGTGTTCCTCATCCCTCACAGATACTCTCCGTGCCCTGGCAGCATTCAGACATTATTCACTTTTTTCTTCGCCTTTCTGCACTGGAGAAATAAACACAAGACTCCAGGGTCCCTCGTGTGGGTATTATTCCAACCGAGATTCTGTTTCAAAGGAGATCAAAAGGTGGGAGATGCTTTCTGTCAGCGAGAGGCACAGTGGTCTCGCCACTTCACAAATGGCTTTAGGTAAGTCACACTTAGGCCTCCATTCCTTAATCCTTTTTTTAAACTGCATCAAAACAGACTTTAAGATGAATAACAATAAAGAGGAAACAACATAATAATAAAAGAAACATTCAAACAGACATATGCAATAATAAAGGCTAGTTTTCAAATATGCACCAAACAACACAGGCTCTGAGGCAGACTGTATTTTCCAAATCTGGCTGCAAAAATATCTCCCATCCCACGTGCCCTTCTGCAGTGTGACTCCACCATTCCCATCAGAGGCACAGAGTTTAATTTCCCTGTCCTTGAATCTGAGTTGCTTTGGTGGGTTGCTTGAAACCAACGAGATGCAGCAGGAGCAATGCTTCGGAGAGAGACCTCCAGGGGCAAGGACAGGGGAAGTGTTGCAGCGTCCACAGGGTGTCTTAAAATGCTCCCCAGACACTCCCCCTTGAGTTGCTCCTAGTCAGAGGCCAGCTGCAATGCAGTGAGAAGGTCAAGCCCAGGGAAGGGCCATGTGGACGTGCCCTGCACATTAGTCCCAGTCTTTGAGACACCACAGGCTCAGGCCCTGGACATGCAAGGAAGAAGCTCCAGGTGATGCCAGCTCCCAGCCCCTGGAGTCTCCCCCAGCCACCTGTGTCTTCCCCGTGGAGGCCCCACATGCTGTAGAGCAGAGACAAGTCATTCCTGCTGCTCTCTGCTCAAACTCCTGACTCAGAACCTGTGGGCACAATGAAGCTTAATTCTTCATTTAGCAAATATAACTGAGCAGGTGCTAAAACAGTTTGTCAAAAAAAAAAGAGAGAGAGAGAGAGAGTAACAAACAGGATGTAGGTAAATCCCTCCTAATAAACATGCCCAGAGCTGAATCCATCTATTGCTGTGTCCTGCCCTTCTCTCACCTGTCCTGAAATTCCCTCTGTTAGGGCTCACACCTGGGGTGAGAGACTCAAAGAATCCATGACAACAGGGGCTGCTTTTAGTGTCGGAGAACACAAGGGGCACTTCTTCTGGTGTCCTAGTGATGGAGGCGTCAAGTCAGCCTGCCCAGCATGTCTGCTCCCTGTCAAAGCCTGCTTGGCTCCTCCCGCAGCCCCCGCCTTGCCTGTAAGAACCCCCTGCTCTAAGATGGCAGGCTGTCCCCCCTGGGAAGGACCCAAGGGACCATCCAACGCCTTCAGAAAGCACCATGGGTGAAGACGGTACAAGAAAATATCAACAGGGCCCTTGATGTTTTCAACCTACTAAGAATATACAAGGATCAGGAGTAACCACGTTATAAGCTACAGGGGCGACAACAAAACAAAACAAAACAAAACAAGCAAAAAAAAAATCTACTTTCAAGGCTTGTTATAGAGGGGAAGTTCGAGAGATAGCAACCATGGACCAAAAAGCTTGGGCCCAGCTGCCAAGAGAGTTGACTGCACAACTCCTTCAATCACAATGATTATTCTGAGTGCTGGGAAATGTAAGCATTCCCCAAAGGTGGTTCTTATGTGGTCTCAGTGTATGGAGGGGCGTTTCCCACTATCTGCATAGTTTTGGGCACTTTAAACCCAATTTACCTGACTGCTAATGAGGCTATGATCGTGAGTAAGTCAAGAAGCAGTGGGCTCTTCTATTACTGCCACAAAGATACACACAGGCAACGTTGACGAGCTTGAGAGCAAGTTCTGAGCGCTTCCTGCCGCACCTGTCTCAGCTTCCCAAGCTGACCACAGGCCACAGGTATCCACATTTCAGAGTCTGTAACGAGTGACTTCTCTGTGTGGTCCCAGGAGGACAGGCTAGAGGCCACAGAGCCAGTGGAAATTGCAGAGAACATCATTTTCATCCCAAAGGAGGATGTTTGATAATAATGAAAGTTGTTCTGGTGTGCAGACTTTGGTGTTACTTTGAGAGGATGTGAGCCCCTGTTATTTCGGGCCTTCGGGAAGAGGTTGTTTACTGCCCCCCACTCACTGGATTTATTGCAAATTTGAGTGTCAAAGAAGAGTTGATCTAGATAACGCCTCGGTTACACGTACTCTAAGAGCCTGCGGTTTTATGAGCTGTCACTCACTGCCTTTGCGAAATCAGCGAAGCGTTGGATGCAACCATTTAAAAAAAAAAACTCAGAACTGACGTTCATGGCTCAGTGCTTGAGAGAAGCCTCATATTTTCAAGTAACTGAAACACTTTGTCATTCTGCACCATGAATCATTGTTGTTATCTTCATAAATCTTTTTAGGGTTCTATAGTCTGAATCCACTTGACGGGTTATTTTTATCTTCGTATCAACATCTGTGACTCTAGGCTTTAAAGCAGTGGTTCTCAGTTGAGGGCTAGTCCCCCCATACTCTGTCCCCAGAAGATATTTAGCAATGCCTGGACACATTTTTGATCGTCTTGACTAGGGGCAGGGGAGGAGGTGGTGCTACTGGCATGAACTGGGTAGAGGTCACAGATGCTGCTAAATGTCCTGCAAAGCACAGGGCAGCTCCCCGCAACAACAAAAAGTGATCTCACCCCAAATGTCAATAGCGATGCTACTGAGAAACCCTGCGCCAGAAGAACGCAGGAGAAAACAATAACAGTGGCGATACTCTCACTTGCTGACAGCCTACTACTGTACTTGGCACTACGCGAATTCCATGATCTGCACGTCGCAACAACTCTTGATTGTTAACCTCAGTGTACAGGCAAGGAAACTCAGTCCAGGGAGGTTACATGGTTTGCCCAAGATCAAGCAACTTGTACATGCAGAACTAGAGTTCAGACAAAGGTCAAACTCTAAGGTCCAGGTTCCTACTCAGCATGCTATGCTAGAAGCCCTTTATGTAATCACGCGCTGTTTTCCAACAGAGATTTAGGCTGTGCATATGCAGTCAAGAAAGTGGACTCAAGAGCAAAGGGCTTTGGAGAGACAAAGCAACTAAGCCTAAAATGGAGCCTGTACTTACCAAGAGAACCTGAAGGGGGCAGCCTCACCAGTCTCTGTGACCACTCACAATGGCGCCAAGCCCAGCCCCTTGCACATTTGCTACACTGCTTCCTGAAAGAGCATTTGTGGGGGTGGAGGAGGGAGGAGCATGTTATCGTCCATCCACCTACACTATGAGGTGAACTTCAGTATGATTTCACTGAATGTCACTGGTCTCAGAAATTCGTAACTTAAAATAACTTTTGCTGAGGTTTTTGATGACGTGCTTTGGAATTGGGCAGAGCTGAGTTCAAATGCTCACTGTCTCATTTATATTAATGGGGCCATTCCAGGCAGCATGTCACTCTACTTCACCTCCTAAGCCTCAGTTCCTCCAACTGTATTAAGGGCATCATCATGATCGCTGCTATTTCATGCGAGTGTTATGAGGATCAAATGAGAAACTTAATGAATTAATGGGGGTCCAAAAGCGAGGTCAGTACCCAGGACACAGTAAGAGACCAATACATATTAGATGACATAGTGCTGTCACTGTATCACTATACAGTTTATAGTATACATCATTTCTTTCAGTGAAACAAAAAGAATGGGAAGGAGAACAGAGCTGGATTGCTGAACATGACTGAGTGGGGCAGGGCGCAGGCTGAGAGGGTACAGATGTGGAACGCCAATGTGGGGTGCTCCACTCCCTGCTGCGAAGGAACAGGGCCTCGTGGGGCTAAAAATAGCACGTAGGAAGAACACGGCAAGCCCCATGCAAGTGTCCAATATGTTTCTGTGGTTGCCTTTTCTAGAGCAGTTATTTGTGGGGGACTGTCTTCTTGGTTGCCGGAATCCAATAATATAACACACACATGCTTATGCCTGATTTTGCCAGTCTTCTGCTCTGAGACTTCAGAATGTGGAAAATTAAATGAACTCTGGTATCCATCGGAGACCACCAGAGACACTCCGAGAATCTTAAATCAGAAGCAGAAATGAACCAGTCCACTTGCATCTTGAATTTTCTTTTAAAAAGTTGTCCTCTCTGGCTTTGCAGCTGGGACGTCAGTATTTTATTCAATGACTATTTGATGTGACATATTTTAGAACTGACAGCTGTTCAGGTGAGTTAGTCATGTCTGATGAGTCAGTTACACACCGGGCTTTTGTTTCCTGAGAACTTAACCTCTTTCCCCAGTACTGGCCTGTCTCCAAAACCACTTCCTCCCACAATAGTGACATTTCTCTGCAGAGGTACACGTGTTCAAAAAAGAGACCAACCTTTCAAATTAGAGGATCTCCAAATACCAGAGCTGGAAGATCCCGAGAGAACGCTCACTGAAGAGATGAGAAAACAAGAGACAATGAGGTACTCGCCCAAAGTCACACAGCAAATGGTCAGCAGAGCTAGAACTCACACCCTGGCTTGGGGACAGCTCATTCCATTTCCATGTACTACTCCATGAGGCTTCTCCACTTCACTGGGGTCACTCCAAGGCAGGGAGCAAATTTTCCCTATATTTCTCACCATTAGTCAAAGAAAGTTAAGAACGTTGTATTTCAGACACTTGAATAAAAAACCCTCATGACATTAGGAAGAGAATCTTAAGTGGGAAAATCCCAATGCAAACGACAAGATTCGATTGGAGCAGATGTGAAGCAGACAGGGCCAGTGTGGATCTAGCTGCCTAAAATCTCCAGAAGCATCTGTGTGAGACTCACGCGAGGCCCCCAGGCACCCATCACATACCGGGATGATGTGGACAATGGTTGACAAGGGCCCGAGCCAGAAACCATCCTTTGGGCCTTCTCAGCGTGGTACCCCAACAGGAAATAAAGCACAGAAAAGATGTGACATTCCAATATTTAAAAAAAGAAAATTTTAAAAAGATGTCTGTGTACAGGTTTCGCTTTCCACAATTCTGACCTTTTCTAGTCAATTATACCCCTGGTTTCTAGCGAGCCTGGAATACAGTCCATAGGAGGTATCATCCTGACATCGTCCCAGGAAAAGCTGTGCAAAAGAATTAACAGCCTACTTATCCATTGTAATGACCTGTTCTCTTCCTCCTTTCCTGCCGCCTTGAGGTCATCACTTCAGGGCTATAGTGCTCTGAATTTCAACCAGAAATCCTTGAAAAATGGTGGAATTTTCTGGCCTTTGGGAAAGTAGCCTGATTTCCTGACCTGTGTAATTTTTAGCCTACGGTGTTTCTAATCAAGTTCAAATGGAAGCTTGGCATCACCGTGGGGCCAATGGCAGAGAGGCTGAACTCTGTGTCAGAGAGATAGCTCTATTCCCACCTGCAAGAGTCCCAAAGCAGGTTTCAAATTTCCTTGAGTCAAAGCACTAAGGCTTAGAATCGGCCTATAATCAAGGATCAACGTTGTCCTTCCTTATCTGTTTGTGTGAAATCAAGTTTCTTATAAACACTACTTACTTCTCACTTCCCTTGGGGGTCTCTAGGTATTAAAATGAGATTTCATTTTGGGATCTATTCTTTTTTCCATTTAAAGTAATTGTTCCTGAGCCTGACCATGCAAAAGAATTACTTGGAGCATTCTTTAGAAAACATAAATTATAGGACTCCTCACCTGGGTCACTGAATCCAACGTTCCTGGAATGGGGCCTGGGAATCTGTATTTTGAGAGCTTCCCAGATGACTGTAATGCCCAGAATTTAACAGTCTAGTTACAGATTTCCTTCCTTCCCTCTCTCCCTCCCTTTTGGGAGCTGACCTCCAGATGCAAGCACTGTATACCACAGTTTGGGAAGAGAGACAACGTTCTCAGTACCAAATTACTAACAATTTATAATTAACATTTTGGAAGACAACCTGTCTGTAAACCTGAAACTTCTTGCATGGCTACTGGCGTTATAAAGAATTTTAGAATCAGAATTAAAAGGTGGTTATGTTCTTTCTTCTTGAAGCTATCTAGGGAAACAGACATAGGTCTAATTCTCATAGTTTAAGTCCTTATCAAACCCAGGCATAAAATTAAGACATGACCTACATCCTATGTACGCTCAAGGTTCTGAGTTAGGCTGCTGTTATCTTTTCTTATTCTAAACTAAATGACCTCAATTTCCCTTAATTTTCCTTGCAGGCATTCTCCCTGTTCTTTGAGGGCTATTCTCTATCCTCTCCTGCCCCTTCAGTTTCTTCGTGTTACCCTCGGCTCACCGACAGGGACGAAAATACCTTCAGGGTACAACTGAGCTAAAATGCTTTGTAGTTTGAAGACTTCATATACCTCTTGGGAAGAACCTAATTTGTTGCTGGGGAGGGACTCGGACCAGTGGACCAAAATCTAAAGATGTACAGATTAATGCTATGCTTCAAACTTTCCTTTAGAATTTCTTTATTCAGTGGTTCAGATGCATCTGATCTGTAGACAGGTTCCAGGTTCTCGTTATATAAAGACCAGATTCTGAATTTGATCTCTGGGTGCACAACGCTGCCCCCACCAAACCTGATCCACGGTTCCTGCTGAGAGCAGGCTCTGCCCGGGCCACCTGGCCCCTAGGATTTTTCCAGGTTGGGCTGGAGAGTAAACTCCCAGGCTTGCTCTGCCAGGCAGGGCTTTCCCGAAGCACAGTACACCCGCCCCAATTCTTTCGTTCAGCACATAACCCATTTGTTGTGTTTATGTGAAACCCGTAAGAAAGGGACAGGAAAATGACCGTCACTTTTAACAGGAGTAAAGACAAAGAGATCTTGTAGTGTGTCAACTGTCACTGCAGCCGAAAGCACCATGGACTTGTCGCTTTGAGACTTAAAAACAAACCTCCTATAGAATCATTTTTCAGAACTGCTTTTCTTCTTCAGTTTATTGTCAGTATCTCCAATAATCCTTGGCTCCCCCATCTTGTCTCAGATGCAGCGAGCTGAGCCACTTCTGAGGAGAAGAAAGCCCCGAGGCTCAGGACTCCTCATCCTGCCTCTCACCTTCAGACCCTCTGGGCTTCTAACAGTGAGTCCTTTCCTTCCTGGGGTTCTGGAGGTACCTGTCCTTACAAGCTTGTGCCAGTATTTACAGGATTAAATTTTTCTTCTTCCAGTAATATAAACACATACACATACACACGTACACACTCAGGGGTGGGTAAATGTAGGTTTACAGTTGTGAGTGTGAGAAACAGAGTTTATTCTTGCATGATTATTTATTAGTTATTGTATTATTTTCCATACAAAAAAACTTCCCTACATATAGCAAAGTTTAGCCAAGCTACTCTGAGAGCTCTTAAAAGGACATCAGAGCCTAGGCAAAGGAGGGACACGGGCCTGCAGGGCTTGTCCCCTTTGGTGGCACTACTGGAGCCCCCTAGGCACTCTCACAGTCTTCATTCACTCTGGGATACAAATGGCTGGTAGCAAGTTCGCTGTTACTCTTTGTATTTTAAAAGAGCTCATAACCTCAGGAGAAAGAAATGAAACTCTCCAGGGTGAGATTTCAGGCCGAATTTGGTAACAGAGGGTGGAAGGGAAGAGTTGGTTCTAAGGCCTTCCAGCACCTTCGATCACCACCTCGTATCTCCGGCTAGGCGTCCTGGGACCTGTCATGGCTTCTGTTCCCAAGTGGAACCTACATTGTTGCTCCTGTGTGTGAGCCGGGTCAGCCCGTGGTCGGTCACTTATCTCCCAGACTGAAAAGTTTACGACCTAGCTGAAGACCATCGAAGAAGCAACTCACCCTCTGAGCAGGGCAAGTAGGTTATGGAAAGTTAATTCTTGGAGCACAGGCACAACCTAACCCACAGGGGGGGCCTCGTTCAGTGCTCCTGCTCTCTTTGTTTCAATCCCAAGACTCTCGGTTACAATATTCCCACGTCAAATCGATCAAAGGCAGCGAAATGAAAACAGACCCTCTACAGAGCCGCAATAACAGCTGACAGCCTGAGCCAAAGGAGGAAAAATTCAAAAGCTGATAGAAAACTCAAAAAGGGGCTGTTAGCGAAGGGACAAGCTGCTTACAGCACCTCACCTGTCCCTGAAGACAGCACTGAACTGTTTGACAGCCCAATACAATAGTCATTACTCAGAGTAATAATTCTGGGTTCTCTGGAAAAGTGTAAATACAATCGATGTGCTCTGTTTAGGAAGATAATTCTAAACCGCTGGATAAAGGGTGAGTGCCTTGAGCACGGCCCCCTAGAGGACGGTAGTTGGTTACTGCACCGTGAAACCACAACCTGGGGAGCGCAGGGCGGGAAACCACCTACCTCTGAATGTTATCTTCCAG
Source organism: Mormoops blainvillei (assembly GCA_004026545.1). Classification (NCBI taxonomy): domain Eukaryota; kingdom Metazoa; phylum Chordata; class Mammalia; order Chiroptera; family Mormoopidae; genus Mormoops; species Mormoops blainvillei. The sequence goes on from PVJD01002755.1 coordinate 163,348, forward strand.
TTGTTTGACTCTGAATTCATCCTCTTCAGACTGCCGCCTCCTGGCTTCCTCCTCTTCAGCAGTTCCAGCAGGTATACCCTGCAGCAGCCATTTTTCCCGAAGCACTTTGGACTGTGGGGATGGGAGAAGAGAACAGTGTGACACCTTTCAGCTCACAGCCTGCCTCCATCCTCAGCGCGACGGCTTTCGCTGGGCCCCTCATCGACCTGCCCCTGAACCGCTGCCTTCGCCTCCTCGCTAGCTTCGCTTCCTACTCCCGCCCGCCCAGTCCCTGGAGAGGGGTTTATTTCTACATTTTCTATTATTTAAAAAAAAACTGGAAACATCCAGAAAAACAGAGGAAACTGTATAATGAATGCCTGCGCAGCCTCATTTAGGTTTAACAATTATAAACATTTTGCCACGTTTTCTCATACATTTTTTTCACCAGTGCATAATAAATAACAAAACATCATGATAGCTCATGCATACGTATTTCAGTATGAATTTCTTTTTTTTAAAAAAGGGCATTTTTTTATGCAACTACAATTGCATAATAAAATTTCCTAAGATCACTTAACATTCAGTCCATCTAAAATCTTCTTTTTAAAAGATTAATCTATGCCACGGCTCTTCTTAAAAGCTTTTTAATGACGCCCGCCCATCCTCAGCCAGGGTCACCAGGTGGTATTGAAATCAGGCACCCCACCTGTGCCAATGGCCTAATATATCATGGAGGGAAAAGAAAATTTTTCCATGTTTCAGGTCAGTTGTTGGGAAAGAGTGATGACTGCTTTGAGAAGGGAAGTGAAAACAGCTCATGAAAAAGGCATGTTGACACTCTCTAAAATGAAGAGCCAGACTAAGAAAGTAGGTAAAATAATTTTTGATTTGGGTTTCCATTCCATGGACCCTAGATGTCAGATGGTGGCTACTGGGTGTCTACAGAGGCTGGACACTGGGCACCAGGGCTGGGCGTCCCAGTAGACAAGTGCACAGTCATGGGAATGGACCGCTATGAGGATGAACGGCCAGGCCTGCCAGAAGCAGGGCACATGACCAGTTCTTCCCAGGGACGACAGGAGTTAACAGCTCTGCGGCCAGTCCACACACAGCAAGCACTGAGTTCCTTGGCTCCCTGACGGCACCTCTATCAGAATCTTATTCATCCTCCCTCGGCAGGGTGAGCAAGGAGAAGGGAAAAGGAGCTCCCTTAATGACAAAGAGCCAGGTCATGCATGGCTCAGAGCCCATTAAATAGCATTCACAGAAATGAGAGAATGGGACAGGTCTCTAAGATTGCGGACACAAAATTCCCACTCACTACAGTTTCCTTTCTATTGCTCTTAGGAGCAAATGATATGTAATTCCAGAGTTATGTGGGACTAAGGGCTACGTATGAACATACACAATGAGTTACTAAAAATTATTATTTAGTAATAGTGAATTGGAATTCACTGGTGGTTCTGATTCACCGTCCTACTTAGGAATCCAGCAGCGCCTCAGCACGGCGGAGACCCTGCCGGTGCACGCGAGCAAGTTCGGATGGCTGGAAAGCCTTCCCTTGCAGAAGGACCTGCCGTTAGCAATGCTTCATGAGGGTGGTGTCCGGGGAGCCATGGTGTTCATTGGTGTTATTCTTGTTTTTTAATTATAAATCATTGTGGGTAGAGACCTGTTTGGTTACTCTTAGAGGGCACAGAGAAGCATGTTTTATAGCTCTTGACCTATAGCTTCCCATTAATTAAAGACCTGAGACTGTCCACATGGAAGGCACTTCTAACTGTACTTCTAAAGTGATTATTGACAGGAACTGACCCCTCACTCCAATATGCTCAAACAGCGACACATCGCTCACTGGTAACATATTGCTTGTAAGTGTATTATATATAAATAGTTGGAAATAATAAAAAAATACTTAAAAATTTATAGAGTATTTTAAATAATATAAAATCATGTGTAGAAACTCACAGGATAATATGTTTACTTTGTTGCTCTCACTTATGGGCTGAACTGAGCCCCACCCCCCACATCATAGGTTGGAAATCCTAACCCTACTCCAGGAGAATGTAAAAGTATTTGGAAAGAGGGCCTTTCAGGTTCAATGAGATCTTTGGGATGTGCCCTAATCCAATAGAATTGGTGTCCATGCAAGAAGAAGAGGTCAGGACACAGACATGTACAGAAAGAAGACCACGTAAAGACCCCTGAAGAAGATAGCCATTGACAAGCCCAGGAGAGAGATTTAGAGGAAACTGACCCTGCTGACATCTCAGTCTTGGACTTCTAGCCTCCATGTTTATGAGAAAATAAATTTCTGTTGTTTAAGTCACCCAGTCTATGGTATTTATTGTGGCAGGCCTGGTAATGACTACATTCTCTAAGACTTGATCACTTTCCATGGGAAAATGGGAATGGATGGGATAAATTGGTGGATCTTCCTAACTGGACTACAGAAGAAAAACAATATTCAGAACCACTGCTCTCCACTCAAGCTACTCAAAATCCCCCAGACGGAGCACGCTCACATGCTAGGAGAGGCCGTGTCACCCAAAATCCCCCAGACGGAGCACGCTCACATGCTAGGAGAAGCCGTGTCAAACAGCACTTAACAAACAGCCTGGATTCTGGAGCCAGTCTGCCACTTCCTGGCTGCGTGACCTCGGACAGGCTCCTTAGCCTCACGGAGCCTTGGCTTCCTCATCTGTGAAATGGACAGGACAACAGTGGCCCCTGTGGGTTTGTTAGGAGGATTAAATGAGTTCACACACTGAAAGCTCTGGGAGCATAGTTAGTACTAGAGGAATGTTTATTATGGTTGTTCATTCTGTTCCCTTGGCCCCTCCCACTTTCACCTGAGAAACGGCAGGTAAAATGCCGCCTGAGAAGTCTTCTTCCACTGTGGCTGGCAGGGTCAGGGGCTCTCTGCGCTGTCTCATTTGGCAAAGAACATGCTCTAGAGCAGGGGTCCTCAACTTCCCGGTCGCCAACTGGTCCTGTCACTGGCCCGTTAGGAACCGGGCTGCACAGGACGGGGTACGCGGAGGGTGAGCGAGCGAAGCTTTGTTCCTGTTGCCACCTGAGCTCCACCTCCTCTCCTCCTCTCTGCACGGGCTCCCCCTCCACGCTGTGGAAAAATTGTCTTCCTTGAAGCCAGTTCCTGGTGCCCAAAAGGCTGGAGACTGTTGCTCTAGAGCACTTCCGCACTGTCCTCAAATTATTTCTTCTGAGATCTTCTCCCCCGCTAGACTCCCAGCTCCTCAAAGGTTGGGCCTGGTCCTTACTCGCTCGGAGAATAAATTAAATGAATAAACTGGAAAATTCTTGAATTTCTTTCACTCTAATTACTTGGGGTGGGGGAGGGGGACGACTATCAACACTTTCAGAGTGCGTTCCGTGCCACGATGTTTGACATTAACGTAGCTCTATCCATAGAAGGTAAACACCTTATTAGGACTTGGGGAGACAGATATGCTGACAACCTTGGTCACAGTGTGTGGACCTTTCTGGAAAGGCAGCCATGGATAGTCCTGGCTTTCTGGGCCTGACCAAGGATGCTCTGAAGCCAGGGCGTCTTGAAACTCAAGAAAGCACTGCCCTTGGGAATGCTGTCTCTGCTCTCTTCCACCATGGGAAGGGGCTAACGCCCTCATTCTGGCTGAGTTAGCCCCAGCCATCAGTCAGTACCTGCGCCAAAAGCCACCCATGACCATGAACACCAGAAGCCCATGTGCCCCCAGATCTGTCCCTTCTCTGGACATGGCAGTGACATCATGCAAATATGCCCCACAGCTGGAGTCAGGAAGAGAGGGTCTAACAGAACAGGACAGCAGGCCTGGTCTCAGGGAAGTCCATTTCACATAGGTGTTCTGACATTACAAAAACAAAAAGCAGAGTGGATTTTTCACCTGGCTTCAAAGTAATACTGTCAGGGGAAAACACCAAGTCAAATGCATTTACCTCTAGAGGCTTCCTTAACCCGCCGCGGATCCCCTCGAATTGTCTCTGATGGCCAACTGCATGCGAAGGTCTCTCTGAGTACTTGAACATTTGAGCTGAGACCCAAGATAAACGCACTTGTATATTCTGATCACACACACCCATCGAGGGGAGCACCTGCTCCCCTTTCTGTTCTGGCTTTTATCGGCTGCCTGAGTGTCTCAGAATTAGGTGGCAAGCAGAGCTCAGCAGAAGTGAACACTAAAAAGAAAAAGGGTTTTTAATACCTCTATTGTCCAAATAACACATCAAAAATGTATCATAGCCTACAGGTGCTAAGAACTGTCAAAACTTCACGTTTGTCAAGTGGATGCAACTGTGAAGGGTCGAGACAAGGAAAGAGCAGACGGAGAGCTGGCAGCGAACAGACGGAGCCTTGACAGGGGTTCCTGAAAAGCAGACGGAGAGAGCGCCGAAAGTAAATCTGGTCCTTACTCTACGGGGCCTGTCCAACTTTGTAACTCAAAACGAGAACAGGGCCTCTCAAATGGCTACATGCCTACGGATCCGCAGGAGAGCTCCCTAAGACACAGATTCCAAGGTCCCACCCCCACAGATGCTGATTCTCTAAGTCTGGAGCAGGGCGTGGGGATCTGAATTCTAACAAGTTCCCAGGTGCTGCCGCTGTTGATGTTGCTGGTCTGAGAACCACAACTGGAGTAAGCAGAGCATGAGGACCTGTAACTACCCAAATGCCTGGAGAATGCATACGCTTTCCCACTGGCTAGCCAAACATACCAACCCGAAAAGGGGCTCCTCGTCCTCTTGCAAACCTGTTTGTCTTCCTGCACTCCCATCTCAGGTGCAGCGGCCCCCCATCCATTCCCTATGTGCCAGACACTCTGCCAGGGCCTCACTCTCCCTGAGCCTTTGTCCCAATAAACAAAAATGCAAGACAATTTCAGACTATGATACAGGCATGGCAGGAGGTAGGCAGGATGATGTGATAAACCACATCAGTGGACCAAAGGAGACCACTGTAGGTGGGAATGGTCTCTCTGAGTACAAGGACATTTGAGCTGAGATCTGAGATCCAGGGTAGGGCATTTCAGGTGGACGGACTGGCAAATGTAATAGCCCAGAGGTAGGAGAGAGTGGTGTGCTTGAGGACCAGAGAGAAACCCCCGGTGGCTAAACCATACTGAGTGGGGCTGGAACAGGAAGCACAGAATAGTTGAAGATGGAGAGGGAGGCACGGGTCAGATCAGGTAGGATCTTGTAGCCTTCGTAAGGTGTTTGGCATTTGCTCTGAACACAATAGAAGAAAACAGATTACAAGGGGCAGAATTATAAAGTATAAGTGACAGGACTATCACATTGTTCAGGCGACAGTGTGTTAGCATGTTAGCTTGAAATAGAGGAGGATAGAAGAAATGGAAGGCATGGGGGTGTATTGTAAAGGTAGAGTCAGCATGATGTGATAACAGATGAAGTACTAGGATAAGGCAGAGGGTGGGGTTAAAGGTGATGTATATCTATGTGGTTTGGGCAAAAGGTAGACGGTGGTATCAACTGGAGATTGGGAAGACTAGAGGAAGAACAAGAGCTAGAAAACCAAAACTTCCACTTGGGGTATGTTAGGTTTGAGGGGTTTACAAAGGGCAGTGACATCCATCTAAGTGGACATGTCAGAAGAGTGGGTGGAAACACGAGCTTGGGGTGCAGGGGCTGCTGGGCCTGGAGACATCAGTTTGGAGTCATTAATATGTAAATGACATTGGAAGTCATGGTACTGGGTGATGATGATGACGATAATTCTCACAGAACTCTTGCCGTTTTAAGTTCTCTACATGTAAATTCATTAAACTTCCTCAAAAATCACAAGAGGTAGGTGCCCATATCGAGTATTTTATCCGTGGTCACATACCTACTAAGGTGTGCATTTGAGATTTAAAGCTCAGCGATGCATTCTGCTATCCTGCTTCTGCCTAAGATCACCCAAGGGCCTTTCTCCCCTCCAAGCAGATTTACAAAATCGTCAGGCACCACTGCCCTGCTCCCAAATGTGGCCGACTATCTCCCAGCTTCCTGAATAGTGGTGCCTGTATTGGTGCCCCACCTCCCACCTGTCCTCGAGTCCCATAGAGTCCGGGCTATAATTTTTATTCATCCACAGAGGCTGACAGGCAAGGTTATGGTTGGCAATTAGAAGTAGACGGTGAATGAATGAATGACTGAAAAACCATGCCTGAGGACTGTATTTTAGCAAGTATAAAATCTAAGACTATTAAAAAAGTATGTAAAGATCACCTGATCAAACTTTAATCTGCAGATGAGGTATCTGAGGGAAAGCGACTGTTTCAAGGTGACCTAGGTAAATAGTGAGGCATGTCTGGGATGGGTGGAGGGGAGTGGGCATTGGGAGACGAATCAGAACTATTATGTTTCCAACTTTTTTCTGATCATTTGTAATTTTTATACAGTCACATGCAGCAATCTTTTTAATGTCTCTTCTGGTTTTGGTGTAACACATAGATAAGACTTCCTTACCCTAAGACTATGAAATACAGGGTCCAGCAGAAGTAACACCTGCTTGAGTGCGGTTGGTAGGATAATAATATGGGTGTGATAATTCATAGTTTCAATGTGAACATTTCACCTAAAATGTCATGTGGTGTACTTGAGCATGATATTGCTATGTTACAGAATTACATGCTTATGGTTTTGTAATAAGAGACTGTATAATAAAAAAGGGGCATTATTTGTGCTGGACCCTGTATTTAACTGTGATTTCTTCTTATACTTTTATGATTTTACTTTTTATTCCAAATCCTTCACTCACCTGTACCTGACATTGCTTGAGCGGATGATGGGTAGAATCGGAATAACCTGAATTTTCTAATAGAAAATGATTAAACACAAGGGGGGAAACAGCTGTGCTTGTTTTCTCATCCACTCGTGCGCCCCTCCATTCTCCTTCTCTTCACCTGGAACATGTCCCTTCTTCCCCACTGGTGGGTTTTGAGGTTTTGTTACCTAGCCTGGTCCACACAGAAGCCAATCCATGACTTCCGGTAGAAGAAACCAAGTCTTAACTTCCATTCAAACTGTTTACGGGGGTGCGATAGGAAAAAGGATGAGACGCAAAGTCCCTTTACACTGTGTACCTTGGCTGTCTGTTCAATATTTTAAAATCTGAAATTGGCCTTTCACACACACTAATAACCAAGAAAACTAAAATTAGTGCTAAAGGTGCATAAAAGCGAGACACACTGTAGTATCTTTACAGCGCGTCTCCAGATGCCTTCAGGTTCTTCAGCAAAGGACCTTGGCGGACGGACTGACGATAAATACTTCCCAGGGTCACAATTCAGTCTTTGATATATATTTTTTTCAGCCAGTCTTCTTGAAAGTGGTTTTTAAAATAGAATGACAATTTTCATAGCTTGGATTAGAGAAACACTCTGGTCAGGGTTCCCTGCTCATGAATAAATAATTCAAAGGCAGCTTATGTATAGAAGGGGTGGTATTAGCAATTCGATTCTGACAGTGCTGACTCTGTCACACAAACCTTTATAAATGTGCCAGTCCCACAGGCATTCATGTGGCAATATGTACTGTGCTGGGACCTTGAACTGACCAATAAAAGAGACAAATCTCTGGCAATTTAACCACGAGGCAAAGGGGATATTACATTCAGTCTCTTCTGGTAGAATGCAATAGTTGATTTATTTTTTTTAAACTCACATTATCACAAGCCACGTAATAAAAACAATAAAAATTGTTTCCATGGAGTAAAAAACCACGACAATTTTTCAAAAGAAGAAGAAGACTAGTTCTTGCCTTATGAGATATTATATTAAAAACCTAGAGGGATTAAATGAGGATGGTACTGGCACAGGAATGGCAGTTTAAGGGACTAGAAAGAACCCACAAAGGGTGGACTTGAGGATACGTGAGAAATATTTATGAGATCAAGAAGACTTTTAAATCAGTGCAGGAAAGAATGAATTAATCAATAAATCATGTTGAGACAACTGGCTCGCCATCAGTAAAAAGTAAAGTTATCCCCATCTCATACCTTATTTAGGAAAATAAATTCTAACTGGACTAAAACTATTGAAGGATAGGAAACATCCCAGTTAAGAATTTGAAATGGAAATGCTCTTTCCAAGGATAACATCAAAACCAAGGAGTCATAATATAAAAAGAATGTTGATAGGAGTTCATAAAATTTTAAAGTTTTGTATGAGAATTTAAAAGAGCTCATATACAAAAATTTTTTAAAAACAGGTAAAGGTCAATACAAATGTTAATATAATTTCATTTTACTTACAGGCTGATGAGGCATGTGAACAAGAGTTATGTACCTTAGTCTATAAAAATATATTGGGGAAAAAGCATAAAAGGATATATCTGTGTGGGGTACATTGAGGTGGTGTGTATACAGTTGATATTTTTTCTTTATATTTTCCTGGACTCTTAAATCTTGTTTTGCAATGATTACATGTTCCTTCCTTTTAAAATCAGCAAAAATAATACAGCTATTAAAATTGCTTACTGGTCCGATATGTGAACATTTCTTGGAAATTCTTACATCACACATGTTAGATACTAAATACAGCTAAGGATCTTATAAAAAGAAATCTGAGTTTAATTTGCCCAGGATTTCAAAGTACCTGGAGGTATCCCAATCACTGGGGTGTAGCGGCTAATATTTCAGTATTTCATACTTTGCTCCTTCATTGCATTATAGCATTTGTTCATTGTCCATACACAAGTATAAAGTAATGATATTCTATTTTGTGAAGTTACTCACTGCATAGCCCTAAATACTATATATTTAGCAAGTGCATTAGTCAAATATACAAGAATCAAAACTATTGTCTTGCATTCTATTTATTTGCTTTGATAAGAGGTCAGTGAATTTGTCTCAGTAATTCACATCTCATTGCATGAGAGTAAGTTTCCATAGACCATCTGATCATGAGAATTATAACTTAATAAATATGAAATCTAATCATGTTGCTTTCCCATTTAATTTAACTTTGCGCTGCTAATATTTCTTTCTTAGGGAACGTCTCAGATTTTGTAAACTGGTGAAATAGAAAATACTTCTATTTTCTAATTACTGGCATATTTCCTAATATTTCCTACTTCAAGGAACTCCCAGTAATTACTGGGGTGTGCCTCCACATGGCCTCACTTCTCTGGAGTCCACGAACATGTACTTAGAACAAAGACACGTGATGGTACTGAGGGTAAACACATGGGATGATGGTAATCGGCATCTGGACGAATTACTCAAAAGGAAACATTTCTTTGAAAAAAAACAACAACAGAGTCTGGGGAAAAAAAACGGTGGTGGAGGCAGACAGCCCTGGGGTTCAGCCTGGGCACCCACCCTTACAGTCTCTAAATTCTGGGGCAAGTTACTTGATCTCACAAATTTGTTTCCCAACCTGTAATACAGGGAGAGTAATATCTACTTTGTGGTTGTTAGTGAGGGGATGTAGTTCAAGTACCAAGCACATATCAGACATGCCGAAAAAAAAAAAAGAAAGACAATTATTGCGTGTGGACAAGGGGAGGACAGGGCTGCCTCCTGCTAGGACCAAGCTGACTGTGTCTCCACCAAGAGGCTCACAGAGCAGCTATAACCTCAATGAATTTACTACCATCTAGGAGTGAGGCTGTCAAGTTCAAAACTGAATGTTAACAAGGAAGGTGACTCACATTGTTCAAGTTCAGTCAAGATTTAACTGATGTAAAGTAGGAGATACTCCTTTCTGGTACCTGGAGTGATCTCTCAGTCAGGCACCACCTTCCTTATATTAAAATAGCTCAGTTATTTGGGGGAAGTTGGAAGCAGAACAAAGAGAGGTAGAGTTGTGAGGGAAAGCGAATGACTCTTCTTGCCAAACCGCAGCCCCCACCTAACCAATGTATAGAAATCTGATACCTCCAGGAGTGGGGGTCTCTCTCCAGGGCAGTAGTAGGTAAAACATCTTTGGGACCTCTAAGCTTTCTTTTTTCATTGTTTCAGGCTAGCAATCCACCCTCAATCTGTCTACACAGGTCTTCCCCAGGGAGAGAAAATTACAATGCACAGGTCTCCACTTAATTAAATTACCATCAGTTCCAGTCCTTTCTGCCCCCAGTTATGGCAAGGTTACCTTGGTGAAAATATTGGGTGTTTCTTTAGATAGCCAGAGAAAATGAGAACTTTACCCAGATAACCATTAAGAACTATCTGATTCCCTTGTTTCCAAGTCCTTGAAGGAATCTCACTACTTCCCCACATAATAATCAAGTCATTTTCACTGCTAGTTCTGTTGATTGGATGGATGGATGGATGGATGGATGGATGGATGGATGGATGGATGGATACATGGGTGGAGGGAGGAAGGGAGGAAGGGAGGGATGAGGGGATGGATGAAAAAATGGATGGATGGAATATGAACAGAATGTTGTTACACTGTGCTGGACATCAGTAATGAATGAGACCTTGGTATCTTATTTGGCACCCAGAATGATGAGAAGTCAGACAAAAGAAACTTGATCTTCTCACATAGGCTTTTTGTCTGACTTTTGATTCAAGGAATGCAAAGGCAAAGAATCACATTGTCCTTAAAAAGGAGAGGCTGTCTAGTCAAAAACAGCCTCTCATCTTTCAGTCTCCTTATTAACAAGTTCACCTTTAACCAAGAATTCGCTGAAGTTTTAGTACATCTTGCCCTTTTATAAGGAGCGAGTTGGCTGTACTCAGAGCCCGAGGTGCAGCTCTGTCCAGGTTGACCTTGAACGATTCACTTCTGCTCTGTGTTGCTCAGCCCCGCTCTCTGTGAGGAGAGGATACTAACTTAAGCCTCAATCCTCCTGCAGAAATGTTCTAAGGAAAGAGCAGCGGCATATGGGGCATATTGCAAGCTCCTACAAAGACAGGTCCATAAACGGATTTACATGATGAGCAGAGAAAAAGCCTCATGCTGTTCTTCCCTTTAAACACATTTCTCTGGTGGAAGTTAATGGCAACTGGTAAATAGGCTAAGCAGATTTAGGTCACGTTGCTCTTTGAAATCAGCAGCTAGCTTGCTGATGATTTACATTTTGAGGACTCATTTAGCGCAACCCCATCTCCCAAAAGAGAATGGGAAATGCCACTATACAGGTGTCCCCTGTTTAAAAAAAAAAAAATTCAAATATCCCCCAGCTAGCACCACCCTGCAAGTCAGCCCCACTTCCCCAACCAGCCCTCGGAGCCATGCAGTTCTGCAGCACGTGCAATGTCACTGCCACTGAAGGTGAGCAGGTTTGCCTCAAAAAGCCCAGGAGCCCTGGGGGGCCAGCAGCAGCTCACGGTTGGCCCCTGGAACATGTTCGCATTATCCCTGAGCCTGCAGAGAACAGCGCTCTGCAACCGGGGGGGCCCTGTGACAGTGACGGAGCTTTCTCCTGGGCTGTAATCAATTGCGATGCTTAAGGGCCTGATGTTTTCAAGAAAAATAAATAAATAAACAGCTTGTGCTCCCTCCCCACCCCCAACACCTGCTTTAACTCAGTGCAGTGGAGGCGCATCCTAGCCAAATCATTTAAATGCTGTCAATTGGCCAACTGCTTGTTCTAATAGAAGAACACTTTCAAAATTGTTCAAGTAGAAATAAATCAAGTGAATAATAGGAAATTCACAGGGGCTGCTCAGCACACTGCTGTTACCTCTTCTCCATAGCAAGAAGGAAGATTGCTACTATTTTAATGTTAAGAGCATTACGTTAAATATACCTATGGGAACCTCCGAGAAAACACATGCAGCACCTGTGCCCTGGAGACACAGCCCCGGAGCACTCCCTCACCCACCATGTGGAAATTCTCTTCCAATTCCTATAAATAACCACCACATTTCACATGCCCTCCCCACCCCCCAACCCCCAAACCTGGCCACACGCACACTATAATCTCATCATGCTTTTGCAGAAACTGGAACGCTGTAACGACGCTCTGAATGTGAGAAATTCACAAGGAAAGCCCAGCAACGGTTTCCTGGCTGAATGAAAGCGAGCTAGTTCAGCCGGCGGCAGCATCTTCCTGCCAGGGCAGGCTCTGCCCGGCTCTCCGCACGGTGAGCCGCATGCATGTCTGACCGTGGGAGAGGCTGGTGGATCGGCCGCTTACCTTGCAGTGCTGCAGCAGAAGTATCTGCTCGTCAAGCTCTTGCCGCTTGCCTTCTATTTCAGTCTGCCTCTTTCTTTTTTCCTTGAAAATAAAGAGAGAGAGGCTGTAAGAGTGGGTGGGCGTTGGCTCCAGGAATCTGAAGGCAGGAAGCAGCAGTGGCACACATCTGTAGAGACACTTCCAGAGAAGCTGGGCACACACGCAGTGTCACCTGCCCCTCCGTCTCTGGGTGTGTTGCAAGCAGCAGCATTCTCCTAACATGTCTGCTGTGGGCTTGGTGAGTGGGAGAAATTCTCCTCCCTCAGCCAAGCTGCAACAATTCAGTCCAGAAGAAAAGGCGGTTTACACACACACACACACGCATACACACAGAGTCATGTTCTGTGCAGTGTTAATTTCGAGACAAAGAATAAGAATGTCTCAATCGAAAACACAGAGGCTGTTATACACTGCAAATATGATAGAATAAAACAGTGGGAATTCTAGGGTGGATTTCTTTTTATCGAAATCATATCCAGAAACAATCCAAGGTAATTTCACATTTTGTAGGACAAATCATTCAGTTGGATATACTGAATGATGCAAACTAGATGGGTGATCTTTCTTCAACTAGCCTTGTGGGAAGGGGTGCATTTCATGTGGGTGGGGTTCACTGGGGTTCCGGTAAATCTGAAGTCTGGGGTTGGTTTCTCTGCACCCAACTCACAGCTCTACTAGTTGCTACCTGTGCGACCTCTGGTGATTTCTTTTACCTCCTGGGTCAAAGTCTTCTCTTGCATAAAGTGGAGACAATAGCTATACCTGAGCCATATGGTTGGGCATGTAATAAATGACATAATACATGTAAAGGACCCAGAACAATGCCTGGCACATAGTAAACACTCAATAAATGTTAATTGCTCTCGTTCCTATTGCCACATACTACTTCTAGATAATACCTAGGAACTGGTTATAAGGAGATGTATCTCCCTCGTGCTGGCAGCATAGCCCTTCTATTGAAGTGCACGCTTCATGCTTTTTTCTTCTCCATATTTTGCAAATGTAAATAATACACATCATATGACTGGGTATTTATCCAAAGAAACCCAATACACTAATTTAAAAAGACATACGCATCCCTACATTCATTGCAGCATAATTTACAACAGCCACAATATCAAAGCAACCTAAGTGTCCATTAACAGACAAAGGATAAAGAGGCAGCAGTTCCTACATACAATGGAATATTACTCAACCATGAAAAAGAATGAAATCCAGCCATTCACAACACGGACGGACCTAGAGAGTATTATGCTAAGTAAAGTACATCACACAGAGAAATGCAACTACCATATGATCTCACTTACATGTGGAATCTGAAAAGCAAAATAAATGAACAAACAAAACAGAAATAAACTCATAGACACAGAGAACATTTTGATGGCTGCCAGATGGGAGGGGGGTTGGCAGCAGTGGGTGGAAAAGGGAATGGGATTAAGATTTGCAAGTTGCTAGTTATAAAAACAGTCAGGTAAAGTACAGCATAGGGAATATAGTAAAAAATACTGTAATAACTCCGTATGGCGTCAGATGGGTACTAGACTTATAGCAGTGAACCTTTCCTAAGTTACAGAAAGGTCTAATCACTATGTTGCACACCTGAAACTAATATAATACTGTATGTCAATTGTCACTGAAAAATTAAAAAATTATTAAAAAATAAACATCATATGAATGTGATTAATTTAAGAATAGCAAGGCTTTCCCTCATGAGAGCTTACTTGTTCAATGTGTTCCTTTCAAAAAATACAGGGTGGGGTTTACTGAGACATTTGCTGCACTGAATTATTTGCTTTACTCACATGTGCAGGGAGAAACTTGTTAGACCAGACATAACGGCATTTTACAATACAACAGCCAAATTCCAGAGGGGACAATGACGTAGAAGGCTGGCTGCTGTCCTCTGTGTTAACAGAAGCTTTTATTTTATGTCATTACTATGTTTCTGGCGATGTGCTCACACCACTGTTATTCAAATAAATATAGTAATTAATTTGTGTTGTAACCAAGTTCTGTGCAATGCATAGACCTTAAGAAATATCTTATAATATTTCTGGGACATAATATCCAAGTCAGGGAGATAACTTCCTTGCCAAAATGAGGCCCTCTCTATCTCACAGCTTCATCTCAAGCCATGGCCCCCTCAACCACACGCTCCAATGTCAACTAACCGCTTGCAGTTTCCCGATCTACCAGGCTGGTTCATGCCTTCCTGGTTTCTCTCTTACTGCTTCCTCTCATAAAAATAGGTTTTTCCTCACTGTTTTGTCTGATAAAAAATTCTTCTTCTTGGATGACATGGTTTAAATATCAATGAAGCCAGACTGATCATCTGCCCAGCCTTCCTTCTTTTGTAGAACCCACCTACCGTCACTGTCAGTGGCAGTGTTGGAATGCCAGCCATCGTTAGTCACATGTAGCCCAGCTCATCCCTGCCACCAGGACTTGCGTGTGACACAAGTTAGGCCAATCATACTACCTTTCCTTACTACAATAGAGACTGGTCTCAGGGGTGGCTAAATGACCCGAGCAGGACCAATGACAGACATTTCTAGGGAAAGATACACAAATACTGGGAGAGAAAAATCTGCCTGTCCACTAAGGGTAAGCTGGGATGGTGTACACCTGCGTGGTAATTCTCCCAAGCCACTCAGAAGAAATGTATCCATGTTGGATGAAGGTCAGCATGCAGAGAAAAGCAGAGCTGAAAGGCAGAGAAAGAAGGACCCTAATGACATTGCTTGAGCCCCAGGTCTAGTTATGCATGAAGCCAGAACCATCCCCGAGCTTCCTAAATTATATACACTGATAAATCTCCCTCTTGCTTATGCTAGTTTGAGTGGAGTTTCTGTCACTTGCAACTCAAAGAGTACTGACAAATATAGAAGTCTTTCCTGCTCCCTCCAAATAGAACGCATTACTCCGGCCATCCTTCCTCCCTTCATAGGCTGTGGGATCTTTCTACATCAACACCTTGAGCACTTTAGCACTTCATACACTTAACTGTTTGCACATATTCTTCCTCTCCCAAACTACAGGCTCCTCGAGGACAAGGATCTTGGCTGATGCATCTCCAAAGCCTAGAGTGTTGGATGACCAAGACGTGTGTAGATACTTCCTAAGTCCCTCTGGAAGAGATACTTGCTCTCCTTTGATCATGTTTCTGTTTGTCCGTATCCCTCACTCAAATGCATTACGAGTTTGCACTCATGATTTCAATGGCAGTAAAGGGATCATTGAAAACACATTAGACATCAGTCTATAAAACCAGAAGTGTCTTTCTGTTGAAGACATCAGCCCATATGGAATAGACCATTACTGCCATGCATATAAGAAAACTGTTGAGAAAGCTAAGTCTGGGAAAGAATCATGGGAAGCTCATCCTGGGAGGGGAGAGCTGGGAGAAGTGGAAATTCCAGGGAAAGTGTAATGAGCTGACGGTAGCACACCATTCAGGGGAAATGTGCCTCAAGAGACATCTGAAATGAAGTAATCTCAATCCATTAGGAAGATTTCCAGATCCCTCCACTCTCTGGGAGGGCGGGCAAGTCACTTTCATTGCCTTTCTGTAAATTATACACTTTCCTGGCACGTATTTCTGAAAGTATCACAACGCTGTGAAACTGCAAAGTCTTTGTACAATAAGGAGCATCTGCATAGAATGGAGCACAGTCTGTTCCAAGGTGGTTCATCAGTATGATGGGAAGACAGGTACTAAAGGTAGTTAAGAAGCCATGAATCACTTTGAACATTTTGGTGTATTTTCTTCTAGTATTTCTGTGAAGGTAGCTAGCAATGTATTTCTCTTTTACAAAATTGTTATTATACGTTTATGTATAAACTGATTTTAAATATATTCAACATTTGTTGTATCATTAAATATTCTTTTAAAACAAACAAAAGTAGTTAAGAAGCCTAGGAACACCTCTGTGCGCTTCAAACGGAAACCCCCTTCTCTCCTGCTGGCCCTGCTGGAACCCAGGCACTGGGGAAATACAAGGAGAGGGTGGGGGAGGGGTCCCAACTGAGTCTGTGAGGGACCTGGAGCAGGGGAAGAGGCCGAGCAGCTCCAGCAGTGAGAAGCCCTGAGGCCTTCTGACCCGAGCTGATACCTACAGCCCCAGGGCACAGCAGCGGGAAAGAGTCAGAAGACCTACTCAAAACACTATTGCCATCAAGATACCCCAGAATTTGGATGAGAGGAAGAAAAAGGGAATATGTTCAACTTGAAATGCTGCAGTCTTCCCTCCAGCTATGGCTAGATGAAGAGAATTTTGCTTTGACACTTCCCATTGTGAGCTAAAGGGGATGGTGTGGCGCTCCAGCCCCCACAGGCCTTTAAGGGGTGTGGGCCGGCTGCTCCTAGGTTTTCACAAGGCAGCACCAGAGAAAGGGGCAGGGTGCTGAAAACTGCACGGACCGGGCTGTTTGCGACAGCCTGCACTTGGAAAGGGAAAGGGGACACGGCAGGTGGGGGGCGGGGGATCAAAGGTTCAGAAAAGGAGAGAGGGATGAAGAAAAAAGAACTGGAAGGGCCTGGGGACACTTTTTGAAGTTCAAGGATTTAAAAATAAAGGGGTTGAGGTATGAAGACCTGAAACTCAGGGAGAGAGCACTTAAGATGTTTTTTTGTGGCTTATAAAACGCATCTCCTGTGCTGTTCTCCAAGAGTCCAGTAAAGATGCTGGACTTTTGCCTTCTAGACGATGTTTCTTTGAACATGACTTCACGCTGAAACTGGATCACCAGGGTGTCAGGTTTTATATAGGTTACGCTAAGAAGTAAGATGACATTCTGAGAATTAAATTACCGGGGGGGGGGGGGAGCCTGCAAATGGGGACCCAATGCGCTTTTTCTGTTAAGGAATCAGAGTGTCATCTCAGTCATGGTTCGATTATAATGACCTGTTTAACGCGGCTGCAGAACCAATGCTATTTATACAACTGAGGAAAGAAAGGGAGGGTGGTCTGTCTGAAAACTGAGAAGTGGAGTGATCAAGCAGAACACGACCAAGGAGGTGCCCACTCAGTTCTGTCCAGCGGCCTGCCCAGCTAACCGGAATGTTGAGCTTGCTTAGCAAACACGTCCCTGCTAGAGATCAGTTGTCTGATTTCAATGCCATTAGATATGAAAACCCTCTCTCCTGGCTCTGACTTCAAGGTCACCAATCATGACTCTAATCATATTCAGGCTTCCCAAGTCGTTAGCTAAATGGAGAGATAATACCTGTTAAGCACCCTGCCGCGTCCACCCACTGGAAATGAATAAAATGGCGCCTGGGTTTCTAGATGAGGGTATTGAAAGCCAAGTTGGTATGGGATTTTCTGACCCCACAAAGCGAAGGAGTAGAGCCTGGAGACAGTTTAAAAGGCTTGGTGAAAAGAGCAAGTAAACCGGGTTTCCTATACGGACACTGTTTTTCCTAGTCATGCACCCATTCAACCTACAGCACCACCGACATGTGGAGCAGAGAATTCTACACACGCATTCATGCCGCATTGCGTAGTGTTGACCAGCATTTCCATTTACCTAACTTATCTTGTATTCAGCTGATTACTTGGCCTTGAACTTACCATCTATTAGTAAAAGAGGGAAATGCCTGTTTTGTTTTGTGTATAACAAATTATAAAGTCAAGAGGGAAGACTTTAAAGTAGGAAAGGAAGACATGGATTAGTTCAAACTTAACTGCTGGTTTTTGAAAGAATGCTTTAACACCTAAAACCTTAAGAAATATCATAGAGCGTTTAGATACAAAAGTATTATTAATTACACTGAACAGTTAATCCAGCTAGCCTATTAGCAACAATTCTGATGCCTAGCACAGAAGAGTTTCAGTTTGAAGTCTTTTTTAGATAATTTATAGTCCATATGGATTACCTCTTAGATTTATTTTTAAGGTCTACCACAGTGTTACTCTTTAAATAATTGTTTAACCACATAGCTATATTTTTGCCATAATGTTCATAGCATGACATTCTTTGCTGGGTGTCTTCCTCTGAGGACCAACTCTAACATTAAAGTAAGACCTATTCCTTTATATCATATTGATAACCCATTAGAGTGACAAAATCAAGCACATACTGTACAGGTAAAATGGTAGAGAATGGTGAGGAAGTCCCAAATGCCAGAAACAACATAGCTAAGTTCACCTGCAGCATCTCCCTATCATCACTGAACATCCTGTGCTGTTCCCACCATGAAGCCACATGAGCACTCAACTAGGAGTCAGCAGGCCTGGCTTCAGGTAGAGGGTCTGCCACTAACCCCTGCCACTAACCCCACTAGGACACACGAAACATACTGCCTTGCCACCTAGACCTGGGCGACTTAGACAAACCTCTTACTGTCCCTGGGCCTTAGACTCCCCACGTGTGAAATGAGGTTGGACCGGCTTTGCTCTAAGATTCCAGGATGCTAAGAACACCGACTTCACATTCTAGACTGTTGCAAATGTACTTCCTCATCTATAAAGCAATAGAGGCAAACATTTACAAAGTGTTTATTGTGGGTGCCAGGTACTGTTCGGGTTAATACATATTGACACGTTTAATCGCTATGATAACCCACTAAGTTAGGTACTATCATTCTCCCCATTTCGCAGTGGAGAAAACTGAAGGAAGCACAGGGAGATAAAGAGATAAGGTCAGACAGCTAGTACCATATTTTGCCA
Source organism: Mormoops blainvillei (assembly GCA_004026545.1). NCBI lineage: Eukaryota > Metazoa > Chordata > Mammalia > Chiroptera > Mormoopidae > Mormoops > Mormoops blainvillei. The sequence goes on from PVJD01002755.1 coordinate 182,148, forward strand.
GGTATAACGCACAGCTCTTTTGCCCAAATTTTTGAGGGAAAAGCAAGGATGCGCATTATTCACGGGTAGTACCTGAGATACTTTGTATCTGTTCTTATGCTTTGCAATTATTTGTTACATAACATTTCTTGTACTATACTATGTTCAAAAAGAAACGTTAAAATTCCTTTATAACACCAAAACCAAGTATCTAAATATAAATAAATAAATAATTGAATGAAAAAATTGAAAGATGTTTTTCTTTTCTTGAAAGTTTGGGCCAAAAATGTGGACGCGCCTTATACACGGCAAAATATGGTAAGTGTCGAAGAGAGCTGCAACCTCGCATGAAATGTGGGAACAGAACCGTCTTAAGGTGCTACTGTGGAGCTGAAATGAAGTACAAGAAAAAGGAAATCAAGCACACCTCCTGATGGAGTTCAAAGAGTCAATGAACAAAGGTACTTCTTTGGACCAGGCACGAAGATTCTTGGCTTGGGGTTTTGTCTAAGCAACTGCAATTTACTCCTGGAACCAAAATTGAGCTCTATTGTGGTGGGACCTAAAAATAGCAGTGACGGTGGTGGTGAAAATGATAATAACAATAATAATGATGATGATGATGGCAATTAAGATTCTTGATTTCTGGTTACGTGCCAGGTATTATTCTCAGGCTCCCTCCTCAGTTTTTAATTTAATCTTTAGAACCCTTTGAGGTAGGTGACTTTAAGACCCCTGAAATTGCATATGAAAACAGTTAAGGCTTAGCGAGGGTGGGTAAACAAGGTCAAGGTCCTGACCTAGGAAGTAGCCAAGTAGGGGTCTCCACCCAGACAGCCTGACTCCAGAACACATTATCGTGAACAGAGACATGCTTCAGCTACTAGCATTTGTTTAGTTGAACGCCCCACAGGACACACGAAACAGACTACCTTGCCACCTACATGCATGGGCCAAGACCTTCCAGAACAAATGAGATGCTGAAAATGCAAAACACTCTGATGTCAAATCCCTCTGCCACTCCAAACAGAGGCCTCTTACAAAATCCGGGAGCATTTCCCAATCCCAAGCAGAAATAGGTCAGGGCTGGGTGGAAGCTTTCAGTAATGCTTGGTGAACCAATGTATTTGTTTATTTCAATCTCTGTATGAGACATTTCCAGGGGACGGAATGACCTAATAGGGGGAGCAAATGCAAAATATTGCTCTCCCATTGGGACTTCACATCGGAGAGGACCTGATGCAAATGAGGTGGCAGCTTGGAAGGCTCTCAGTTGACCATGTGGGCTCATAGTGGAGAAGACTGTAATATGGGGCTTCTAGATATCAGAACACATCTCCCTAAAATTAGACGGCAGGCAGAAGAGGGGGCAGCACAATCCACTGCACTGACAGTCCAATCCTGGGGAGATGTGTAAGGCCTGGAGGAAATGCGGTCAGGCAGGAAGCAGGCATGGACACTGCATGGATCTCACAGTGAGCCACTTTCCCACTGGCTCCTTGCAGGTCTCAGAGCAGCAGCCCGTGGAACCGTAGAGGGGCTGGGAGGCAACTGAACAAAGCTGTGCTCGTTGGAAAGACAAAACAAAACAGTGCACCAAATACAAGGAGAACATGATAGTTGGCATTCTGATGACTACACAGGAAGGCGAACTCCAGGAAATTAGCATAAGTCCAAACAGGGACGTACACGCCTTTACCGACTTCTGCCAATCATGTTTCTTGGTGGTGTTGTTCCTTTGGATGTCAATACTTATAGGTATAGGTGAATACCTATAGTGTATCACCTATATATCAGTGTCTATCAGAAAGGTATAAAGGAGGAAGTACAAATAGTCCAAATACAGCATACAAATAAATATGAATCCAACTAATAAATGTACATGGTAAGAGAATTCAAACAATACACGCAAAAATAATATGAACAGCTTTTCACCCTTCACTCCACCACCATCAATTCCTTTCGGTTTTGCCCGTATCCTACTTAGGAAAAAATATAAATCTACCAATGCATTATCCATAGGGATCTTTTATTCTTCAAATAAAAGGAATTAAACCATATATTTCCTGCTTTTCACCTCACTTTCTTCTTACTAAGTGATGTATCTTTGAGATTTTTCTATACCAACACATGGAGTCCCACCTTTTCTAACTATTGCCTGGTAGTTCACAGATATACCTTAATTTATTTTACCAGTCAGTTGCCAACAGAAAATTTAGGTGGTTCCCAGTGTTTTATTTGCCATTATAAGCAGAGCTGCAATGAATCTTCCTCTATATACATCTTAGCTGTACTTTTCCATAAGGTAAATTTCTAGTAGTAGAACTGCTAAGTCAAAGGACTTGAACATTTAAAACTTTAATAGGGCCAAATTGTCCTCCCCCTAAAACATCTTTTCTATGTTTAAAACTATATAAATCTGAGTTGAAAGTAAGACTCCAGCAACTAATAAGAGTTTAGACAGTTTTTCCCCTTATTAGCCATAGACTATGTGACCCAGGGAGATGTTAAGTGGAAGAAAATATCTAACACTTTGTTAATAATTACAAGCTGTTCTTAAAATATACTCAGGTAATCTGTCCTTATCATAGACTATTACTGTCTTTCCAGGTTTAAAAAATGATAATTTGCTACCTTATAAGCAGAAGGCTAATTTAATGTCATCAGCTTTCTAGGAAGAATTGAATTTGTACTTCCCTCCCTTGTACTATTAATGCTAGAATCGTCACATTGCCAAGTTGTGCCCATTTGCCCATAATGGAAGAGCGTTTATTCCTGGTGGTTGCTCTCCTATGTGGTTTAAAATACAAAATTTTCTACCCACCAAAATAATATATAGATGCACTCGGGTGATGTAAAAATTGAAAACGTGAGAAAATGCAGTGACACTCTGATTTTAGGATCAGAAAGGTCTTTAAAAACATAAAGCATAGAAAAAAACCACAAAGCACAAAACTGATAAACTTCATTACATAAAACCTAAAACTTTTGGTTTTTATGGCGCCAACTAAATATAACCCAAAGGCAAGTGCCAATATGGGAAAAAATGTGTGCAATATGCATGTCAAAAGGCTAAGACCTTCAGAAAATAAAGTTCTTACAAAAACAATATAATGTGTAAATAAAGATAAGAATGTAAACATAGAAAACAAGAACAAAATATAGACAAAAATGTTCAATGTTATTAATAACCAAAGAAAACCAAATTAAGCACTTAGATGTCATTGTTCCTCTATGAAATGTACTCTCCTGCTTCCCACACACACACACACACACACAGTGTATTTTAAAACATCATGTGTTCTGTGCTGCGGAGGGTGTGAGGGAAAAGAGCCTCTCTTTAGTCTCTGTTAGAATTAGAAATCAGAAAACCATCTTTCTGGAAGGCTAGTTCAAGAGTTTTTATTGAGTTCATCATAAATAATTGATCCGGAGAAAATGATCTGTTATGTTCAAATATTTTTGTAAAGAATATTCAACACAGACATACGCCACACATAAACAACCAAACAGCAAATGATTGGCTACATAAGGTGGCATCTTGTGAACCATCCAGTGACTATTTTTTTCACTTGGAAAAAAATTCACTTGGAATGCCTTTCTTTCTCCTCACCTCATTTTGTCCTGCCCTCCCCCTCCGCACTCCCACTCCAGCCACACTGGCTTTAACCAGAGATCTGCCGTGGGAGAGGCGTGCAGGACAGGCAGGCGAGTGCGGATTCACACTCAGCCTGGCTCGGAACACAGTGGTATTTCGCATCCCTTAGCCCCATGCGTCTGTCTCCCTGGGGAACAGTCTGGGGCAAGATTCTAGATTTCTTACTACTAATACCATGCAATCGATGCCCTGGCCGAATTATTTCTAACATCTGCCTTCCAGTCTCATCCAGTTCTTAACGCGCATGAGCAAGTCAGATGCACCCTCCTCACCTTGACCTTAACTCCCCATGGTGAGCGGCCCTAGATGGCCATTAAGATCACCTGGGGAACATTAAAAAGTACCAGGCCCAGGCCCCACCTCCAGAGACTCTCATCTTATTGGTCTGGGCACTGTAAACTCTCCCAGGTAGTCTGAGCGCCAGCCAGGATGGAAAAACGTTACTGGGCATGTGGTGGTCTCCTGGTCCGGGCGGATAAGCATTTCCTACTGCTTCAGCTGGTCTGCGCTCTGTCTTCATCGGTCTGAAATAAGCTATTTGGTTAAATTTTGATAGAAGATTGCGTCAGTCACTTTTCTAGTTTAGCAGTTAAGTCCTTGCTTTTTTTTTTTTTTAATCTTCAGAGTCTGGGTTTCAGCCACAGGTTGGTGGGGTTTCTGATTAAAAAAAAAAAAAGACTTGCAAGGCTTGGACTGAGCGCTTGGCTGCCAAGAGTCAGCGCTGCCTTTTCCCCGGAGTAGTTACCGCCCTTACTAGTTGCTGTCCCATTTCTCTTCCCCTCCTGAGAGGACCCCATTTTTGAGTGGGTTGCTATTTTCTACCCTAGGACGTGGGTGATTCACCAGGACAGAAGGGACAAAGAGGGCAGTTGAATATGAAATCACAGAAGACACCTCAAATGCAGGTCAAACTGAGTCTGGCTTTGCTTCTACGGTAAACACGTTTTGTGCTTTAAAAATCTGTTTAATGGCATTATTACTATACTAATTTAAAAGTTCAGAAAGACAAAAGTTACGAAAAAGGTCATCCCGGGGAAAGGGGTTCTTCTGTGCAGCCTCCAATACCACCCCTGAATGCTGAGAAGGGACAATAACAGGCCTGTGTAGGTCCCAGCCAGCCTGGACTCATGGGCAATGGAGGCCACGTACAGCCCCAAAGCCTCACAGGGTACCCTATGCAGCCCCATGGGGCACGGATAACACCTTGAAACGAGGAGAGGGAACCCGTTCTAGTGAGGGCCTGTGAGGCCCGTGGATCTCTCTGAACTGGCTCAGCCTCCCTGGGGCTGCCCCACGTGAGCTGAGCAAAGAAACCTGGTCTACCCTTCCCCTTTGTGCTGGCATTTTCCATGCTCTTAGCAGCATTTATTCCAGGCAAGTTCCTGATCAGGGTGAAGACTGAAGAGCCCATGGTGATATATGGTAAAGATCTAAGTTAATAAAAAGTATTTTTAAAAAGTGCAAGAATGGGAAATCAGAATGTTGGCAAATGGCATCGCTCGGATCACATGCTTCGACTTCTCATTTGCTTTTTTGACATGGGAAAGCAACCAAATTGCAAAAGGGAAATGCTGTCCAAGAAACAAACAAAATTATATTAAGCGATGCCAAAGAGTTATTTTTAATGGGGAAGGTATTTATCTGCAAATCCCCAGCTGTCTTGTCTGCTCCTTTTGAGATGTCTGCCTCCCCAAAGTGTTTATTAAGTAAGGCCAGCCTGGAGTCCTGGGGCTCAGGGCCCAGCATTTGACCTCTGGAAGATTCGTGCCTTCAGGCTAAAGACTGAAAGTGCCACCCAAACATCAGGCATCACATTTGTTAAGGAATGAAAGGCTTCCTTCACGAAAACTCTGAGCGATATCTCTCTCCCTCTCCCTCCTTCTCTAGAATATAGGAGTCACTGTTCTATCCCATATCCTATAACCTCTCCTCTCTAGTGTGGGGGTTGGCAAACCTATTCTACAGAGGAATACACAGTAAATATTTTTGGCTTCGCAATCTCTGTCTCAAGGACTCAGTTCTGCCCTTGCAACACAGAAACAGCTACAGACAGCACTTGGCCAAATGGGCGTGGTTGTGTTCCGTCTGGTTGGCAGGCTGTATGTAGTTTGGAGACTCCCAGCGATACCTCTGCATCCAGACTGGACAAAAGAGGTGAAGGGATTAAGACGTACAAATCGGTAGTTACAAAACAATTACGAAGCTGTAAAGTACAGCATCGGGCATATATAGTCAATAATATCGTAATAACCATGTTCGGTGCCAGGCAGGTACTGGAAATATTGGGGGAAACACTTTGTAAAGTCCCTGATTGTCTAACCACTATGCTGTACACCTCCAACAAATACAAAATAATATTGAAAGTAAACTGTAATTGAAAAATAAAATTAAAGCAAGGAAGAACGACCACCACCTCCTGAACTGGGTTACAGACACAGGCTCTAGGGGGTGTGTTGGAGGTGGGGCTGGTGCTGGGTGGGCACACGTGGCTGAGTCTGGGGAGAACACAGGAGGAAACACAGTCTCACAGGTTCTGAGCTGGTGTCCTCGCTATTTCTTAGACAGAAGGAGGAAGCAGGGAAGACGAGGCGGGGAGATTCTCACCGAGTGTTGCATGCACCTGGAACTGTCAGACATTATTTAGGGGTCACGACATCAAGAAAAAGGTTGTGCTTTTCCCTCTTCGCAGAGGAAGAGACTAAGGGCCAGGTGGGTGGAGCGCCCAGGACACAGAGGGAGGGAGACGTGGCGCTAGTATTTGAATCCAGCTCTATCTGGCTCTCGGCCAGGGCTTTCCCCCCAGGCCAAGGCTTCCATAATAAGGGCGGTTGGGCTTGGTGCCCTCCTTCTAACACCTGCAGGTTGCATTACAAAGCTTGGTGAGGGCCAGACAATAGAGGAGGCTCAGGCAAGAAAGAGCTGTAATGGCTAGAAACTTCTCATGTGATGCTGAACCCTGACCATAAAGAGTAATTTTTAGCAAGTCAAGTCCTTTTTATGGCCGCCTCAAGCCATCTGGGAAAGCAACTGCTCTCTTCTGAATTGTGAGGTGACTTCATTCTGGCCACAAGCTAAAGGACACACTATTCTCTCGGCATTGACACAACACATGTGAAGAAACAAAGCTAAAGTCTGTGGCCAGCAGCTCCTAGACTTGCCTTTTAGATCAGTGCTCCAAGGGACCCCCTTTGTTTCCTTTTGGGAGGACAATGAAAGGATAAAACAGAGGAACCATCAAACACACTTGCTGAAAAGAAGCAGTAGCAACAGTCTTGCCTGAGAAAAGCATTTAAGGCGTAAGCTGGTCATTCTGAATTCTACCCTCCGTCTTTCTGCCCGACTTCATGAAGTCCTCCTACCACCACACACGCCCCTTCCTGACATTTAACACTGGGGAATAAGACTACCACCTGCCCTGGCTGGTGTGAGTCAGTTGGTTGGAGTACTGTCCCCTAACTGAAAGGCTGTGGGTTCAATTCCTGGTCAGGTCCCATATCTAGGT
>PVJD01002756.1:0-188028 GCA_004026545.1 Mormoops blainvillei
CCAAGGAAATGAACACAGCTAAAGGGACTCAAGTGAGATGAGCTGAAGCCAAATGTTCACTTATCACCTGACCTCCATAACCAACCTCTCTGAGGACATTTCAGTCTTTGAAAAGTAGGGATGTTGCCTCTGCTCTGATGCACAGTGGAGAAGGACCACAGGAATATCGACCACCTATACTTAAGGACTCTGCAGGTCCTTCCTCAGAGGGCCATTCCTTCCCTTCTGTCCCTGGCTCTGGGTCTGTGAACTGACCTGTGGAGTAACTAGATGGTAAACATTACTGCTGTCCCCTGTGAACCATAAGCACTGGCCTTTGCAGATCAGAGTTCCTAGTTGCTTTGTTAGTACTGCTACCAATTATAGTAGATTATTTACTTCTTGCTCCTGGTCTCGGTTAGTCTCTAGTCTGAAATCCTATCTCTATCCCTTCCCACTAGTACTAGTGCAGCCTTTCTCCCTGTGGACCCTAACCTCTAAGGACAGCCACCACCACCCAGTGTCAGTGCCTGCTCTTGGGCTACCTGTTGCTGTGGTGGAGGGCGTATTCTCTGAGTCTCCTAGGGCTATCACATGCCTTCCTCATTCCCAGGCCAGGCAGTTCTAGCATCTCCACTTTATATCAGTGGGCATAACGAAGTGTGATTTAAGGAACTGCCCCAGCAGTGTGTCAGGACTGAACTGGAGTCTTCGACTGGATAGTGAATACCACCTCAAAGGTGAGAATCCCACATCTATATATCATCCCCACTCTACTGCACAGCAAGGAGGGTCTGTTACCTTCTGACACACCACAGGGGACTGTGTCTGCTGGCAGCAAGATTCAGGGAATCTGGGGATTATAATTTTCAGGTTTATCCATGCCAAAGTCTTCATCCCTCATTTCAGGTCCCATCCTTTCTTGTAAAGGCCCTGGCTTTCAACACAGGAGAAATGTACTCTGAAGCTGCAGGGCACATGGTCTTAGGTTTCCAGACATGTTTATAGGAGACAGTTGGGACATCTGAGCTTATCCTCCCAAGATTCACAAGCAGTTTTCAAAAGCAAATAGCTCCACATTTTACCATCACCATTGTATCTAAAATGCTTACCTACCCAAACCAATAGATTCACTGATCATCTTCAATCAGCACCCACCATATTTCAATCAACCACAGGTGGATGACCTGGCTAACTGATGCCCCCATGACAGTTATCACGTCAGTAACTATGAATGAGTCCTGGTTGCATCGAGGTGATGACTTATCCTCAAAAATTACCCCTGAGACCCTTTTCTAGGTCAAATTCTGGTACCAGCTGCCTGAGCTCGTACTCTTGCTGAAAGACATGTTTGAGCCACAGGCTTACGTGGAAGGAGTTTATTGGGAGGTAGGATTTTAAGATGAAGGATTGAGTAGCAGAATAGTGGGTGTGGATAGGAAAACCAGGCCACCATGCAGTATTTAGTGGGCAGTTACTGTGGGGGACTGCTGCTCAGTTTCTCAGGACTGTGCCTCCAAGAAAAGAAAAGGACAAGTAATTTCCCATCACTCTGCTCCCATTGATCAGGGTTACTTCCTGGTGCCTTAAATCCCTGCTACAGGTTATATTTTCCAAAAGTGAATACAGCAAAATGTCTGGGCCCACTAGTTCTTCCAGGATTTTGTCACTCCTATCAAGAGGTGGAGTATTTGTACTTTTCCTGCAGAATGTGACAGAAATGATGCTGCATGACTTCTGATAATAAATAGTGATCATCATCTGTTTCTCTCCCTGCCCTTCCCAAGAACCCAGACAACATGTTGTAAGGAAGCCTAAACACACAGAGACCATGTGTAGGTGTTCTGAAAGATATCCCCAGCCAACACACAAACTTAACTGCCAGACGTGTGAGTGAGGAGCCCCAAACTCTGGTCACTCTACTAAGGCAAGTGGAACAGAAATGTCTCTGGTGAGCCCTGACCAAATGGCAAATTCTTGAGCAAAATTTATTTCATTTTACTGTGTTTGGAGAGATTGTTGGGCAGCTATATAAACTGAAACATTCCCCTGGGCTTCTGCACATCCTACACAACTGCGTCAGAGATTTTCAGGGCAGAAGGTGTACCACCCAGTCAGAGGCTGTACCTGGAGGCTCTAAAGAAGACTACTAATGAGGCAACACAATAATCAAAACCAGAAGAAGCCAGCCTGTCTTTAAAATCAGCTGTATTGGTTTCCTCTGACATGGACCATAAGTGTGACTTCAGGCAAAAACAAGTATTCTGGGTTGACATTAAGGAGTTGTTGTTAAAATCCTAGATCAGATAAAATGATGCGAAAACATTTTTCCTGTAGCCTTTATCCAGACCATCACTGACAAGAAAAAAGGAGGTGCCCCTTCATTTTGTTTTTCTTTAAACTTTACTATTATTGTTGACATTATTACAAATGTCCCTATTTACCCTCCCACCTTGTTCACTTCCACCCACCCCTACCTGTCTTCTCTGTGACCACCACCAGTCTGTAGTCAGTGTCTATGTGTTATGCATATATGTTCTTTGGTTAATTCCTTCACCTTCTTTCATCCAGTTTCTTCAGCCTCCTCCCCTTGACAGCTGTCAGTCTGTTCCACCTATTTGTGCCTTTGTTTCTATTTTGTTTATCAGGTTATTTTGTTCATTAGGTCCCACATATAAGTGAGATCATATGATATTTTTTTCTTCCTCTGAATGGCTTATTTCACTTAACATAATGTTCATCAAGTCCATCCACGCTGTCACAAAGGGTGAGGGTCCTTCTTTTTACAGCCCTGTAGTATCTCTTTGTGTAAATGTACCACTGCTATTTTATCCCCTCATCTACTGATGGGCACTGGGGCTGTTTTTTGCAGTTGGCTATGGTAAATAACATTGCTTTAAACATAATGGTGCATATTCAAATTGGTGTTTCAGAATTCTTAGGATATATTCCCTGATGTGGGATCTCTGGGTCAAAAGGCAGTTCCATTTTTAATTTTTTAAGGAAATTCCATGCTTTTTTCCACAGCGGCTGCACCAGTCTGCATTTCTACCACTAGTGCATAAAGGTTCCCTTTTCTCCACATCCTCACCAGGACTCATTGTGTGTTGATTTATTGATGATAACTATTCTGGAGGTCTCATTCTGTTTTTAATTTGCATCTCTCTGATTGTTAGTGACATTTAACATTTTTGCATATGTTTATTGGCCATCCATGTGTCCTCTTTGAAGAAGAGTCTATTTAGATTCTTTGTCCATTATTAATTGGATTGTTCATCTTCCTGATGTTCAATTGTATACATTTTTATGTATTTTGGAAATTAAACCCTTACCTGATGTCAAATTGGCAAATAAGTTCTCCAGTACAATGGATCCGCTTTCCATTTTGCAGATTTTTTTTAGCTGTGCAAAATCTTTTTATTTGATATAGTCCCATTTTCTTATTCTTTCCTTTATATCTCTTACTTGAGTGGACATATCAGTGAAAATATTGCCGTGTGGAATATCTGAGATTTTCCTACCTATGTTCTCCTCTAGCACTCTTACAGTGTCGTGACTTATATTTAAGTCTAGGTGTTCTGAAAGACATCCCATCTTGAGTTTATTTTTGTGTATGGTGTAAGTTGGTGGTCGAATTTCATTGTTTTGCATGTAGCCATCCAGCTCTCCCAAAATCACTTGTTGAAAAGGCAATTTTTATTCCATTTTTATGCTCCTCCCCCCTTTGTTGAATATAATTGACCATAGACACATGGGATTATTCCTGGGCTCTCTATTCTGTTCCATGAATCTAGGTGTCTGTTCTTATGCAAGTACCACATTATTTTGATTGCAGTGGTCTTGAAAAATAATTTGAAGTCAGGTATTGTGGTTCTTCCTACTTTGTTCTTCTTTCTCAAACTTGCTGCAGTTATTTGGGATCATTTATGGTTCCATATAAATTTTTGGAATGTTTTTTCTGTATCTGTGAAATATGTCATTGGTATTTTAATAGGGGTTGCATTGAATCTATAAATTGCTTTGCATTGTATGGACATTTTGGTGTTGTTAATTCTTCTAATCCATGAACATGGCATATACTTCCATTGATTTGTGTCTTTCTTAATTTTTTTCTTTAGTATGGTATAGTTTTCTGAGTACAGGTCTTTTACCTCCTTGGATAAGTTTATTCCTGGGTACTTTATTTTTCTTGTCGCTATAGTAAATGGGTTGTTTTCCCTAATTCCTATTTCTGGTAATTTGTTGGTTTACAAAAACTGCCTTTGATTTCTGAATATTGATTTCATATCTCACTGTTTTGTCAAAGTCACTTATTACATATAGTAGTTTTTTGGTGGTGTCTATAGGCCTTTCTATGTACGGTATCATGTCACTGCAAACAATAACAGTTTTACTTCTTCCTTTCAAATTTTGATGCCTTCTGTTTCTTTGTCTGTCTGATCACTGTGGCTAGAACTTCCAATATTATGCTGAATAGAAGTGGTGAAAGTGGATGCCCTGGTCTTGTTCCTACTCTTAGGGAGAAAGGTTTTAGTTTTTGCCCATTGAGTATGATGTTGGTTGTAGATTTCTCATATACGGCCTTTATTGTGTGGGCATATGCTGCCTCTACTCCCACTTTGCTGAGTATTTTTTTACCATAAATAGTTGTTGTACCTTATCAAATGTTTTTTCCACACAGAGAGACATATAATCATATGGTTTTTGTCTTTCCTTTTGTTTATGTGAGGTATTACATTTATTGATTTGCAAATGTTATGTCATCTTTGCATCGCTGGGATTAATCACACCTGATCATGGTGTTTAATCTTTTTAATGTATCCTGGATGTGGTTTGCCAACATTTTGTTGAGGATTTTAGTGTCTATGTTCAACAGCAATATTGGTCTGAAGTTTTCTTTCTTTGTTATGTCTTTATCTGGGTTTGGGATAAAGATGATGCTAGCTTCATAAAAAGCTATGGGAATCATCCCTATCTTGGATTATTTGAAATAGTTTGAGAAGGATAGGGATTAGCTCTTCCTTAAAGGTTTTATAAAATCCTTCTGTGAAACCATCCAGTCCAGGGCTCTTGAGTGCCAGAAGATTTTTGATTCCTGCTTCAAGTTCACTAGCTGTTATTGGCCTATTCAGGCATTTTGCTTCTTCTTGATTCAGTTTTGGAGTATTACGTTTCTAGAATTTAGTCCATGTCACTCAAGTTTTAAAGTTTCTTCATATATAATTGTTCATAGTAATTATAATTCAAAAATACAATCCTTTTTTTTTGTGATATCAGTTGTAATTTCTTTCCTTTCATTTCTGATTTTATTTGGGTCCTCTCTCTTCTTTCTTGATGAGTCTCATTAAAGCCTTGTCAATTTTGTTTTCTTTTCAAAGAGTTAGCTCCTGGATATATTGATCCTTTGAATTATTCCATTAGTCTGTATTTCATTGAATTATGTTATGACCTTGGCTGTTTTCTTCCTTCTCCTGGATCTGGGCTTTGTTTGTTGTTGCCCCGCCCCATTTTTGTAGATATAGGGTTAGGTTGTTTATTTGAATTGTTTCTATCTTTTTTAGGTAGGTCTGTACTGCTATGAACTCCCATCTGAAGACTGCCTTCACTGTGTCCATAGGTTTTGGACTCTTGTGTGTTCATTTTCATTTGTTCCCAGAAATCTTTTGATTTCTTCCTTGATCTCATTATTATCCCATTGATTATTTAATAGAATGCTATTAAGTCTCCATGAGTTTGAATGTTTTTGAGTTTTTTCTTTGTGGTTGATTCCTAGTTTCAAGCCCTTGTGGTCCAAGAAAATGCTTCTTATGATTTCAATTTTCTTGAATTTGTTGAGGTTTGTTTTGTGACCTATCATGTGGCATATCTTTGAAAATGTTCCATGTGCATTTAAAAGAATGTGTATTTTGCTCCTTTGGAATGGAAGGTTCTGTATATATCAGTTAAGTCCTTTTGATCTATTGGGTCATTCCATTCCACAATATCCTTGTTGACATTTTGTTTAGAAGATATATCCATTGTTGACAGTTGGGTATTAAAATCCCCATACAATCAGTGTGTTACTGCTTATACCTTTCTTGAAGACCTCTAAGATTTTCCTTATATGTTTGCATGCTCCAATGTTGGGTGCATATTTGTTTTCAGCTTTTATGTCTTCTTGATGGTTTCTCCCCTTGAGAATTATGAAGTGCCCATCTGCATCTCTTTTTATGTCATTTTTTGAAGTCTATTTTGTCTGATATAAGTATGGCTCCCTTGGCTTTTTTTCCTCTTATACATTTGTTTGATTATTATTTTTTTCCAGCCCTTCACTTTCAGTGTGTGTATGTCTTTTGTTCTGAGGTGGGTCTCTTGTTGACAACATATGTGTGGGTCATGTTTTCTAATCTATTTAGCTACCCTATGTCTTTTGCTTTGAGTATTTAATCCATTTAGATTTAAAGGTATAATTGATAGGTACTTATTCATTGCCATTTTTTCCCTTTGTACCTGTGTTCCTTTCTCTCTCTTTTTCTTCATCCCCTTAAAGCAGTCCTTCTAGCATATTTTGCAAAGCTGGTTTGGTGGAGTTGTATTCTTTTAGTCTTCTTTGTCTGGGAAACTCCTTAGTTCTCCTTCCATTTAAAATGAGAGCCTTGCTGGGTAGAGTAGTCTTGGTTGCAGGCCTTTGCTTTAAATTAGTTGGAATGTTTGTTGCCATTCCCTTCTGGCTTTTAGCCTTGCTGTTGAGAACACAGCTGCTAGCCTTAATGGGGTTCCCTTGTATGGTACTTCCTGTTTCACCCTTGCTGCATTTAAGATTCTCTCTTTGCCTTTAAGTTTTGCCTTTTAAATTATGATGTGTCTTGGAGTGGACCTCCTTGTGGTCATCTTGATTGGGACCCTCTGTGCTTTCTCTACTTGTATGATTTTTTCTCCTATCAAATTAGGGAAGTTTTCCTATCTATCCCTTGTTCCTCTCCTTCTTTGGGTATCCCTATTATATGGATATTATTATGTTTCATGTTGTCCTTCAGTAACCTTAGCCCCCCTTCATTCTTTTAAAGTCTTTTATCCTTTTCTTGCTCTTTCTAGGAATTTTTTCTACCTTGTCCTCCAGCTCACTGATTCAACCCTCTGCTTCATCTGGCCTGCTTTTGTTTCCTTCTACTGTATTCTTCAATTCATAAACTATATTCTTAATTTCCTCTTGTCTCTTATTGATACTTTCTATGTCCTCTTTCATGTTATATAGTTTGCAGTAAGTTCCTTGTAGTTTCCCTGTCATTTTTGGTGATTCTCACTGAGCTTATTGAGCTTCCTTATCATCATTGTTTTGAAATCAATATCTGATAGTTGCATCTGTTTCATTTAGCACTCATTCTGAGGATCCCTTCTTTCCTTTTGATTGGGGGTTGTTTATTTGTCTCCTCATTTTATGGGAGACTATTCTTTTTTGCTTTTGCTTCTTACATTGATCTGCTTTGACTCCCTATCTTTATGGTGTGAATTCCTATGGTAGGAGACCTGTGAGATACAGTGGCGCAGTCTCCTTGATCTCCTAAACTGGAGGCTCTTGGAATGCTCTTTGTGCCATTTATATTGGCTCTCTGGATATAATTGTGTTTTGATTGTTCTTGGGTCATTCTTTTGCGGCTCCATTCCTCAATCTGGCTGACTGAGTGTCACTCCATCCACCAAGTCTTGTATGCTATTGTGCAGGTGCTGCCAGAACAAATCCACAAAACCCAGAAAAAAACCAACACCTGCAAAAATAACCCCCACCTGCAATCCCACTATCAACGGCTATTGAACCAGTATTAATAAGGGTGTAAAGAGATTAAGATCTTAAGATACGGAAGGAGAACAAATGTGAGATGATCTACTGAAAGAAAAATGATTTTGGGAAGGTAGAGAGAGGAGCACTAATAAGAGTAGGGAATCAGAGCAATGCGTAGAAAGAGGAAAATGTACATCATAAATAGAAAAGGGAATGAAGAAGGTAGAATGGAGAAAGAGAAGGGAAGTGTATAGTACTAGGTTTAAACGGAAAATAAAATAAAATAAAATAAAATAAAATAAAATAAAATAAAATAAAATAAAGCGAGAGAGAGAAAGAAAAAGGAATAAAAGTAAATAATAAAAAAATAGGAACCAATTTGGAGAGAAAGATGCTCCATGGTACTATCAGCAACCAATGACTTGAAATTAACATAGGTGGGATGAGAATAAGAGGAAAAAAAGAAAGGAAAGTTTAAGATATCTAGAGGAAAAGGAAGTGATTTTGAGATAATAGAGGAAGAGGGAATGCTAAGAGTGAAGAATGAAATCCAGGCTAAGACTGGGAAAAAATACTTTGAGAAGTATTTTTGAGTTTGTCAAACTTTGGGATGACAAGAAGAAGTAAAAAGATGAAAAAGAAAAAGAAAGGTAGGATGAAAGAGAAGAGAAAAAGTCTAAGACAGGGAAAAATTAAAATTTGAGATGAAAAAAGGAGCAGGAGAGGGGAAGAGTAAAATTTGAGAAGTGAAATATAAAATAGTGAAGATCTAGATATAACAGTAAAAAAAAATCTAACTACAAGTACCCTATCCACAATCAATGAGCAAAGATTGCTAATGGTGGAGAAAGAACATGGGTATTTTAAGAGCGGGGAAAAGAATGTGAGATGACTGTTGACAAGAAAAGTGAGAGCCTGGATGTGGGAGAAATAGTAAGAGTGCAGTATGGAAATGAGTTGTAGCAAGAGAGACAACAAAATTTAAAACAAAAATAATAAGAGGAAAGAAGGTCAAATGGCAGAAGGGATGGGCGGGCGCAAATACGTGAATTGAAATAATCTATAATATAAAATCTAGTGACAACACACACAAACTTGAAGAATAAGAAATGAGTGTTAAAAAGCTATGCAGGAGAGAAAATATCACAAATCATGGAAAAGACAATGGTGGATTTCATCTCAGTGTCATCTAGTATTTACCACTGTTTTTTCTTTCTGGATCCGCCTCTGGTGATGTTAGATCGTGACTCCATTTGGCCTTAGGCAGCCTGTTGCAGAGTACCAGGGTAATTTCTGTGGCTGACTCCTTTAGTTTTTAATGTAACCACTCTGCACTCAGCAGTGAGGCTTAAGCATCATAGGTGTGGTAGAGTCCCTCCTGGGGGTGGAGCTATCACTTCCCCTCAGGCTGTTGCCACTCAAAAGAGAATGGTCTGCCTGAGCACAGTGGTTACTGCAGTATGGTGAATGACTCCTGGAGTGTCTCTAGTCTATTCTGCCTGCCCCTCCTTACCAGAGTCCTGGGAAAGTGGCTACAAATTAAAATTTATGCACTTCCCTTTAAACAGCTCTTTGTGTCTCTAGCCGTCCATGTTTGGCAGAGAGCAACCCTGCCACTTTTTGCAGTTGGAAGTAATCCGTACTTTTCAGACTCTGGTGCCATTGGCTGGAGATCCCAGGTTGGGGTTTAGACCCCACACTTCTCAGGGGGATCCAAACAAATGCTTTAATATCCCTCTGGTTGCTTAAATATCCCTCTGGCACTTCAGCTGCCACCTGTGGACACCGAACAGCACTCTCATGTCTCCACTACACTCCCTAACAGTCACATTGTGCTGAAGCTGTTTCTTCTCTCTGTCCAATGGTTATAAGGCTTCTCTCTCACTGTTGTTCAGTTGTTAGTTCCAGATGATTTCTTCACAATTTAGTTGTAATGTCATATTTGTTCTGGGAGGAGGTTAGTGTAAGTTCCACTCACTCCTCCCATCATCTTGGATCCCTTGTTTCTTGTTCTTTTTTGTTTTTTTTGTTTTTTTTAGATATAAGGTTAGAGTGTTTATATGAGATTTTTCTTGTTTCTTGAGGTAGGCCTGTAATGCTATGAAATTCTCTCTCAGGCCTGCCTTTGCTGGGTCCCATAGATTTGGGGTATTTGTTTGTTCAGTTTCATTTATTTTCAAGTAATTTTTAATTTCTTCCTTGAGGTCATTGTTAACCCATTCATTGTTTAATAGCATTCTATTTAGCCTCCATGTGTTTGAACGTTTTTCAGGTTTTTGTTGTTGTCATTGTCACAGTTGATTTCTAATTCCATATCATTGTGGTCAGAGAACCTGCTTGATATGTTTTGTCTTTTTGAATTTGTTAAGGCTCATTTTGCATCCTAACATGTGGTCTATCTTTGAGAATGTCCCATGTGAACTTGAAAAGAATGTATTTTCTGCAGCTTTGAGATGACATGTTCTGTAAATTTCAATTAAATTCATCAGTTCCAGTGTGTCTTTTAAGGTCTCTGTTGCCTCGATGATTTTCGTCTGAAAGATCTATCCTTTGATGATAGTGCTGTGTTAAAATTCCCTACTTTGACTGTATGGCTGTTGATCTCTCCCTTAAAGTCCTCAAGATTTCCTTCATATATTTAGATGTTCCTATGTTGGGTCTATAGGTGTTTACAAGGGTTATATCCTCTTACTGGATAGATCAGTTTAGTATTATATAGAGACCTTTTTTGTCTCTTGGTATGGTCTTTGTTTTGAAGTTTATTTTGTCAGGTACAAATTTTGCTACCCCAGTTTTGTTGTTGTTTCAGTTTGCAAGGAATATTTTTCAATCCCTTCATGTTCATTTTGTATATATCTTTTTTTCTGAGTTAGGTCTCTTGCAGACAGCAAATATAGGGTTCATATTTTTTTTATCCATTCAGCTACCCTATGCCTTTTGATTGGAGCAATTAATTCATTTACATTTAGTTATTATTGATATGTACTTATTTATTGCCATGTTTTTTCTTTATACCTATGTTCCTCTGTATATATGAGGGGGGACCCCAAAAATGGAATTCACTTATAAACAATTTATTCTTACATATTTAAACTTGAGTCACCTTCAAAGTACTCTCCATTTGATGCAATATATCTATCAAGATGTTTTTTCCACTACTCAGAATAGTTTTCGAACTCATTGACTTCAATGCCTTTTAGTGTTTCTACCATTTTTTGTTTCACCTCTTCCACATAAGCAAAATGTTTCCCATTGAGGATTTTCATCATCTGGAGAAACAAATAATAAAGTTGCTCAGGTTGAGATCAGGTGAATAGGAAAGGCAGGGGATGCAGGTCATGCCATTTTTGGTCAAAAACTGATGAACGCTCAGAGAAGTATGGGCAGGTGTGCTTGTAAGTCACCCATCATGGAATGGGCAAATGCATTGAAAGAGTCTTCAAGAGAAATTCACTGAAGCCAAATGCAGCCTCTCACAACAATGCCAGTGGGTACACTACTAATACAGATAGGTTCCTAGAACATTCACTGAGTGGAGGAAGTTTGCAGTACAAAGGACCTACCCTCCAGAAGATAATTCCAGGATTTTGGGGGTCTTCCCTCAAATCTATTGATCATCTACTATCTATCAACCTATCTATCTTCTCCTTAAAGCAATCTCTTTAATATTTCTTGCAATATTGCTATAGTGGTAATGAATTACTTTAGTCTATTTTTGTTGTTTTTGTTGCTTAGGAAGCTTCTTATTATTACTTCATTTTTAAATGATAGCCTTGCTGGAAAGAGCAGTCTCATTTGTAAATCCTTTGTTTTCACCCCTTCTGGTCTGAAGTATTTTTGTTGAGAGATCATCTGATAGACTTTTGGTAACTTCTTTGTAGGTAAATAAGTGTCTCTCTCGTTCTTGCTGCCTTTAAGATTGTCCCTTTGTCTTTAACCTTTGCCATTTCAATGATAATGTTTCTTGACATGGGTCTCTCTGGGTCCATCTATTTAGGACTCTCTGTGCTTTCTGAACTTGAGTGAGTTTTTCCTTCACCAGGATATGGAAGTTTTCAGTTATTATTTCTTTAAACAGGTTCTGTATCCCTTGGTCACTCCCATCTCGTTCCGGTACCCCATATGATGTGAATGTTTTTATAATTTATGTTGTCCTATAGGTCCCTTAGACTTAGCTCATTTTTTAAATTCTCTTTTCTTTTCAATGCTCTGCTTCGGTGCTATCTCTTATCTTTCCCTCTAAATCCCTTATTTGATCTTCTGTTTCATCTAAACTGCTTTTGATTTCTTCTAGTGTATTTTTTATTTTAGCCAATGTATTTTTATTTCTGACTGTTTTTAATCGTTTTTATGTCCTTTTTAATGAGTACCATCTCTTTGTTGAAGTTCCTACTGAGATCATCCATTCTTGTCCTGAGGCCCTTGGGCATCCTTATAACCATTGTTTTAAATTCTGAATCTGGTATTTTGGTTGCTTTCATTTCATTTAATTCTTTTTCTGGGTATTTCTCTTGTTCTTTCATTTGTGGCAAATTTCTTATCCTCACATTTTTTCTCTGTGTATTAGGTAGGTATATTATGACTCTTAAACTTGTTATGATGGATTTATAATGGAGGTGTCTGGTTGGACTCAGTAGCACTATCTTCCAGATCATCTGAGCTACATGCTTCAGAAATGTTTCTTGTGGGTTATGTATGTGCACCGTCCTGTCATAGTTGAGTCTTAAAGGCTATTGGCCCTGTTGTGAGTGAAATTAACACTTCAGGCTAGCTGACTCTAAGCATAAATCTTTATCACTATTTATGAGCTGCTATTTAGAGGCTTCCCCCAGTGGAGAGTTATTTCCAGCAGGGTCTGGTGCCTGGTGGAATCCCCGTTTGGGTGTGCCACTTGTGTGGCTAGTTTGGTTGAGCTCTGGCATGGTTTGAAGCCCACTACTGGTTTTGTTGGTTCTGGATCCACTTGGGTGGGGTTCAGGTACAGGTCAATGTCAGAAATTGTGTGTAACCAGCCTTGGGCTGCCTGTCTCAAGCTACCATACTGTTCACTTTGTGTGTGTGTGTGTGTGTGTCTATTAGGATTTCATGTGCATGACAGGGGCAAATCTGTGTACAAAGATTGGCTTCCCTCAGCTTAGAGCTAGAGGCAGATCTGCAAAAGGACCAAGGCACCCTCAGATCTATCTCCCAGTTAATCATCTACTTGGGGATCACACAGTCAGGCACTCAATAAGAGGCAAGTGGCACTGCTTAAAAGCCAAACCACTCAGCCTCTGCCAGAGAATTCAAACCTAGTTCCTCCTGGAGGGGCTTGTTGCAAGTTCACGTTGGATGCATACCATCATCTCCTCTGCAGGAGCAAATTCAGCCACTGGACTCAGCTTATATACCAAAAGAGTCTTCTATTAAGGTGATGCCAGCCCTCAGGAGGAGCTAAGCAGTTTGTCCTGGTCCCAGACAGTAGCCTCTGATGGTCTCACACCTTGAATGTCCCAGCTCTGTGCTGTTCTCCCTTCCCCTTATGGAACTGATTCCAGCAGGACTGATCCAAGCAGTCTCCCATTGGAGGTGGTGCCCTCTGCCTGTAGGAGGGGGTGGGCATTTCTTCACATTCCCAGGGTTGCATGAGGTAAACTTGCAGGGGAAAGTAGATCACCTGCCCCCACAATGTAGCCACTCACTTCATCATTTGTTCACCTGGTTCCTGGAGAAAAACTTCCCTGGGAGACACACACTGAAAGTCCCAGCTCTGTATGGCCCTATAGTCCCCCTGTACCACTGAATTCAGAAGAAAAAGGCCAGCCAAGTGATTCAACAGGTTAGGTGAGAGGTGCTAGCTGTACATTTGAGGTGGGGAAGACTGGCTCTCTTTTCCAAGCTACACAGTTTAGTCACTGTCTGAGTCTCCACCTAAAACTTCTCCAGAAAAAGAGGGCCCCTTAAAGCCACTGCTAGCAGCTGCCAGCATAACCCCCCACAGGAACCAAATACGGCAGCATGGCCTTGCCAGCCATCATATATCAGACAGTGCATTCTCCATGCTGGTGCTGTAGCAATAGGACTCCTCGTCCCTGGTAAAGTGGTGTCTGAATCTCCCAGGTGGTTGAATCTCCACTGATTTTCACTAACAAATGCTATGTGGACTTCTTTTCCTATCACTGTTGCTCTGTGTTGGGGATTCCTGCATGGGGTCACCATTTCATGGTGAGGGAGTTTTGCAGTGCAATATCTTTCTGGTTTCTCAGCTGCTGCCACACCTGAATGCAAGTATTGCCCTTTCCATGTCTCCACCATTCTTAGTAGTCTCTATGTGGCTTCTTCTATAAATCATTTGCTATTAAATTTCAGTTCAGCTAGACTTCAATTGGTTATTCAAGTTAACTTTCTATACTTTAGATCTAAATCTGGTTTGGGATAGCTTCTACCTACTCTGCAGCCATCTTGCAATCTCCTGAACTTTTATTTTCAATAAACTTCATGGCAATATATGTACTTTATAATTTTGCTCTGAAATTGAGCTTTATATCAGGATGACTGGATACCTTGGGGCTGATGGCTAAGTTTAAGAATTAAGGCCACCCAAGATTATACCTGATTGTGGACTGAATTTATTTTCAGGGGAGAAACATCATATATGTGAGCCCAGGCTTGGTTTTGGAAACTGACCTGAGTTTGAAAAGGGGAGAAAGTTTTTCTTCAACAGTCGGGTGCAGGTTAACTTAGATTTTTAATGATATAGGCCAGAAAACCTGGGCAAATTCTCAAAGAATATGGAGAAATGGAGGAGATATCTCACTTTACCAAGTGAGATATGGTAAGGCCTGACACCACATGGTGAATCTTCCCTATATGGATGAGAAACAGAACAAGGCTCACAGCAGCTATATTCCCATGGTGACACTGGGCAAGATCACCACCACATTTTGCACAATCTGGGATTCAACTCCAGGCTTCAGATCAGCACATGGAAAGGGTCAGGAGACAGCCAGGCCTGGCCTTTTTGTCAGTATACACTCAATGCCCTTTGACAGATAGGTGGACACTGGGGAAGGGCTGAGCTCTCAGGTTTTTGGCTTTTGTTTTTGTTCCTGATGAATATAAACCAGAGATCCCAGGTTGCTTGTTTTAATTTTATTGCTGTTGTGGTGGCCTGAGTATGAGGCAATATAAGATACGTTATGTGCATCTATCTTTTCCTTGTTCAGCAGATGTGATCATTTCAAAGTTCCGTTCAGAGAAAGAAATAATTTCACCCAGACTCTTCATTTTCTTCTCCTCCTCCTCTTCTTACTCTTTCTCCTTCTTATTGTTATTATTTTCTGCACATCTGATTTCTAACACTTGGATTGCTAGTACTTTTCTAAATAGATATTAGACAATCTCAGAAGACACTTTTCAGAAGAAAAAAAATAACCGAAGAAACCAACCCTATAAACCACTTTGTAATACCATTCTCTGAAGGAGAAAAGCCAAATGTATCTGGTTGGTCAATAAGTGTGCTTAGTTTTTTCCATACAATGACTCTAGTGGTGCTTAATTGTCTTTAACTTCATTTGAAGCAATTTTGTTAGATTGTATTGTGACAGCTATTATATCAGTGTGCATTTTAAAAAATATCAAGATTGATGAATTTTAGTGCAGCCATTTAAATATTGAAGATGAAAGAAAATATACGTTTGGTGTATTATGCTGTATTATTTTAAGAAAGGTAAAAACACAACTGAAATGGCAAAAAACAAACAAACAAAAAAGATTTGTGCAGTGTATGGAGAAGGTGCTGTGTCTGATCAGACATGTCAAAAGTGGTTTGCAAAGTTTCTTGGTACTATTGAGATTTTGGCCAAATAATTCTTTGCTGTGGTGCTGTCTTATGCATTGGAAAATGTTTAAGAGCACCCCTGGCCTCTACCCACTAGAAGTCAATAGAACAAAATAGCTGACATGCTAAAAATATCCAAATCAATAAAGTTATTGGTTAAAAATGAAAAAAAAGTATATTTTATTTTATTGAAAAAACTAAACAGATTTTTTAGCCAAACAAATATTTACCCTGTGATAAATAGAAACATAACATGTTCTCAACCTGCATAATTCTACATCTGAAATTATAAACCCAATGAACCACTCTTTAAAGAACCATCTCTCTGACTTCTTCTCCTCAACTTTTTGTATGGCTTTTGCTCTCATTGAGGTCTCTGGTCACCTGATATATTTGGATTTCCCTCTCGAAAACATCCCTGGACTTTTCCTCTGTTACCTAGCCTGCATGGCATGGTTAATCACTTACATGGATAACTCATAAATACTTTTGATTTTCTAGTATGATTTTTGTTCTACTCTAAGAAAATCTATAGATTGAGTTAGGTAGAGCCACTAATTTTGGAGAAAATTCCTCAACTGTGCAGATTAGAACCATAAAATCATTCTTCAATTCAGTGAGGTCTCTAAAGCTATCTGTCCACTGCTTCATCTTTCCTTATTAGATCTCTCCTTTATTTATAAATATTTATTTTTTGCTCTTAGTCCTCTAGTCAACTATGTTAAATCCATTGTCAGTGTTAAATCCCGAGTCTGGATTCATTAAGGAGTTAAGGCAGTCATAAATTAACTCCATCAACTTATATGTCCTATCCTTTAAATCCAACCCATAGTCCCACTCATCCTTGCCTTTTTTCCTCTGGTTTTGGAGGATGGGGGATTCTTTCCTTCTTTGATTATTGGCCAATACCCCCACCACTGTCCTTGGTATCACTGATCCACCATGATCTTGCTCTGACATAATAAATGGCAAAGGCCACCTGGCAGATGACTCCTAAATGGCTACAAGAATTCAGGGCTGCAACTCCAAGATGTCATGACACTATAATCTAGTTCTTTGGGCCAGAGTTACACAGTCACCTCATCCCTTGGAAAGGCAGGAGTCAACTACCTTAGGCCAGATAAGGAGTTTACTACTAAACGTGCCCATCATTGGAAAGGTTATTTCCATTCCTAACCTTCTGCTTGGTCTTCTTCTCACTTCACTTTTTGAAAACACCACTTGCCCTTGCCCCAACTTTCCTATGGCAATGAATTCAGTTGTTAATCAATGCTATAATGTAACCATATTCACATCTTCACCAGATTGCTCTGTGAAATGTTTAATCATCACCTGTCATGTACCATCCCTCAAAGAAAAAATCGATTTTCACATACACCAGTAGGAAAAGAGGACCACCCAAGAAAAATAAACACAAATAACAAGAACATCATTGAACAAATTATATTTAAAAAGCAAAACAAAACTATGGTACATTAACACAATGAAATACTATGGAGTAGAAAGAAAGAAGGAGCTCCTACCCTTACCCATCCACAACTGCATGGATGGAACTGGAGAGAATTATGCTAAGTGAAATAAACCAGGTGGTGAATGACAAATACAATATGATCTCACCTATAAGTGGAACCTAATCAACAAAACAAACAAGCAAGCAAAATAGAACCAGAGACATTGAAATAAAGAACGAACTGACAGTAACCAGAGGGGGGGGGTAGGGGGATAATGTGGGAAAGAAGAGGAGGGGTCATAAAGGAACATGTATAAAGGACACATGGACAAAGCCAAAGGGATAGGATCAAGGATGAGAGGTGGTAATGGGCAGGGAGGAGGGGAGTGGTGGGAGGAAAATGGAGACAACTGTACTTGAAAACAATAAATATATATACACACAAACACATACACACATATGTACACATATATATATAATATATATGTGTATAATAAAATATATGTATAATATGTGTGTATGTATGTATACACATATATATGTGTGTATGTATATATATATAAATAAATAAAATTAAAATTAAGAAAAACCAAATGACATAATTATTTTTTAAAAACTTCATTTTAGAAAATAAACTAATAGAATACAAGGCCTAATTTGAATTCTTACAGAGTAAATTCATTTAAATAAAAATATAATTAGCTTCGCTTTCTGGTGTGGCTCGGTGGATTTAACACTGACCTGCAAACCAAAGGGTCACCAGTTCGATTCCCAGTCATGGCACATACCTGGATTGGCACATGCCTGTGTTGCAGGCCAGGTCCCTGGCTGGTGCATGTGAGACGCAACCAATCAATGCCTCTTTCACACATCAGTTTCTCTCCTTCTCTTTCTCCCTCTGTTCCCATCTCTTGAGAAATAAATAAATAAAAATAAAATATTTTAAAAATAAAAATAAAAATATTCTCAGAGATGGGTTTGTTTTTTTTTTTAAACTGAGATTTCTATAAATCTGAATCCAAAACTTTACCACTGCAAAGAAGATATGTCCTGGAAACTGGACAGATGCCAAGAGGTTGGTTTATAAATAACAGACTAACTTATTTTGAAATAAAAAGGATAGCCCCAAAAGAGAAGAAAATGTGGAGGACAGATAGAGTGTGGAAAGAAAAACGCCCTGAAAATATATTTGAATAGAACTGAGAGCTGGATAATTGAGCAAGGCTTAGTAAAGAACAGGCCCTGTCAGATTAATTGGCGGAGGAAGATAAGTTAATGTGGGTGTAACTCTAATAATAAGATAATGGAGCCCTTCAGATAAAATTGCGAAGACACAAAATCCTGCTTAGGAGCTTCAGATGAACACTGAACAGGGGAACTGGGCTGGAACATATTTTTTCTCTTGTAACCAATAAAATATATTAAACTCATATTAATGATGATAATGATGTCTTATGTTTTTATAGTCAATTGTATTTTAAGACCATACAGATAAGAATGGAGGTCACAGAGTGGTGTGGTGGAAGGATGCCTAGTTTGTGAGTGGTGCAACTTCTTTATGCAGCTTACCCACTGAGCAGTGTGCACAGGTTTCTTCTCCAGTCTGGCCTAATGTTACTTACCTGTGACATGAGCAGCTGGAATTTAGGGGAGCTGAACAAAGGTGCATCTGTGGGTTGAATCTGGTTTTTCTGAGAACACCCTGAAATTGCAGACAATATTGTATGTGTGTGAGGTTTTCAGGCATAGTTTTTATCAGGTTCCCCAAAGGGCATGAGGCACAATCTCAATCAAACACCACTGAATCAGATCATGTCTAAGAAATATTCTAGCTCACTGATACTAAATGTAATAGAAAAACATGGAAATGGGAAATATATATATATATATATATATATATATATATATATATATATATATATATATATATGATAGACCACATGATAGGATGAGAAACAAGCCTCAACAAATTCAAGAAAACTGAAATCATATCAAGCATCTCTTTGGGCCACAAGGGCTTGAAACTAGAAACCATCCACCAGGAAAAAGAACCTCAAACATTCAAACTCATGGAGACTGAATAGCATGATATTAAACGATGAATGGGTCAATAACAAAATGAAGGAAGATATCAAAAAGTTTCTGCAAACAAATGAGAGTGAACATCCAACAGTCCAAAACCTACGGGACACAACGAAGGCAGTCCTGAGAGGGAAGTTCAGTGCAATACAGACCTACCTAAAAAATATAGAAACATTTGAAATAAACAACCTAACCCTATATCTACAAGAACTGGAGAAACAACAAAAAACAAAACCCAGAGTGACTAGAAGGAAGGAAATAATTGAAATCAGAGCAGAATTGAATGACATAGAGACTAAAAGAACAATTCAAAGGATCAATAAATCCAGGCGCTGGTTCTTTGAAAAGATACACAAAATTGACAAACCTTTACAAGACTCATCAAGAAAAAAAAGAGGACACAAATAAATACACTTAGAAATGGAAGAGGAGAAATTACAACTGATATTGCAGAAATACAAAGGATTGTAAGAAATTACTATGAACAACTATATTCCAAGACATTTGACAACATGGACGAAGTGGACAAATTTCTAGGGAATTATAATCTCCCAAAACTGAATGAAGAAGGGGCAGAAAGCCTGAACAGACTAATAACAGCTGGTGAAACTGAAGCAGTTCAAAAAACTCCTGGCACACAAAAGCCCTGGATTGGACAGTTTCACAGGACAGTTTTATGAAACATTTAAAGAAGAGCTAACCCCTGTTCTTATCAGACTATTCCCAAAAATCCAAGAAAAAGGAAAACTCCCAGACTTTTTTAGCAGACCAGCATCATCCTAAACACAAAACCAGAAGAAAACCCAACAAAGAAAGAAAACTACTGGCAAATATCCCTGATGTACATGACACTAAAATCCCCAACAAAATATTGGCAAACCACATCCAGCAATACATTAAAAAGATGATACACCATGATCAAGTGGGATTCATCCCAGGTTGCAAGGACAGCACAATACTTGCAAATCAATAAACATAATACATCACAAAATTACATGATCATATCAATAGATGCAGAAAAAGCATTTGATACATCACAGCACCTATTTATGATAAAAATACAGAGCAAAATGGGAATAAAGGGGGCATATCTCAACGTAATAAAGACCATATACAAAAAACCTACAACCAACATCATACTCAATGGTAAAAACTAAAAGCTTTCCCACTGAGATTGGGAACATTACAAGGGTGTCTGCTTTCACCACTTCTATTCAACATAGTTTTGGAAGTCCTAGCCACAATGATCAGACAAGAAAAAGATATAAAAGGCATCAAAATTAGGAAGAAAGAAGTAAAACTGTCATTGCAGTTGACATGATAGTGTACATAGAAAACCCTATAGACTCCACCAAAAAACTACTCAACCTAATAAGTGAATTTGACAAAACAGTGGGATGCAAAGTCAATATTCAGAAATCGAAGGCACTTTTGCACTCTAACAATGAAAAATCAAAATCAGAAATCAGGAAAAATATCCCATTTGCTACAGCAACAAGAAATAGAAAATACCTAGGAATAAACCTAACCAAGGAGGTAAAAGAACTATACTCAGAAAACTAAACAACACTGAAGAAAGAAATTAAGGAAGACACAAATAAATGGAAGTGTTACCGTGTTCATGGGTTGGAAGAATTAACATCATCAAAATACCCATACTACTAAAAACAATTTATAGATTCAATGCAATCTCATTAAAATACCAATGGCATATTTCATAGATATAGAAGAAACATTTCAAAAATTTATGTGGAACAATAAACAACCCTGAATAACTGCAGCAATTTTGAGAAAGAAGAACAAAGTAAGAGGGATCACAATACCTGACATCAAATTATATTGTAACACCACTGTAATCGAAACAGTGTGATACTTGCATAGGAACAGACACATAGATCAATGGAACAGAAGAGAGAGTCCAGAAATAAACCCATGTCTCTGTGGCAAATTAATATTTGACAAAGGAGGCAGAAGCATAAAATGGAGTAAAAATAGCCTCTTCAACAAATGGTGTTGGGAGATCTGGACAGCTACATGCAAAAAAGTGAAACTCAACCACCAACTTACACGATACACAAAAATAAACTCAAAATGGATAAAACATTTAAATATAAAGCATGGTACTATAAAAGTCCTAGAGGAGAACATAGCCAGTAAAATCTCTGATATTCCATGCAGCGATGGTTTCAGCAATATTGTCCTTAAAGCAAGGGACATAAAGGAAAGGATAAACAGATGGGACTTCATCAAAATAACAATCTCCTGTATGGCTATAGAAAACACCAGCAAAATGAAAAGGGAATCAACCATATGGGAAAATATTTTTGCAAATGCCACTTTGGACAAGGGTTTGATCTCCAAAATATATAAAGGACTCACAAGACTCCACTCTAGGAAGACAAACAATCCAAATAAAAAGTGGGCAAAGGATCTGAACAGACACTGCTCCAAGGAGGACATTCAGAGGGCTCAAAGACATATGAAAGGTTGATCAGCATCACTAGCCATCAGAGAAACACACATTGAAACAACAATGAGATACCACTTACACCATTCAGAATGACCATCATAAGCAAATCAACAAACAGTGTTGGGGAGGTTGTAGAGAAAGGGAACTCTAGTACACTGTTGGTGGGAATGCAGAGTGGTGCAGCCCCTGTGGAAAACATTTTGGAATTTAATGTAAATTAAATTTGTAAATTAAATTAATTTTGGTTGTAAATTCCATTCATGAGGGTTCCACCTCCCAAACATTCTGTTGATAGCACAAACCAAACAGGACATGGACTCAAATATGTACCTTAGGGAGTCCCTGAAAGAAAGGTGAATTAACAGGATATGTAAAGCAGATACTGTATGTATCTACATGCTGTCAGAATAATTCTACAACGGAAAGTTGTTTAACTGCTTGCAGGAGAAATGCTAGGACCAGTATGTGTGTGCCGCTGGGAGGGAAAAGCCACTTCTCCCTGACTGAAGCCCTCAGCATATGTCTGTTGGGAGAAGGGGTGGAGGCTGCTGTGGAGAGGGTGGTGGTGGGGGTACAGAGATCCCAAGTATCTTCTGATGGCTGTGTGCATAGATTTTCTCCAGTGCCTTCCAGACCCAAGGCACAGCCCTGCCCTTATGGTGGAAATGAGAAGGGAGAGGCACAGGGCATAGCTGGGGGAGGCTAGGGTGTGAGGGGAGAAGGAGTAATCTGATATGTGGAGCCAGTCAGGTGATCAAGGCAAGGGGCAGTGATGTTTCATGAGGACACAGACCCCGCTGTATCTGATAATATCCTGTCCAGATACTTAGACCCAGGAGCAAAACATGGGATGTTTGCTTGTTCCAAATTTCTCACTTCATTTCAGGTATGAACCATTAGGAACCCCATTTTAAAGCTGAGGATACTAAAGGAAGAGAAAAATGAAGTAACTTCCTTGATGTCCCAGAGCTAATAGGTGGGCAAAGGAGGAATAAAATCCATTAGTACCTGACATCAGCCCATGGGATCCTGACTGGGAGATCCTGACAGTCTTCTCCAGCCGTGGCTGAACAAGAGGTTACTATGAGAAGGGGCATCTCCAAGGCCCTTCCTATGGTTCTGATTTAGTCACGTAAAGTTTATGAACTTGTTAAAAACAAGACAACAGGCCCACAGTGGGATCTCTTATGCTAAACCCCACACCACCAAACCGAGACTTAACTTAGTTACAGCTTAGGCTCTCCTAGAAACAGAATCTTAAACCAGTCAGTCAGGAATTGCCTGATCAGCACTAGTGAGGCTTAATGGACCTTAGCTGTCCCC
This sequence comes from Mormoops blainvillei, assembly GCA_004026545.1. Lineage (NCBI taxonomy): Eukaryota > Metazoa > Chordata > Mammalia > Chiroptera > Mormoopidae > Mormoops > Mormoops blainvillei. The sequence continues at coordinate 22,883 of PVJD01002756.1, forward strand.
TAAATGAAAGTGACCTTGCAATAAATAACCAACCAGCCTTTTTGGCTAGTATGAACTCCTTGTTTCCACTCCTGCCTATAAAGTGCCTCACTTAGTACAGCTCCTCGGAGCCCATTTCTATCCATTAGACTGCTGCCCAATTCATGAATTGCTAAATAAGCCAATAGCTCTTTAAAATTTACTAGGTTAATTTTTAACAAATATTTAATGAGACAGGAATAAAATACAAGACAAAGATAAAATGCAAAATAGATCATGTTGAGTGTGAATGTTCAAAGATTTATGTAGTTAGTGTTTGTACCTCCCTAATACCCCTCACTTGCACATATTTACGTGTGAGTGAATGCATGTGTAACACTGGCTATGTCTATTTATCTGTCTCTTGCAGGTGTTATTTATTTAATGGTACAGTAGCCAGATGCTGTTCTGAATTCCTGACACCCTAATACTCATTCAATCCTCAGAACAAGATGGGTACAATTTTTATCCCAATTCACAGACAAAGAACAGGGAGCATAGGGTGGGAAGGTGATCATCATCAGGTCACACAGCCAGCAGGTATGTGTGTGTGTGTATGTGTGTGTGCGTGTGTGTGTGTGAGAGAGAGAGAGAGAGAGACAGGCTTTTCCACACAGGGACCCTAACCAGGTACTTTATAATTAAACTGTGATGCTTCTCTAATGGAAGGCTGGTGAGTGTTACAAGTGTTAGATAGGACAAGAGTCTCAAGGTCTGGGCCATTCTTACTAAACCCACTCTTGCTAAATTTTAAAAAGTGACACAGTATTTTTCAGACCAACTATAAACAGATTGAGCTTGACAGGAACTCAACCCAGTAAGTGTGCCAACTGAAATCAATGTATAATTGACAAATGAGTGTATGTAAACAATGGCTAAGCCTCCCTTCAAAGAGGCAGAGTTTTGGATATGAATCCTCTGTCTTGCGAAAGTAGTTGAAACTATCTTGTGACAACCACGTCTCAGTTTTGAAGGGAGCACCCCAAGTGGTGAACATCTTGAGTTCCATAACACAAGCACCGAAGCTTGTGCAAATGTTTATTGAAGATCAAAATAAGAAATAAACTAAGCAATTGTGAAATAAGAAGGAAAACAATAGGAGAAAGGGTGAGAATGTAGAGAAAAACCAATTCCTCCCAGGTGCAGATCAGGAACAAGTAAACCAGCAAACAAGAGTGTCTGTCATTCATAAATGATTTCTGAGATAGTGGGAGGAAGAGAGGTGATGAGGTTTTCCTCTCTAGAAAGAGATATTTTATTGTGAGACTTTGAATCGGAATGCCCTAAAAGATATGTGAGAGAATTTTATGATTTGAATTGGGAAGAAAAATATAAAAATGAAGAAAAACTAGGTATTAGTGAAAATTTTTCCACTCCAGTGCAGGTAGGTTTGGAGATCAGTCCTTCTCTGGTGCCCTCTATCCCAAGGCAGGCAGCTCATTTGCTTCCCCTTGGATGGTTCAGATTCCACTGAGGCAGGGACAACTGACCCTGAGTGGTGTCCTTCAGAAGGACAAACTGCTAAGGCAGAGCTGGATATCCACTACTTGTCCTCACCGAGGGATGAGAGAACAGGAATTGGCTTCCAGGGTGAATGAGGAAGAGAAATCCTTTCCAGGTGTCCAGGCATCCCATGACATCGGCAGCACCACACACAAGGAAAATCACCTCTTCTCTGCCATGGGACCCAGCCTGTGCCAGAGAGTAGTTTGGGACCAAGACGGACATCTGACCCACCTCTCCTGCTCCTGGCCTCTGGGTCTGATCAACTGCAGGACCCTGAGTTTCACAGTACAACTCTGGGATTTTGTTCCACTGAAATGGAAACAATAAAGCATGTACTGAGGTCCAGCTTTGGGAGCAGAAATGTGAGAGGTAGATAAATAGTTATTCCTGCACACCCTCTCATTAGTTTCTTGGAATTACTATAACAAAGTCCCACACATGCAAGCATAAAGCAACAGAAATTCCCTCAAAGTTCTGGAGGCCGGAAGTCTGAAATTAAAATGTGTGCAGCGTGAGACTTTTTCGAAAGCCCCAGGAGGAGATCATTTCTCATCTCTTCCAGCTTTCTGCAGCCCCAGATATTCCTTGCCCCATAGCAATATCACTTCCATCTCTGTCTTCATCTTCATGTGGCATTTTCCTTTTATGTCTGCATCTTTTTGTTCCTCTTCTCTTTCTATAAGGACACCAGTTATATTGGATAAGGGCACGCCCTAATTACCTCATCATAACTTAATTATATCTGCAAAGACCCCGTTTCTATTGGAGGTCTCATTCACAGGTCCAAAGGCAAGGACTTCACCGTCTTTTGGGGGAACACAATTCAACCCATAACACCCTCTGGTGGGAGACTTTGGAAGTATGGAGGAATGTATGCCTTTCCTACGATTCCCTGGTGGGTTAAGCTCTAGATGACATTAGGGTAAGTGGCTTATCAATATGCCCTCATTGGCTGCTTTCCCTGTTGCCTCCCCTTCCCTCTCTTGACACTATTTACTTGTTACCAAAATGAACTACTTAATCTTTAGCCTAATCTAAATTATAGGTTGCAAATTCATGGCTTTGCTGGAAGGGAGGAGGGAAGTGGGGTATGACCAGACCCTTTGAGAGGTCTCAAATTTCCAGGTCTAGTGCCAGGGCGCCTGTGTTACCAGAAGAACATATGTTCCTGTTGGAGTGAGTAGGATCTGAACTGTGCCCAGGAGATAGAGTAGGACAGAGTCATTCCCTCCCTCAGCATAGCCAGCACAGGTACCTGGATCATCCCTTAGAGACAATGGCTTTGTGACCTGGGACACTGATCAACCTTTATTCTGCCCATCCATGTGGTTACCACACTTTAATACCAGTGATCCTGGTACTTCCCTCCTTTCAGGTGGTTAGACTGGGTACTGCTTGGAGGGCAAGTTCCTCATCTGGCTGAGAAGGGATGTCAGAGCCAGCTCTCCTCTCAGCTGTCACTGTGTCAGAGCCCCTACCCTTTGGTCCCATAGCAACTGACTCAGACCCTGATGGGTGAATGCACATTTTCCTAGAGGAAGAAGAAAGAGTTCAGTAGTTCCTCCTTATTCATAGGGAATAAATTCCAAGATGCCCAGTGGATGCATGATACCTGGAATAGTATTAAACCCTACATATTCTATGTTTTGCCCTATATATACATAACTATAATAAAGTTTAATTTATAAATTAGGCACAGTAAGAGATTAACAATAGCTAATAATAAAATAGAACAATTATAACAATATTCTGTAATAAAAGTTATGTGAATGGCTTTGGCGCCATTAAGTAAAATAAGGGTAACTTTGAATGCAAGCACAGAGATACCTTGGCCGCTGATCTGATCATTGAGCAGGCTTCTAAGTTTCTGTGATGGAGAGCATCTACAGTGTGGAAACAAAGGACAAAGGGATGGAGCAAGATGGTGTGAGATTTCATCACACTACTTAGCATGGTGCACAATTTAAAATTTATGAGGTTTATTTCTGGAATTTTCCATTTAATATTTTGGACCACAGTTGACCAAGGGTACTGAAAACTGCAAATAAAGTGGGGGAAAAGGAGGCTATTATACTTTCATGGAAAATGACACCAAACAAGGAGCCTTGCTCAGGATAGATAAGAGTTTTGCTGTGGCTAAATCATGGGGAGTGTGGTAGGGTCTCAATTACAGACCAAAAAGCCCTTTTAGGGCACATGCTGGATTCTGGGGCTTTTCCTTCAGCCATAATAATGATGAAAATTCTTAAAGCAACAGAGATGCCATATGTGTTTCAGACAGCCATCACAGTGGGGTGGGCAAGAAGGGAAAGGGAGAAATGGGAGATTGTCTGAGAATGGGACTCAAGTGGCTCCTGAATAGTCCAGATGGATAGCCTGAATTGAAGCAGTGGATAGAATAGAAACAGTCTCAAGGGCTGGATTTGGGAAAGACATCTGCAGTCAAATTTAATGTTTGATTCTGGAGTGTGGGGTGGAGAGAAGGGGACAGGGAAGAGGATGATCATGCAATAACCAGTGAGGGAACATGCATGAGACCAGGAAGAAGACTTGGGATGTGGTGACTGAAACTCTGTTTTCTCCCATTCTCTGTACTGGCAAGTGCACCTTCAAACACTCAAATGGAAACATTGAAGTTATTGCTATGGAGTGTGCTAGCTAAGCACATTAAACTAAACCACTGAATCTCTGAGTGTGGCTCCCAGGCCAGAGGTAGCAGCATCATTAGAGAGAGTGACAAGAGATGAAAATCTCTAGGTCCTGCTGCAGGCTTACTGAATCTGATAATAAGTTCCCACCCCAGGCCCAAGTTGGAGACCCACTGCTCAAGGGGCAGGCTGTCTCTTGAGCCCTGGAGAAAGTTCCTCCAGTTCTGTCCTCCCTAGTCTGTCTCTAACCTGCCTTGTACCAGTCCTTCCTTCTAAGCACTGATATTGACCACTCTGCTGGGAAATTTTTCCTTTCACCGCGGACACTGTTTTCCCTATTATAAATCTGTCAAATTCTGAGGACATTCCAGAACATAAACTTAATGAAAAGTAAATTTGACCTGGAACACAAGGCTCCCTCCCCACTCCTGGATGAAGGAGGGGGCCTTGTAGTCACAATGACATTCTATTGAGTGGCTGGGAATGCAGCCCCTAGAAGCAGCCAATTGTCATTGTGGTGGGAACCTAACCACCAAGATGAAATGAATGTGTTTTCCCCTTGATGCTGCCAGCCTAAGGAAGGGGAAGGGTCAGCCTGGAGTGAGCAGAGCCATGGCTGGAGGGCAGGAGAGACTGTGAACCTGCTAATGAATGCTCCCATTAGCAACAGTGCACCAGTCTAAGTAAAGAAGTGATTGTTCTAGAAAGGTACCATTGAAAGCCACCCATTTTATTCATGTAAAAATAGCCTACAACACCAGGTTGTCTAGGTGGTCTATTTTCCCAGCTCCCTGTTCTTGGCGTGAACGTGGGAAGAATCCAGAACAACCACCAAAAGTGAGGCACTTGCTTTTCTCCTCACCAGTATTAGGATAACACCTGTAGAGCTTTAGAGTGAATTTTGGAGTTTAATAAAATGTGATTTTGAAGGAACCCTTACTAGTACAATGAAAAATGGCAGACTTAAAATTTCTTCCTCCTTCAAGACATTTTAAACAATCACATACTTAGGACCTCTTACCTAATTAGTGGTGTTTAACCTCCATAATTTATTTAAGCATTAAAAAGATGAGAAGCCCCATGCTCACTTTCAACCCCTTTTTAAAATAAATGTTGTCATTTTTTTTATTTTAAGGAATTAGAAGAAATTCATTCAAAGAATTTTTAAAGAAATGAGTCAGTTGCCAACTGCTCTGAAAGAGAATGGCTTGCTTTGGACAGCAAGAACAGTGGCTGGTGAGAGTAGGAACTCGAGGACACCATATTCCCTCCCTAATGAGCAGCTGAGGGTGTCCTAGGATTAAGACCTGGGTCCCTGAGGCCTGAGCCTACTTCCATGTCTTAGATGAGTCCCTTACTTTCTGAACCTATTTTACATTCTGCTGACTGGAGCTAGGCCTTAGAGATATGAAAATGACAAAGCACAACACAAAGAGAGAGGTACAAAAGTTGACATTGTGATAATTCTATTTCACTAGAGTAAATATTGACATCACCACCTTACACTTTCCAGGAATTTTTCAACCCTTCTTCCTTTGATCAGGCAAAAGCCTGGACAACATATGCAGGTGCATCCAGTGCACAGAGAGGTCAGCTCACTCGCCTAACAAGTCAGCACAGGGGTCCCCACAGAACCAGACTCTCTAGGTGGCAGTGGGTTTTCAGGGGACAACCTGGGCCTTTTGAAAACTTGAATAAGGCTCTCGTTTCAGCTACTGCTTCTGTTCTCAGTGATTATGCTTTGGTAGGAGGCTGTAGGTTGACCTACTCCAGCTGAAAGGTGCTTTTTGAGGATAGGGAAAGTACTGTATGTCTTTCACAGAGGAGCGGACCCATGCACACTACTGGTAAGGTTCACACAGTCTACCTTCCAGATACCTGGTTCATTTACTCCCTGGTTGGTTGTTTAAATCCAAGTAAGACACTTGGTATTTCTGTAGCTTGATTCTCCACAGTGATACCAGGCATCAGTTTATTACAGATTTCCCATAATATTGGATCTAGAATGTGCAAATGACTTATTTGAGGTTCTGAATAAAGCTGTGCTATAAAGATTACCTAAGTTACACAGAAGTCATGATGACCTGACTATTAAGGAAGATAATGAAACCCAAGTCAAAGAAATAAAGTACAAAACAAGCTCTTTTTATTTTTTATTTTTTCTTCTTTTTTTTCATACAAAGTTCTCCTCCAAAAGTTACAGCACGATTTGTAGCTCCTGCCCAGAGATGAAGCACCTACGTAACCACTGGCTCTGTCACACTATAACAAGTGAGGCCATGAGTTGGTATCTTCTGGAGGCCCCAGTGAGTAGCCGCATGGTCAGAGCAGCTTCCATGGCCTCGGACATGCTATTCTCTGAATCTGAGTTTCCTTACTTGGGAAATTGGTTCAATACAAAACGAGGGAGATGAATACCCAGGCTTGGCCCACAGAGACCACTCGAGCTGTTACCTCTTTACAGTGAGAAGAAAAATCCTGCAGAGTATGGGGCCCACCTGAGCTCACTCAGAACCACTGCGCATCCACATGTACTCCTTCCCCAGTGTTGCTGGCCTCAGCTCCAGTATGCCCATGTCTCATACCACGGTTCCCCCAAACTACACCTACTTTGATCCAGAACTCAATCCCAGCCACCCCAAGTCCAGTGTTATTTCATGGACTTGACTTTGAAGTCTGTCTACCCAGAATTCCTAGAGTTATCCCACCCTCCCCAGGTCTCTGCTGTGATGCTCCTGAGTCAGCAGTGACCTCTCGGTACAACCTCAGAGGAGACCCAGACAGAAAGAGAGGCATTGACAGAACCCCTGGGAAGGACCTTTGCCCTCAGTTAGGTAACATAACTGAGGACCAGTGTGAAGGTTGAACCCTTCCTCTAGGTTCTGTTCTAGTCACCTCTGTGTCCCCACCTGTGGACCTGTTCTGTGTACTGGTAAAGAAATCAAGTGCCCTGCCATCACAGGGACAAGAGCTCACCAACCTCGGGTTTAAATAAAGGTTGTAAATCAGTAAAATATTAAATAAAATGTACGTGTCCTCCTGCCTTGACAAATATGATTTCAAATGTCCTACAGTTCTTACAATCCTAGCAGTTTTGTGCTAGAAGGCAGCATTGCCACAAGAGTCATCCCCTCACCCCTTCCCCAGTCTAGGGCTACCCTCTTCTCATCCCATCCCCACTGTGAGCTGCCTGCCTGCATATAGGTGGGATAGCCTTGCCACTGGCCACACCCCTTGGCTAGCCCTTTACTTTAGGAGTGCAACTATCAATGATGCATTCTACACTAGGGGACCTGTTCTGGGGAAGACACCTGTGAGGTCATGTAGGAAAGCTCACGGAGTTTAGGCATTGTTTCCAGGTTTTCAGATACTCCTGCAAATTCCTCTTTCCAGAATTCACTTTTTCCAACCCTTAGCTACTCATTATTGAGGTGTCCTGGAATGGATCTAAATTATATAGACTTTTTACTGCTTTTGATTCTCCATTCTTGGCATCACTTATTTGTTCTCCATCACAGCAGACCAGGGTTTGGCTCTTTCTCTTGCACCAACCTGCCCCTTCACATATATGATTTCCATCTTATCAACTTAATATATAAGTTTCCCATATGGTTATATCATAAATTGGGGTTTATTAGTTTTAAAAGTTTACATTATTGTGATTATATAAAGATTATTCATAGGCGAGCCATGTTATACACAATTATTTTGCATTTGTGGGATATATTAAAAGAAATCTGTTTTTCATGGAGTTAAAATTATCTTGTGAGTAGTGATCGCTAATTCATACCTTAACTCTATCCCAGTTGTGCCAAACAGGACTCAGAAAACTACAGTTTGCATGTCAAAATTGATCTTTTCTCATTATGTAAGTAAAGTGTCCTGGAAAACAAACACACCCATTTGTTTACATATTGTCCATTGCTGCTTTCTCCCAATATTGGCAGAGTAGAGTGCTCCATAATGGCAAAGCCCAAAATTATAACTCTGTCTCCTTAAGAAAACATGTGTTGATGCCTGGTCTAAATCATGCAAAGGTAACAAGTGCTCCACCAGTTCAATTTTTCTTGACAACATTTCTCCAAGGTATCTCTGACCTGTTTTGTTGAGGACTGATTGTTTCCTGGGACTAGAACACAGCTGTCACCCTGAGATCCTCTTCACCTCTCTCTCAAGATTTGTTCCCCGTTCTGCGCCTTTTCTGTTTCTGTTTCTTGGTTTAGTTCCTTGTTTTGATGGAGCACATCCTCTAGAAAAGGTTTGTATGAAAGGTGACTTGGTAGATTATTTTTAAAGATTTTACATGTTGTAAACTATCCTTGTGTTTATCTGGCTAAGAACAGAATTATTGGTTGGATTTTTTCCCCTCAGAATTTTGAAGACATTGCTCCATTATTGTCTACCATCCGAAGTTGTTACCAATACTTCTAAAACAATGTTGATTCCTGCTCCTTTACCATGACTTTATTTTTTCTTCCTCCCTTGGGAATCATTTAGTTTCTTCTCTCAGACCTGATGAATTTTAGAAATCTTTATGTTTTCCGCTTTTTTTTCTAGCTCTTTGTCTTTGTTGATTCTAATTCCTGATGATTTTTCTCAATTTCCAGACGTTCTATTACATTTTCCGGTTGTACTATCACATTTTTATTTTACATGGGTTTATACATACTCTCTGCCTGTCCTTGTTTCCTCCACAAAGCTTTTTTTTCTACCTCTCTTCTTAGATGCTGTGTTGAGCATTGTCTGGGTCCTACCTCATATCCTCTCAGTAACCTTTCCTTTAGCCATTGCTTCCTGGATCACCTTTGCAAAGTGTTGCCCTGGTAGAGCTCACTTCCCTTGAGCCCTGCATCTCTTGATCCTTGTGCCCAGAACTTCCCTGATGACATAAAAAGTGTTACCTGTGAAACTCCTCTGGCACTGATACCTGTTGCAACTGGTAGTTCAAGGAGGTAGCACCCCAGAGGGCATCTTTGGACTAGATGGGGTGTGGAGTTGGTGGTGAGTACTCCTCCACCCATTCCTGTGTAACCAATTCTAAAGCATATTCCACAAGACTTCACAAAGGAAGCAAGAGTAAGCCCCTGTTGTCCATGATGGTGACCTGTTCAAACTGCAGGATTGTCTCTCCTTCTTTGCCTGTATTGTTTCCTCAGTTTTCACAGATTTTCCCTAGCATCACTTTCCGTGAATAAATTCTCCTATGGCAAACTCTCATCTCATCATCTGCTTTCCTTTGAGGAACCCAAGCTAAGACAATGGCTGCTCTACAATATCTGGTGACCTGAGTTTCTGCAAGATATTAGGAGTGCTTTATTAAATGTAAATGGTTGGAAAGATAACAGCCTTAAAGATAGAGTTAGCAGCTCTGCAACCAGACCCCAGCCCGTTTCCTCCTACAGGAAGAAAAGGGAAGCCCAAGTTCATTTCTCCGCTGTTGCAATTTATTGCCACAGAGGGAAATATCTGCCTCACCAGGTTAAATGTTAAAAATAAAAGAGCTAGACTAACAGTGACACTGAATTTGAATAAATTTTAATACTGTTAGGGGCTTTATTAAAATCCATTTGAGTAAAATAAGTAGAGAATAATAGATCAGTTTCAAAGTAAGCTTAACTAGTTCTTCCATGTTTTGAAAATGGCATCTACATTCTGATACATCTATAGAAATGTCAGTAATTTTAGTTTAGAGAAAAAAATCCCCAAAAGGGAAAATAGATGAGGCAGTTTTCACTCTATATTTATAGTAACTTTAAAAAGTTTCAAGGAGAGAATACTCCCAAAAGAAACCAATTATTCAAATTGCACCTGCAGCCCTGGCTGGTGTGACTCAGTGGATTGAGTGCTGGCCTGTGAACCAAAGGGTCACTGGTTCAATTCCCAGTCAGGGCACATGCCTGGGTTGTAGGCCAGGTCCCTAGTAGGAGGCATGCACGAGACAAGCACACATTGATGTTTCTCTCCTTCTCCTACTCCCTCCTTTCCCCTCTCTAAAAATAAATAAACAAAATCTTCAAATTGAATCTTCAATGTCATATTGCAAACAAACTTGTCCTCAGTGGATAACAGCCACCCTGAACTAAGTGGCTTAAAACAAGAAAAATTTTATTGTACATCATAATCTGTGGGTGAGGGATTCAGGCAGGGCTCAGCAGGGTACTTCTTCCATTCCATCTGGTATTTACTACAGTTTCAGTGGTGTTTAGCTGGCAGCTAACCTAGTCCCTTATGTCCCAGGCAACTTTATTCATGTGCCTGTTGCCTTGATCAGAACAGTTGAAAAGCCATGCTTAGCTGGGCCCCTCTCCCTCTCCTTGGTATCTCAGGGTCTCTCTGTATGGTCTCTCTAGCATAGTAGAAACTGAAGAACTATAGAAAAGTAGACCGCCTTGTGCCTCATTTATTGTTATATATATAGTTGGTTGGTTGGTTTACCCTTTTGCAATAATTAGTTTGGATTGCATTGGAGTACAAGTGACAAAAAACTGACACGATGCCCAACACAAAAAGAGATTTTTGTATCATGTGACAAGTCAGAGGTAGGTGGTCATTGCCACTGGTTTAGTGGCTTAACAATATCAGAGCTGATGTCTCTTATATTCTTTTGACCTTTCCTTCATATTTTCAAAATGGCTGCTGCAGCTCTAAACATCACAACCATATACTCAAGCTAAAAGAAAGAAAAGAAAAAGAGGGCAAGGGAAAGGAATTATTAACCACACTGGTCCTTTTTTGCAAGAAAGTAAAAATTTTCTGAGAAGCCCCACAGCAGAATTCCTTTGGCTTTCATTGGCAAAAACAGGGTCACGTGACCCCCAGCTATAAGTGGAGCTGGGAAAGCTAGAAACAGGATGACTGTTGCCACAGGTTAGCAGTAAACCTGAATAAAATTGTGGCCTGATAGCTAGAAGGACAGTGGCTGAACGTTATATTCACAGTTTTCCTCAGGTTCCTTAAGCAAGAGAGAGTCTGAGATAAGGATTCTTGACAAGTGACATTAGGGAAGTGCTCACAGGAAAAACAGACATGAACTGAAGGAATCAAGATGGGGCAAGAAAAATGCGATTTCATCATCAGAAGCCTAGCTTCAGCCTGATATTGAAGACTACATTTTTTCACACCTCTCTCATCCAGTGGTGAAGTCCTTGGCCTCATATCCTTGAACCTGGGTGCATCTCTGAGAGCTCTGAAAGAGAATTTGGTGGAGTGATGTTGTGCTGGTTTCCAGACCAGGCCTCAAGGAACTGTGGTTTTCATTTCCTGTCTCTTGAAGACCTTGCTCTTAGAGATCTGAGATGTCATCTAAAAAGCCCAACTTTCATGCTAGAGAGAGCAGAGAGAGACACCCGGAGATACCAGGGAGAAAAGGATGAGCCCAGCCAGGACTAGCTTTTCCAACTCTCCCTACCAAGGCACCAGTCAGATGAATAAAGTTGTCTGGGACATGAGGGACTAGTCAAGCTGCCTGAAAAGCACCACTTAAATAGTAGTAAATACTAGATGGAATGGAAGAATTACCAAACTGAGCAATGCCTAAATCCCTCACACACATCTTATGAGGTATAATAAAACACTTCTTGTTTTAAGCCACTTAGTTTAAGGTGGCTGTTATGGCACATAGAAAACTGGAATTCATGGGAGAAATCTGGAGCACACAAAACTCCTGAGAGTTGTTTCTCCTGAGCCAGAAACCCAGGTCCTTGTGCCAAATATCAGTCAGTCTTTGCAAATAGGAAGGCCTAGAATGGTGGGGATAAGTGACCCCAAGAGACATTTTCCATCAGTCAAAGGCAACTCCATTAATCAAAGGTATTTTACTAGGGATGGTACAGCTCAAGAACTTAGCAGGAAGTCTCCCAGAAGCTGAGAATGGTGTACCAGCTAAGTACTAGAGACCTGGAGGGAGTCAACAACAATGTGTTTCACAGTGGACAATAAACAGTGTTAGCCAGAGGTAGATGCACACACACATGCACACACATGCACATACATACATATCTATATATACACACATGCATGAACACTTACATGTATGCACATATGCACACACATTTACGCACAAGCATGCATATATAAACATGCATGTGCATGCATGGCTACATGTACATACACACAGTATGCACATGCCCATAGATATGCATATACTTCTACATACATGTACACACACATCTACCAGAATATATATCTGCATGTGTATACATGCACATCTACATATGCACACTTTTATTTAGATTAGCATATACATGTATACCAACATCAATAAAAATACTTCCTTACATTTTCTTTCAGTTCTGAAAATCTAACAGTATGTTTTTAATCTTTGACTTTGCCATCTACTTGCTTTGTATAACATGTCTCTATATATTTTCCCATTTCTATGTGTCTGTTTCTCTTTCTCTCAATCTCACAATCTTTCTCATTCCTTTGCTTTCTCTTGGATGACTATGGTAGCACACTAGGCAGGAGGTAGTGCTTGTGCATAAGGAGCAAACCACAGTGGGTCATTTTTCTGAATGCACTTGCTTGGTGAACACAGTGCCAAACTCCACAAACCTATAGATCTCATTACAGAAGGCAGAGCCAATTCATCAAAAGAAAGAAGTCGTGCTCCAGAAACCTTGATGTGTGGTCAAAATGTCTCATCAACAAATATGATAACATTTAAAATATATATTAATTTCTAGGAAGTAGCTAGGTAGAGGACACATCTGATGGTAAGATTACTTAAATGACTCTATAATTTATACACTCACATGTTGATTCAGATTTTTTTTTTTTACTGAGGGCCTATCTGCTACTAAATAATTGTCTAGGTGCTCGGGATAATGTCCATGCTCTGATTAGGGGGCCATGTTTTGTTGGATCTTGGTGTCTACTGAGCACTAGATATGACTTAGAGAGGCTGGGGTTCACAGGTGACTCTGCTACTTTCATGCCATTTGATGAACTTCACTCAGCCTAGTAGAGCTTTGCGCAGATTTAAGACACTCTGGGTCATGTCTAGTGAAGTTCCTATGATCTTAGAAGTGCATAAATTGTTCCCCTGTTCCTTTTTATTATTATCATTTTGCATGATTCCAGTGCATACTTGCTGCCATTCTTATGGTCGGCAATAAGTCACTTTGTTATAAAACAGAAAGATCAACTTTGCTTCCACATTTATACAAGATGAAAGATTTTACATAACAAGAAGCCAATGTGAAGAAGGTGAAAAATAGGGAATATAAGTAAATAGTCCATAAAAGTAAAATTTATTGGTGTTAAGGTATGTTCATTGCCTTAGGCTGTTTAAATGTAAATTTGTAAGTATGGCCTATGTCAACACTTTCCTTTATCTTCAGAGCAGAGTACTAGAAATTTTGAGCTCATTTAAAAAAAAATGAGATTTGCTTTTTACAAGAAGGGGATGATAAGCGCTCCCACATTTGAGGGCAGTTAAACTCTGGGCCCTTCTTTCAGTGCAGTACCTCTGATGCTTGGCTGGACACCTTGGGTGAATAAGATGGTTCTCTAAAGGCATAAGACTGGGGAGTCCTGCCTGGGATTCTCTCTCTTGGACACTCATTAAGACAAGCCCTGCTTTTCTTCACAGGCAGTTACCCACAGAGAGCAAAAACAAGAGACTAAGAAGTAGTTTTGTCAATTGACCTTCTCCCCACATATCTCTTTGTCTCACCAGGAAGGAAGGGTTCAGGCCCCTATAAGAGGTCTTGGGTTAGTTACCATGGTAACACACTGTCTCTGTCAGCACTTTCCACCAATTAAACAGGCTACTAGAACATTCAAAAGCCATGTGCCATAACACGCATAAGCATCAGAGTGAGAAAAAAACTAACCCAGTACTTAAGGGTTTGAAGGAAACTCAAGTTGTTTTTTTCTCTTTTTATGACCTCTTATTTCTAGTTCCCTCCCCTACTTTTTAGCAAGTGATCACCAATGATCTCTTAAAAATCATGAATTGATGGTGGCAATCCTTACACAACCAAGTATGCATACGATCGGGGCTTGCTTCCACACAAATATCCAAAAGGCTGTCTTCATTCCAGATAGTAACAGAAATGGGACTGACCTGATCTTTGTAAAAAATCATATCTGGCCGACATCTTCTTTATTCCTAGCTGTTTACGCCACTAATCCCTCTCCAATTTATTCAGACTTTCTAAATGCCCTTTCAGCTCTCCTCTTCTGCTCTTTTCTCCTCTCTTCTTTCCTCTCTTCCATCAGTTTTTTGTTTAGCACCTGCTCAGACAAACCCTTAACCCACCCACAGTTACAATCAGCCTCTGTCTTTGGTCATTTGGATAAGTAAGTTAGCACATCTTTGTACCTGTTCTTCTTTGATTTTAGTAGACTTTCGTAAATGAAGATGGTTCTAATTTTTAATCCAAATGAACATCAGGGTGTTGTCTCAGTGGAAAATAGATGCAAGTTCCCCCTGTCTGTGTCCCTTGTTAAGCCTCCCATGACCATTTTGAGAATACAGTAAATTAACATGGCAATAACAAATCCTTAAATCCCTCCATCTAGCTTCATCCAGCCAATAGAGGACTTTGCCATCACCTCCCTATTTTCTAAAAATTGCAAAAGCAATTGTAGCACCAACCTGCACCATAGTAGCATCCTTAGACATCCCCTTTTCTTCACACTCCAACATTAACAGGAGGGAAAGGTGACATTCATTTTGTCAAAACATTATGTACACTTGATGACTAATGTTATTATCCTGCCACTTAAAAAAGTAGTGCTAATTTACTCAAGGTAACTCACCCCCCTCTTAAATGATGTGATATTTAATATTCCTTTGGTTTTGGTGAATCTGAAAAGAAGAAAACTCAACCCACATGCTTAGAAAAGGGAGAGAATAGTCAAATTCTTAAATCAGATCTAACTGATTACCTAAAAGGCAAAGATGAGTATTGGGGGTTCAAGATTGCAAGGTGATCTCCCTCTTTGAGCCAAATTGATTGAACATCAACTTCCATTTAAGAAGCTTTATAGGAAGTAAATTGAGTTCCTATTTGACACCTAATGAATGTCTTGTTCAATTTATCACATACACATCTGTTGATGAATGTGTCTCCTCTTCATCTCTCTACAACCTACGCAGTCTAGGATTCCACATTTTTCATCTGCTTCTTCTTTTCTCTCTCATAGAAAATGACACAGCAGAAGAAAGAACTGTCATTTATGAAGTTTCTACTGGGAGCGTAAGGTATGGAACCAGCTCCTTACTCAGGTGGTACTTGTTGCTGGAGGTAGATTTGTGTCACAAGAGAGGCCTCTCAGAAGCAACCATAATTTAAGCAAAAAGTGTGCTTATGATATATTATATTGAATGATGAAAGTAAAACTTATAAAACAAGTTGATGTTAGACAAAATTCAGGTTTCTTTATAACAATTTTCTACTTCATAAAATCAACAAATAGTAAAGGAAGTGTGGACGGGGATGTGGGGATCAAACCTTTCCCCACCTAAAAAATACCATAAATGAATTCCTTCACCTTATGTTGTACTCCTGTCCTAAGGAGAGAAGTTTGGGGGGGGGTGGTGATAATATTCCAAACTTTCATCAATTTCCCTGAGATCCTCTTTTAATCCACTTATATTCAAGACATTCTTTTCTGAAGACTGCCTTGTTAATCTCAGAAGGTCCCTCTCCTTCCAGAATTGTGAATTTAGCTTCGCTAGAGCCAGTGGAGTGCTGCTCTTTGTCCAGCCCCCAACATCTGCTCCATCACCTACTGAGGTCCTGAAGCTTCTTCAAAAATAATATTTTCACTTCTGTGGTGATTTGAATGTTCTAAATTCATCTGAAATTAACAACTATCAACAGAGAAATAATGACAAAAATAGCAGTGGATTGGTAAGGAGAGATATGACAGTTAAGCAGAAAAAAATGACTGAATGGAGACTAATTTTCCAAGTGGCTGTAAGCTTATGGGGGCATATTTTCATGCACAGTTCTTCCCTGTGAAGCCATAGAACTCTCAGGCATTAGAAAATGGCATACAGATAATAAGAACCCATTAAAAATTCTGTTTAATGCTGAGAACAACTAGGTATTTATTTCCACTGTGCAGAGAAAAACCAGACTCAGAAGTGAATGGACTTACACAAGTGTGCCCTGCCCACTAGTACTACACGGCCATAGCTCACGATTAGTCACTCCCACCTCTGCACTGTCTTATGCTAGATCCTCCTTACCTTGGTTAAGCATTTCACTTGAGCATCCAGTCTCATAGACTTCACCTAGATTCCTCAGTTGGTCTCCATTCTTCAACATATTCAGTCTCACCAAGACTGAAGGCCTCCTGAGATAGTGTCACCTGAATACCCCAAATCACCCCAAATCACAAATTTATCAAATGATAATAAACATCTCCCACTTAAAATGACGCCCAGACTCTGATCCTATCATGTCTCCTCTGTGTAATCAAATGGCACCAACATTCACCCAACGCCTGATCCAGGAACCTGAAGGGCTTCTTTTCCTCTTCATTCCCTGTCAACCCTATGTAGAATCTTGTGGTCTTACCTTTATGTGTCCTCTCTAATCCACTCCTTCTCCAAGGCAGCATCATCTCTTCTCTGGATAATGATGGTCATCACATATAGTCAGAATTCATTGAGTCATAGATATTCTCAAAACTACAGTCAAAGTGGTCCACTAAGGTACAAATCCAATAACAGTGAAACCACCACCCCATAAAATATAAACCAAACTCTTAGACAAAGTACATAAATCTTGCACTTCCTGCTTCAGTCCAACATTTCAAGCCCTGTCTTTCACTGGCCCCCTTACCATATCCAGCTCTGTATCCTGAAATAGCCACCCTTCTCTCCCAAAATGCCATTGCCAGTTCATGTTGCCCATGCCCCCAGTCAGAGACCTGGAGTCAAAGTTGGATTAATCACCTGCTATACCTAAGGAAACCTCAGTCCATAGAGACCCTTGCACATCTCAGTATGAGTGCTTAGAGGAGCTTGTGATGGAGTTCTGACTGGTGTTAGGTGATTGGGAGGGTCAAGAAAACAAGGGGTCTGAATTGTATGCTGTCAGAAAGTGAGGTTACTCCATGATTGGATATCAAAACAATTGTTGCCTAAAGATGAGAAGAATGGAGCAGGACTCAAGCTATTATTAGTTCTTTACTCTTGGTGGAGGGGAGGAGGGAATGTGTGGTCAGGTCTGTGCTTTCCATAGTGTTCCTATTTTTGTCTGTGCTCAGACACATGACAGAAGGATCTTAATTTTTCTCACTCCATTCTGGTTACAGAATAAACAACCTTCCCTGATGCTCATTTCTGTGAAATGGTTTAGGTTCACACTGCCAGGCCAGCCACCAGCTGATAGCTCTCCAAAGCTTTTCCCTTTTCTATTTGATTTTAGCTTCTTCTTTGTTATTGGCACCTGGGTTTTTTTCTTATTTCTGTACAAGCTTATCATTGCATGAAAAGAATGTTTCTTTAATTTTCCTGAGCATTCTTGGCTATTTTATAGTGCTAGAGAATCTCAGGATATTTAGTCTACCGTATGTTCAGAAATAAACATGTGACTTTCAATACCTCCCCCTCATGTGTCATCACTCAGAGCTGTAGCTTCAAATAGATAATTTGAGAGTCATATTCTGCAGGCCTAAGAACAAGTGTTCCCACTCAAAACTCATGCAGAGGACACTTCTTTCTTTTATTTTTTTCAAGTTTTCACATTGCTACAATTGCCCATCTAGATCAGAGAAGCTGTCAGTATATTGCTTTCTATAGTGGTTTTGTTTTGATGTTAATGTTTTGATTTCTCCAGTTGTTAGAAATTTACAATAAGTTACTTTGATGTATTGCAAGGTTATAAACAATGCCACTTTATTCCATTCTTATTTATTTGTTGATTTCCATTGTATATAATTATCTTCTTAATGAGCAATAAAATTTAAAAAGTGGAAGTTTGTGTCAAGAATAATGAAACACACCAATAAATCCTGGAAAACAATGGTATATGTAAGAGAATATATATATATATTCAGTATATATATATACTCATTAATTAATATGTATATATACAGAGTATATATATATACTAATGACTATATAATGTAAGTATATATATATATATATATACACACTCATTACTGAGTGAGAATTTATTGAGAAAAAATAGTCTTGTTTTAGAAAATCACAACATCAGAATTTCAAAGAGATTAAGAATAAACTGTAGAAGAGTGGGAAGAAGTAAATGAAAGGTAAATTGTGGCATGTCTGCATGGCATTTTAAAAAATCAGCATGTGTTTGTTTTCTTCACAAATACATAGGCAGGGGAAATAGACAAGTCAAAGCAAACAGATGGACTGAAGAGTGACTGTCAAGGAAAAAAAAACTTTAATTCATCAAAAATACTCATTTAAAAGGAACACATTTCTCCAGACTTTTTTTATTTGTCATCTAAGCAAATAAATGAAAGCCTTATTTTAAATGACTCCAGTCCTTCCTCGAATCTCCCTCACATGGACTGTCACCATGTTCCTTTCCTGAAACAGAGTCTCCACTCCAGGAGAACAATCACCTCACCCTAGAGCCTCCTTCTGGATGAGTTCTGTGTTATGTAACAGATAAGAGATTGCTCTGCAGGCCCCTCAGAATTCCAACTGACTTTTCAGAGTCACTCTTCTGAGAATTTTTCCTCTGAGGGCTTTGTCTATTTGGCCAATAAAGAGTCTTTCTTTCCTGTCTCCTTTCCCCCTCACCTCATTCTTTTAAACCATGCTCTAAGTAGTCACCATAGTGTTTCCCATGTGGTGACCATCTTGATCAGTGTCACTGGGAGAGGGAAGCTCTTTCACTGTTTTGTGGGGTAGGGTGGATCTGAGTAGTCCTTCGGGAAATGTTCCTTTCTCACCAGCTCCCCCTCAGAGAGGAAAGGAGGGCAACAATAGGACTGCTCAGGGAGAACCTTCATTTGTTTCTCTGTGGATCTCTGCTCCCCTGAGGTTCTGGGCTAGGTGGCCCCATCCTCCCTGTTTTTTTCTGCTTCTCTATCATCACTGTTTGCATAAACTGCCTCTGACTCAACAGGCAGAGGGTAGGAACCAGGTGGCTATGCTCAGAGTTCCTTATGGAAGCTATACTCCTGACAGCTTTTTTCCAAACTGCCCTGATGGAGGACCACTTGGTGTTTGCTGGATGTTAACAACACAGAGCTCTGGTTCCTTAAGATAAGAACTCTTATCTTCGTGATTTAGCTTCCAGTTAGGAAATCCAAGGGCTTACCATCAACGAGGATACCAAACCCACTCTGAAGTCCTAACACAACCCATTTAGAGCTGCATCAGCACCAGACACATGCGCTCTCATTCACTACTCAGTACTGAGCAGACCATCATCATCCTCATTTCATAGAGGAAGACATTAAGGGCAGACTGGTTCAGTGACTTTACCACAGTTTCATAGCTGACAAATGGCAGATGTAGGACATCAAATTCTGACAGCCTTGCCATGCTCCCTGCCTGTCCTCCTCTTGGCTCTCCATTTGTGTGGCCCACATGAGACCCAGTAAAGGCCCTAATCCCTTGTCCTGTTCCATGGAATGACTCCTAGCTCTGCCTAAACTGCCTTGTACACCTGGTGTCTTTCTGCTTCAGAATCAGCCTTTCTAGATATGTAAACTCATCCTCACTCATGGTCCAGCATTTACTGACTCTCAGTCCAAGTTGGAACAAGACCAAGCCCAGGAATGTTGTTTACTGGTCCCGTCCTAGGGTGAGTGGTTAGGAACATGTGGCTATTTCTTTGCAAAGTGAAGTGCTCCAGGAAGTTGGAGCTGGGTTCATAGTCCTCTTGATTTCCCACTAGAATTCAGTAGCACCTGTTCCTCTTTCATTTCATTATCTTTATTATTGCCAGAATTCACTTTCCAAAGAAAAAAAACCTTAAAAACAAAAAGCAAACTAAATCTCCCATGGTATTCACTACTTACAGACCACCAGTCATCCATAACACTGATCACTCAGGTAACACTCACTGAGTGTGGAATAATACCCAGAACAAATCTGTTGTGTAGGTGCTACTATAACCACCATTTTACATATGAGGAAACTGAGGCTCAGAGAGGTTCCATAATTTGGCCATACTCACCCAGTTGGGCTGCAGCATTACAAACACAAAATAGCCCATGTGGCTGCAGAGCTTCACTCCCAGGTGAGACACATCCCATCTTGATATATCCTCAAGTTATATCCTATAGAACCCCAGAACCTGCTCACACCTCTTGTCTCTCAGCTGCCACTGCCATCCTAGACAGCTCCAAACTCCTTCAGTTACCAGAAAACCAGGCTTTTTAGCAATTTGCTCTTTTTTCACAAAATGTTTCCATAGTAAAAACATTGCCCTCCCTTTCCTGAGCCTAGCGATCTCTGATCTCTTCTCCACAGGAAGTCATCTTCAATCATCTCATAACTATGAGACTTGGTCCTCTCATGACAGGACCACAACATGCATATGAATTGCCTTGGAGCTTTTAAAAAGCAGGATCTCAGGCTCTGAAGGTTGGCCTAGGGCAGGGCCTCAGCTTCTGCATTTTAATAAGACCTAAGGTAAGGCTGGTGAGGCTGATCCAGGACCACACTTTGAGCAGCTAGGTAGGTCTGTAGCACCTTATTTTTCCCTCCCCTTGTTGCAGTGCTTGGCCTTCCACATGCCAGGTGGAGGACCTACAGTGGAAGGGGCATGCTTATTCTGTTTTTGTACCTGTCACTTATCTCAGCACCTACATGTTGGAAAAGTAAAATAATGTGCTTTAATTGTTTTTTAATTAATTCTAAAGGACTCCTCAATACCAAAAGTTAAATAGCATTTAGATGAAATGTAAATAAAGGAAAGAGCATAAGCAACTTGCATTTAAGTTAATTTTTTATGAGAACCCAAAACATGAGAAGATATGAAAGTCTGTTAAACACAACAAATCAAGAATCAAAGTTAAATAAACTAACAGGAGATTTTCTGGCAATTAAAGCCCCAACTCTAGCATTGGCTGGTATAGCTCAGTGGATTGAGCAACTGTCTGTGAACCAAAGGGTCACTGGTTTGATTGCCCAGTCAGGGCACATGCCTGGGTTGTGGGCCAGGTCCCCAGTAGGAGTCGCACAAGAGGCGACCATACATTGATGTTTCTCTCCCTCCCTCCCCCGAAAAAAATAAAATAAAATATTTTTAAAAATAAAAAAATTAAAAACCGACTCTACATATATGTCCATAACTATCTTAGAAGCCCCAAAAATAAAGGCCCTCTGATTTATAATTTCTCCTGTTTGTTTAACTTAAAGGCCTATATACAACCACAAAATGCATTCAGTGCTGAGCAGCCAGAACTAATAAGGACAAACATGAATTGCAATGACTTAAGCTTAAGAGCCAGGTTCAGCCCTAACTAGCATGGCTCAGGTGGTTGAGCACCATCCAGGAAAGCAAAAGGTTGCTGGTTGGATTCCCAGTCAGGGCCTGGGTTGTGGGCCTGGTTCCCAGTTGGGGCGTGTGTGAGTGGCAAAAGATCAATGTTTCTCTCTCACATGTATATTTCTCTCCCTCTCTTTGTCCTTTCTTCCCCCTCTCTCTAAAAATAAATAAAATCATAAAAAAACCAATGGTGCTTTACCCATCAAGTTATTCCATTGGCTTGCCCTCGAGGTTCACCAAAACATACAGTATTGGAAAGAGCGTAGGGCTAGAACTGAGCCAGCTGTGAGGAAAAGGAAGGCATGGGAGAATATGACTGTGTTAACTCGGCAATTTAAAACACAGGGAAGAATAACAAGTGCTGAAGTTGAATGTTCAAAGACATATAGGGTGGGCTATGTCTTGTGTGGCTATGGTGTGATGGGAACTCTGGAAATGAAGGACTTGTGAGAGCAGAAAGGGCCCAAGAGAGCAGAAGGACTTCCCTGAACACATTAGTTGGTCAAAAGCTGCTTGGGAAACTGTTAAACACAGAATTTTGTTCACAGAACTACTTTTATTATTTTGGGTAGAGCTATGCTTCTCCTTTAAGGAGTAGTAAGTACCCATGAGTAGTAAGTGCCTTGTATCACCCTGTGATTCACAGCACTTTAGCTTCATGAAGTCCGAGAATGTTAGTGTAATGTAGGAGTACCAAACTGGGGAGTTGTATTGTGTTTGTGATATTTGAAAAAGACCACCAAGAAGACCAGCAGATGTGGACATGCTTTGGACATACCATTTACTACTCACATTACAGGGGAGTACACCAATGGTAGCAGATTGGTGCAGGAAAGACCACACCCTGCCTCTAGCCTTGGTCTGTTTATAGTGTTAGGGAGTGAGTAGTGTGTGAAAATTCCACCCTTTTGTTATAACCACAGGAACCTTGAGACAGAGGGGCCTTGAGAAGGCTGGGACATACAGATGCAGACTGTTTTCCACATTGCTTATGGCTGCTGGCCAAGCAGCCACCAATTCTCTAGGCTGTGGAAGGGCCATATCCTGAGTTACCCCACAATTAAAAATAGAGAAGACCCCAATTCACAATATGTTCTTTAAATGAGAAAACAAATCCTCAGGAGGATGAAGTTCTGTCCCCAAGGTCATGCTGACTGTTAAGGAAAAAATGAAAATATGAACCTAAATTTATGAACTAATCCCCACTCTCCCCATATTAGCATGAGAAACTGAACATAGAGTTAATTATTTTTTAAAAGATTTTATTTATTTTATTTTTTGACTGAGGGGAAGAGAGAGAGAAAGAAAGGGAAAGAAATATCAATGTGTGGTTTCCTCTCACATTCCCTCTACTGGGTACCTGGCCCACAACCCAGGCATGTGCCCCGACTGGGAAATTGAACCAGCTACCCTTTGGTTCACTGGCCAATGTTCAATTCACTGAGCTACACCAGCCAGGGCCATAGAGTTAATTCTTAAAGGAAAAAAGAAAAAAGAACTTGAGATTCAAAGGATCTGAAAGTTATCTCTTTGCCTTCTGCCATTAGCCCCTTCTTTCATTTTCTCCATCCTTGCTCGTCATCACAGAATTTTGAGTGGTTTTCCAATTAAACCTATTATTTTATGGATGAGAAATCCCTAAGGTCAGAAGGGGAGCACTGGGGAATAGTACTAGAAGACTGACCTAAGATTCAGAAACCAACACTGGGTCCCCCTGTCCTCTCAGTAAATTTGAAAAAATAACAAAGTGTGAAAAAGTATTCTCACACAAACAGTCCTACTCCTTTGCTAGAGGCTATTCCTCTTTACAGTGTCCTGTAGAATAGTGCCATTCCCTCTCAGGTGGCCTAATAAGACCCTACTAACCTCAAACACAGGCATCACACTGAGAAGTTGCCCATTAGGTGTCACTAATGTTAACGTAACAGACCTCCCCCAAAGTGGAGTAACTGTCTTAGGAAACTGAAACCTAGTTTTTCTGGCTGCATGCAGAAATCTATTAGAGAAACTGCTAAATTCAGTTGCAGTCTTGTATCACAATGCTACTTTGCTTTGTGAAAAGATAAACTTAAGATAAGAAATGGCCTACAAGAAGTTCAAAGAGGCATGTATGTATGCATGTGTGTGGGGTATGCTGGTGGTAGGAAGCAGGTGTGCATGTGGAGTGAAGAGGGTGAGTGGGGGTTGTAGTGTGGGTGCCTGTGATTGAATGTGGTAGACAAATGTGTATGTGATTTTTCCTTTCGCAAAATCCTACCTGTAGCAAACCTCAATTGGATCAGCTCCTTGAGTGTATTAAACAGAGAGAGTGGTGATGGCTGTTTCCTCCTTATATTTAACTCTTTTCCCTACCTTCAAATATGACATGAATCAATGGGGCACATTGCAGTACTATAAACCTCCCTTGCTTTATCCAAGAAAGAAAGCCAAATGTCTCCAGGAATGAACATTTCTTAACTCAATTTGAACTTAGAAATGAAATATTTGAGGGGAGGTCTTATACTGTTATCAGTGATACTTAGTGTTTATTAGATAATTATTACATAGCACTATTACACTTAATTGTCACCTCTATTCATTATAGCCCTCCTACACATAGGACCAAACCATTCTATTATTCACATGAGGAAACTAAGACTTAGGTTGTTGAGAAGTCAGCTTGAAATGTGGACCAAAGTATGTTTGATCCCAAAATCTGTGTTTCAAAACCACTGGCAGAGTTAAATATCTGGACAAACTTGAGATCAATTCTAGATTTTGCAGTCTCAATCTCCTTGAAAAAATGCTTTCAAGAATGTGTCATAAACATCTCTGAGCTCCAGAACTCATGCCTGTGATGATGGGTCCCTAGGAGACAGCTCCAAGGGTCTACACTTTTGGTGTATAATAGAATCAGCTGTGAGGTTCCAAACTTATGAACTCCAGGCCTCCCTGACTGTGGGGCTGTAATAACTGCACAGGTGACCCAGCTATATAGGAAAGTCTGAGAATGGCTGACAGCATCATTGGTCCCTATGACTCTCAAACTTGAATGAGCATGAGAATCACCCAGAGGACATACTAAGTCCAGGTGGCTGGACAACAACCCTGGAGGCTCTGATTACAAATGACCTTGGGCTGGGGCCTGAGAACCTGCATATCTAAAAGTACCAGGTGATACTTAGCTGCTGATCCATGGAGTACTGCAGTTTTGTGAGAAATAAACTTAAAAAGACAAACAAAATACTAGTGCAAGGTCTGGAGGAAGTGGGTCCAGTTGTAAGATGTGCAGACACTTTCCCTGCACAAACATAACCATGTTTTTTGCTCTAGGGTGAACAAGATCCAGCCCCAAGCCCCATATTTTTATTCAATGTTAAAAAGAAAATTTCAAGTCATTGAGAAATTCAGAAGACCTCATAAAGATTTCAGATTATGGAATATCTGTGCTCAAAAGGACAGTGTTTTTGAGTGATGTTGTTAAACAAATGTCACTAGAGACTCAGAGAAATAAAAATGACTTGAAGAAAAGCAGACAGATAGTACTGCAGAGTCAGGACTAGAATCCAGCCCTCCTGGTTTTCAGTTCTTTAAGAAAAAGGAAGTTCATTTTTGTCTTCCATTTTGTTTATATCACATTTATTGATTTGCAAATATTATATCATCCTTGCATCCCTGGAATAAATCCCATTTGATGATGGTATGTGATCTTTTTTAATGTATTGTTGGGTCTGACTTGTAGTATATTGTTGAGGATTTTAGCATCTATGTTCATCAGAGAATTTGGCCTGTAATTTACTTTCTTTGCAGTGTCTTTACCTGGTTTTGGGATTAGGATAATACTAGCCTCATAAAAAGAGTTTGGGAGTTTTTCCTCTTCTCAAATTTCTTGCAATAGTTTGAGAAGGATAGGTGTTAGTTCCCCCTTGAATGTTTGGTAAAATTTACCTGTGAAGCCATCTGGTCCAGGGCTCTTGTGTATCTGTAGTTTTTTGAATACTGTTTCAATTTTGCTAGTTGTTATAGGTCAATTCAGGTTTTTGGTTCCTTCCTGATTCAGTTTTGGAAGATTATATGTTTCTAGTAATGTATCCATTTTGCCCAGGTTTTCAAATTTCTTGACGTAGAGTTGTTCACAGTAATTTTTTATAACCTTTTGTATTTCTGTGGTATCGGTTGTTATGTCTCCTCTTTCATTTCTGATTTTATTTATTTGGGTCCTCTCTTTTTTTCTTGATAAATCTGGGTAATTGTTTGTTAACTTTGTTTATCTTTTCAAAGAGTCATCTCCTGGAGTCATTGATCCTTTAAATTATTATTATTTTTTTAGTCTCTGTGTCATTTAATTATACTCTTATCTTGATGATTTCTTTCCTTCTGCTTGCTCTTGGCTTTGTTGGTGGTTGTTCCTCTAGTTCTTTTAGATGTATGGTTAGGTTGCTTATTTGAGATTTTTCTATCTTCTTTAGGTAGACATGTATTGCTATGTATTTACCTCTTAGGACTGCCTTTGCTGTTCCCCATAGGTTTTGGGTTGTTGTGTGTGATACATCACATAAACAAAATGAAAGAAAAAGGTACATGATCATATCAATATATGCAGAAAAAGCATTTAATAAAATCCAGCACCCATTTATGATAAAAACACTCAGCAAAGTGGGAATAGAGGGAGTATACTCAATACAATAAAGACCATATACAAAAATCTACTGCCAACATCATATTCAATGGTTGAAAACTAAAAGCATTTCCCTTCATATAAGGAACAAGACAAGGGTGTACACTTTCACCACTTACTCAACATAATACTGGAGGTTCTAGCCACAATGATCAGACAAGAAGAAGAAATAAAAGTTATCCAAATTGAAAAGAAAGAAGTAGAACTGTAATTATTCATAGATGACATGATAGTGTAGATAGAAAACCCTATAGGCTACACAAAAAAACTCCTAGACTTAGTTAATTGAATTTGACAAAATAGTGGGATACAAAGTCAATATTCAGAATCGATGGCATTTTTACATATCAACAATGAACTATCAGAAAGAAAACTAAGAAAAAAATCCCATTTATCATAGCAACAACAAAAGCAAAAAATACAATACCTAGGGAAAAATTTAACCAAGGAGGTAAAAACCTGTACTCAGAATACTACAGGACACTGAAGAAAATAATTGAGGAAGATACAAATAATTGGAAGTACATACACTGTTTATGGATTGGAAGGATGAACATCATTAAAATGTCCACACTATCCTAAGAAATCTATAGATTCAATGCAATTCCTAACATGTCAACAACATAAAACAAAGTTGGATAGATCACAATACCTGATATCAAACTATATTACAAGGCCACTATAATCAAAACAGTGTGGTATTGCCATAAAAACAGACACGCAGATCAATGGAACAGAATAGAGAGCCCAGAAATAAACCCAAGTCTCTATGGTCAATTAATTTTTGACAAAGGATGCATAAACATCCAATGGAGTAAAGATAGCCTCTTCAGTAAATGGTGTTGGGAGGACTGGACTGGCCCATGGGAAAAAAAAAAAGAAACTAGACCAGTAACTTAAATCATATACCAAAATAAACTCAAAATGATTAAAAGACTTAGCTATAAACCATTGTACCATAAAAGTCCTAATGGAAAACATAGGCAGTAAAATTTTAGATATCCCACACAGCAATATTTTTGCCAATACATCTCCTAGAGCAAGAGAAATAAAGGAAAAAATAAACAAATGAGACTACCAAAATTTAAAAAGTTTCTGTATGGCTAAAGAAAACATCAACAAAATGAAAAGGGAACCAACTCTATGGGAGAACCTATATGCCAATGATACATTGCACAAAGGTTTAATCTCCAAAATATGTAAAAAATTCATATACCTCAATACCAGGAAGACAAACAATCCAATTAAAAAGTGGGCAAAGGACCTGAATGGACACTTCAAAGAGGACATACAGATTGCACTTAGACATATGAAAGAATGCTCAACATCACTAGTCATCAGAGACATGCAAAATAAAACAACAATGAGATATCACCTCACACCTGTCGGAATGGCTATCATTAATACATCAAACAACAAACAACAAATGATCACAAGTATGTGGAAAAAAGGGAACCAAGTATACTGTTGGTGGGAATGCAGACTGGTGTAGCCACTGTGGAAAATAGTATGGAATTTCTTCAAAAAAACTAAAAATGGAACTGCTTTATGACCCAGTGATTCCACTACTGGTAATATACCCTAAGAACCCTACACCAATTCAAAAGAACCTGTGCAGTGCTATTTATAATTGCTAAGTTTTGGAAACAGCCCAAGTGCCCATCAGTAGTTGAATGGATTAAAAAACTGTGGTATATTTACATAATGGAATACTATGGAGCAGAAAGAAAGATGGAATTCCTACCCTTTGCAACGGCATGGATGGAACTGGAGACTATTATGCTAAGAGAAATAAGCCAGTTGGTGAGAGA
Organism: Mormoops blainvillei; assembly: GCA_004026545.1. Taxonomy (NCBI): domain Eukaryota; kingdom Metazoa; phylum Chordata; class Mammalia; order Chiroptera; family Mormoopidae; genus Mormoops; species Mormoops blainvillei. Next base: position 50,967 of record PVJD01002756.1, read on the forward strand.
TAAATGCCATGTGGTCTCACTTATAAGAGGAGTCTAATGAACAAAATAAACTAACAAGCAAAAGAGAACCAGAGACATGGAAACAGAAAACAGAATGACAGCTGCCAGAGGGGAGTGAGGAGAGGGGGAATGGTGGAAAAAATGGGACGGGATTAGTCAAAGAACATGTACGAATGACCCATAAACATGTACAATGGTGTAGGGATTGTCTGTGGGAGCTGAAGGTGAGCTAGATGGAGGAGGGCAAAGGGAGAAAAAATTGGGCAACTATAATAGAATAAAGAAAAATAAAAAAATAAATAAATTTTAAAAAAAAGAAAGAAAAAGAAAAAAGAGGTTCAATGAATGTGGCACTGGGTCCCTTAGACCCTCCTGGCTGGAACCTCAGATGTGCCAGAGAACTGTCTGCCCTGTGGCTGCTGACAGGGGCCAAGAGGCTCAGGCCCATGGGCATCAACATACTTCCCCATACCTCAGAGGAGGGGAAGTGTGGACCCTGAGTGCACCAAATGTCAATCACCTGGGGGTAATTTCAGGCATCACACATGCTCCCAGTTCATCCCTGCCTATCTACCCTCACTTCTTTCATATTGTTTCTTGGGATGGAAGGGTCAGAGTTGGAGGTTTGTGACACTGTCAATATCCAATCTGTTTAATTAACTCTCTGAGTGTTCCTGGGCTAGTCTCTCTTTCTCCATTCTGTTTATGTTCACCCACATTTAAATTAGTCTGACCTGGATGCCTTGTCTGAGCCTGCCTGACTAATTTGCTGGTGATTACTTCTGCTACCTAATCCACTGATCACATGGTCTTGAAACCTGTAAGTTTTATTAGGAAGTGAGAGTTAGCCCCAGAACTAAACCTTCTGAAAGAGATTTGAGGCACACGCAGAACACCCACAAGACAATGACCCACTGCCCAGGAAAGGAACAATTAACTACTTGGACACAGGGAGGTAGAGGTAATAGATTCCACTCATCTGAAAGAGCAAATGGAAAGGAAAATGGTGATATCCTGTGGAGAGAACTGCAGACATATGGGTTACCCCTGGGGTCAAAATTCCTCTGTGACATTCTCTTAGGTTCAATCACCCAGGTGGCTCCCTGCCCTGCCAGAGGCTGGGCCTCTGGTGACAGAACTGGATGCCTATGTTGTCCAGAATACAATACTTTCTCTGTAGGGAACAAGAGGCCTTGAAGGCACATCCTGAGGGACGTACTTTGTCTGTATCACTTCAAGGCCTTCATATGCCCTGTCACCTCTAAGTCTCAGCTTCCTCATATATTTTATGATGCTGGTGACACTCTGCCCTGCTGCTCTCTGTCTCACTGCTGTGTTCTAAAAGGTAAATGCCCTCAGCTTCGTCCCCCTGAGTTTTATCAGCCTGAGTTTTTTATCTTGAAACGTGGACCATCTTATAAGCCATGTTAGAGGGAGAGGCTGAATCTTTATTCCAGGGATTTGGTTTTCCCTATTGTGTTCAGTTTAGGATGGGTCAACTTCAGAAAAAATTTAAGAAGATGTCAGTTCTGGTCTGAAATGACATCATTGCAGGAGGCACCACCAGACTCTGGTTATTGTGAAGAATATAACATTTTATAAAATTTTCTCTGAAAGGTTATTTTTCTTTTTTGATGGAATCTATATTTTGTGATATCATTTCATCATGGCCCAAAGAGTGGTCATTTCAGCTTCAAAAAGTTTCTTCTCTACATGTCATCAGAAGATACATTAAAGGGGAGATAGATTTATGTTTTGTGTTTAGCTAATAGATTTAGGGCAGTATCTTATAATCATTTAATGAATATTTTCTGAAATCATTGCTTGTTGTGTAGGCAGAGAGACAAATATCATGTTTTGTCTCATTAAAGTTCTTTTTGCCATTTGGTAAAATATGTCAACACAGAATAACTATATCTGTGGTTAATCTAGAAAAAATACAACCCAACTGATATTGTTTCTTTCAACTTTAGGAAAAACTGCCCCTGTCTTTGGATTGAGAAAGAAGAGAAAATGCTAATGGCAGTTCCTTGTCAGGAGAAGGTTCTTGTAGGGACTGAGGAGAAATGAACTTGGCAATAATCAATATTAGAATTTAGAAAGAGACTAGTTTTGATTTAATCTCCAGGAAATTATTTGATCATTGCTGGCATCTAACTGAAAAGACCTAAGTAATCCCATTAGCAAAGTGCTTTCTGCCCTGAGAGTAACAGGAGGCAGAGATGAAGTGGAAACAGAGGGGATATTACCACCTAATTAAGCCAAAGTGGAGCCAGAGCAGCATTCTTCACTCTCACTAATTGATCATAACAAGGCAGTGAAAGGTACTGAACATAATTATTCAGTTCATTTTAAAGAGCCTCTAAAAAAAACTTTCTTGAGGCCAAAGGCACACACAATAAAATTCATCAATTTTAAGTGCAGTGTTTCATAGGTTTTACAAATATGTGTACCATGTACTCATCCTCACAGTAAAGGTATCTAATATTTCTATCACAACCCACCCCCTCAAATTCTCACATGCTCCCATGCTCCTTTGCAACCACTACCTCACCAAGCCCAGACCCAGGCAACTACTGATCTTCTGTCATGACAGTTTGAATTTGCTTTTCCTAGAATTTTATACAAATCAAATCATGCAGTGTGTACATTTTTGGTCTGGTCTATTTTGCTCAACATAATGTTTTTGAGATTTGTCCATTTTTTCCCTATATCAAAAGGGATTCATTTTTATTTCAGTAGATACTTAGTTTTTGTGTTTTTCCCCCAGTTTTTGTCTGGTGCTATTCTAGATCAATGAATCACTTGTGCTGATCTAGTCTGTGCTGCGGCAGATTGTCTAATTCAAGCCCCAGTGAATCCTACCTCTCTTTACATTGCAAAGATGCCTTGCCTATTAAGAGTCTCCTCCCTGCTAAACCTGGGCATTACCTGTGCCTTGTTTGACAGATGGAGGGTGGTGGGAGCTAACATTGTGTGGGTTCCACAGCCTCAGGATAGTCTATAGCTCCTACCTTAACCCTCCTGCAATCCTGGGCCCACTGAATTGTGAAGAGGCCTGGGTCAGCATCCTGGAGAATAAGAGGCCACTTAAGAAGACACTGAGAAGTCCTGGCCAACAGCCTATGCCACCTGTTGATCTGGAGCACATACGAGAACCCAGGGGGAACAAAAAAAGACTTACCTGGTGGCCAACCCTCAGGCTGTGAGAAGTAAATAATTGTGAGTTGCAGCCACTAAATATTGAGTGATAGTTTATTATTTTTTTATATACAAAGAATTTTCAAGTTGTCTGCTCTCGTTCAACACTCTGGACTTCTGATTTACTTCAAAGGTTCTAGAATGGAAGTTAAGCCCCACTATTTGGAGTCATTGCCATTAGGGCATTTGGGATGTTTCATGTCATCAATTGGTGAAAGAGAGGCTCAAGTTCAACCAGTGCTTCCACCTTATCTACAACAAAATAAATTAAAGCTCACAGTTTCTGCATATGATGAGAAGCAGATGTGGGGTCTGGAAGTAAATTTTCCTTCTACCCTTTAGAAAGTTTTTTTCTGACTGGACTAATAAATTAACATGAAACAAGAGAAATTAACCAAATTTATTATGTATGACATATGAGGGTTCCATAAGAATATGAGACCTAGAACAGACCAGACAATTAACGTTTATATTCCATCTAGAGCTAAGGAAAAGGGGGTATGTGGTTTGGGACTTCAAAGGTCCAGAAGACAATCTATATGAAGATGGAAAAGCAAATGATTAACAAATGATTGCTGAGCCATTTTAACAATGGGAAACTGAAAGAACTTTGATCAAATGGGCTTGTCTAGGTTCCCCCATGTCTTTTCACACTTAGCTCCTATTAAATTATAGTTACTATGATGATATCTCCTTTACTTGATCAGGTTCTTTGTATGAATTCCTTTCAGGCAGTTAGGAGGAAGGTCAAGCTTCTTTCTGAGTCTTTTGTTTCTTAAAAATAACCAGCTAACCTTTGTGACTGAACCTTGCAAGAAATTTGTCTTGAGGACAGGTGGCTGGTTCCCTTTGTACAACACAGAGGCTCACCTGAGATCCCAGTACATTTTAGGATTAAGCAAGATGGCAGAGGAGTGAATGGAAGTCACACTAACATCTTCCCAGGACCAATCTGGAATTACAACTAAATTGTGGGAAAATCACCCAGCACAAACAACTGAACAATAGTGAAAGAAAAGCCTTATAACCTCAGACAGACAGAAGAATGAACTTCAGCACAACCTGACTGGCAAGAAGTGTGGTGGAGACTCAAGAAATCTAACTAGGCGCCCAGAGGCAGCAGCACCGGAGGGATAATTAAGTGGCTGGTTGAATGCCTCTTAGAAGAATGGAGTCTAAACCCTAAGCTTGAATCTCCAGCCTAGAGTGCTGGAGCCCAAAAAGTACACAGATAATAACCAGTAGCGAAAAGTAGCAGGGTTGCCCTCTGCCAGAGACCTTCAGGTCCAGACTCAGAGAGCCATTTAAAGGCCAGCACACAAATTTTCACTTGCAGTCACTTACCCTGGGTTCCAGCAAAGGTGGGGAAGTATTGGGCTAGAGACCCCTGAGGAGAGACTGGAGACAGAAGCTTTTGGGAGATTACAGAGTAGCCTCCAGGACCTAAGTGCTGATTCATCCTCCATACAGCAGTAGCTATCCTGTTCAGGTAGACCACTTCCCTCCAAGTGGCAGCAGCCTGAGGGGAAACAATAGCCCAGGCTCAGGAGGGGCTCAGCCCTGGCCCTGTAGTGCTTAAGTGTGACTACTGAACGCAGAGTGACTAGATAACAACTAAAGGTGACAGCCCAAAATAGTAGATCCCTGAAACTCTCCAACAGGCTGCCTAAGGTCAGATGGGGTCAACACGTAACACCAACAGAGGCGGATCCAGAAAGAAAAAAGAGTGGTAAGTACTAGAAACTACCAAGACAAAATCCACTGTAGTCTTCTCCATGATTTACAATATTTTCTTTCCTGAATATGTTTTTAATATTCTTGTCCATTAACTTTGTGCATATTCCACCTTCTTCATTCCCTTTTTTATTTATGATGTCAATTTTACTTTCTTTCTTTCCATCGTTCTGATTCCAAATTCTCATTAGGGTTCCTTCCTCTACTCTCTCAAAATCATTTTTCTTTCATCTCATATTCATTTACCTTTCTTATAATAGTCTTAATCTCTTTACACCCTTATTAACACTAGTTCATTTGCTGTTGATAGTAGGATTGTGTGTGTGTGCAGGGGGTATTCTTGCATGTGTGGCTTTCTTTCCTGGGATTTGTGGTTTTGTTCTGACAGCACCTGCACAACAGCATATAAGATGTGGTGAGTGGAGTGATCCTCAGTCAACCAGCTTGAGGGAAGGTCCCACCAAAAAATAATCCAATATAAAACCAACAATCAAAAACCCAGTTACATCCAGAAAACCAACATAAACAGTATAAAGAACATCCCAAGAGCATCAAGTTCAGGAGATCAGGAGACTGAATCTCACAGGTATCCTACCAGAGAAGTTCACACCAAAATGTCATAGAGTCAAAACAGATCAATATAAGAAGCAGAAGCAAACAAGAAGAGTCTCATATATAATGGTAAGGAAAAGAAACAACCCCCAATCCAAAGGAAATGATGAGTCCACACAAAGAGTGCTAAATGAAATAGAGGCAAGTAAACTATCAGATATTGAGTTCAAAACAACGGTTATAAGGAAGCTTAATGAGCTCAGTGAGAATTACCAAAAATTATAGGTGAAATACAAGGAACTTACTTCAAACTATATCACCATGAAAAAAAGGCCATAAAAAGTATCAACAAGGGCCAAAAAGAAATGAAAAATACAATTTCTGAATTGAAAAACACAGTAGAAGGAATCAAAAGCAGGCTAAGTGAAGCAGAGGATCAAATCAGTTAGCTGGAGGACATAGTAGAAAAAAAGTCCCAGAAAAAGCAAGAAAATGAAAAAAAGTCTAAAACTAAATGAAGAGGGGCTAAGTGAACTGCAGGACAATATGAAATGTAATAATCTCCATATAATTGGGATACCAGAAAGAGAAGAAAGGGAGCAAGGGATAGAAAACCTGTTTGAAAAAGTAATGATGGAAAACTTCCCTAATTTGATGAGAGAAAAAGTCACACATGTCCAGGAAGCACAGAGGGTCCCAATCAAGAGGAATTCAAATAGGCCCACTCAAAGACACATCATAATTAAAATGGCAAAATTCAAAGACAGAAAATCTTTAAGGCAGCAAAGGTGAAACAGAAAGTAACATACCGGGGAGCCCCATTAAGGCTAGCAGCTGACTTCTCAACAGCAAGGCTAAAAGCCATAAGGGAATGGGAAGAAACGATCCAAGTAATGAAAAGCAAAGGCCTGCAACCAAGACCACACTACCTAGCAAGGCTCTCATTAAAATGGAAGGCAAAATAAGGAGTTTCCTAGACAAAAGAAGGTTAAAAGTATACACCTCTACCAAACCAACATTGCAAAATATACTAAAGGGACTGCTCTAAGAAGATGAAGAAAAAGAGTGAGAGAGAGAGGAATACAGGTCCAAAGAGGGTATAATGGTAATGGTTATTATCAATAATAACCTTAAATGTAAATGGATTAAATGTACCAATCAAAAGATATAGGGTAGCTGAATGGGTAGTAAAACATGACCTGTACATATGCTGCCTACAAGAGACCCACCTCAGAAAAAAAGACCTACATAGACTGAATATAAAGAGTTGGAAAAAATATTCCAAACAAATAGACACGAAAAAAACTGGGGTAGAAATACTTATATCAGACAAAATATACTTAAAAACAAAGGCCATAAAAAGACACAAAAAGACACTTCATAATACTCAAAGGAAGAACCTACCAAGAAGAAATAAAGAACAAACTGACAGTAAATGAAGGGGAAGGGTGATATCAGAGGAAAACAAGGGGAAGGGTCATCAAGGAACATGTATATAGGACCCATGGATAAAGCCAAAGGGAGGAAGGATTGAGGGTGGGATGTGGCAGCAAGTGGGGCAGGGGAAAGTGGTGGTGGGAAAGCAGTGACAAATGTACTAGAAAAATAATAAAAAAAATTTTTTAAGAAAATCATAAAAAAGAGAAAAAAGACATAAATATTGTAAACATATATGCACTGAACATAGGAGTACCCAAATACATAAGGAATATCCTTCAAGACTTCAAGAAAGATACTGACAGCAACACAATTGTAGTAGGGAGTTTTATACCTCAGTATCAACAATAGATAGATCTTTCAAACAAAATACTAACAAGGATATTGTGGAACTGAATGATGCATTAGATCAAATGGACTTAACTGATATATACATAACCTTTTACCCAAAAAAGTAAAATACACATTCTTATCGAAGTCATATGGAACAGTTTCAAAGCTAGACCACATGACAGGACACAAAACAAGCCACCACAAATTCAAGAGAATTGAAATCATATCAACCATCATCTTGGACCACAAGGGCTTGAAACTAGAAGCCAACCTCAAGGAAAATACTCAAAAACATTCAAATTCATGGAGACTGAATAGCATACTATTAAACAATGAATGGGTTAATGAGATCAAGGAAGAAATCAAAAAGTTTCTGAGAACAAATTAATATGAATGCAAAACAGTCCCAAACCTATGGGACACAGCGAAGGCTGAGAGGAAAGTTCATAGCAATACAGGCCTACCTAAAAAATATAGAAACATTTCAAATAAACAACCTAACCCTACATCTGCAAGAACTGGAGGAACAACAAAAACAAAGCCCAGAGCAAGCAGGAGGAAAGAAATAATCAAGATCAGTGCAGAATTAAATGACTTAGAGACTAAAAGAATTCAAAGGATCAACAAATCCAGGAGCTGGTCCTTTGAAAATGTAAACAAATTTGACAAGATTTTAACCAGGCTCATCAAGGAAAAGTGGAGAGGATCCAAATAAATAAAATCAGAAATGAAAAAGGAGCTCCTTCTTCCTTTCTGCTGCATAGTATTCCATTGTATACACGTGCCACCATTTTTTGATCCACTCATTTACTGACGGGCACCTAGGTTGCTTCCAACACTTGACTATTGTAAATTGTCATGCTATGAATATTGGGGTGCATAGGTTCTTTTGAATTGGCATTTCTGGAACTTTAGGTATAATCCTAGCAGTTGAATCACCGGTCGACAGCACAGATGGATCTGGAGACCATTATGCTAAGTGAAATAAGTCAGATGGTGAAAGACAAATATCATATGATTTCACCTATAAGTGGAAACTAATCAACAGAGCAAACAAGCAAGTAAAATATAACCAGAGATATTGAAGAACAAACTGACAGTGAACAGAGGAGAAAGGGGAGGGGAAGATGGGGGAAACAGGGGAAGAGTGGTCAAAGAACATATATGGGAGATTCATTGACAAAGCGAAGGAGGGGTGGGATCAAAGATGGGATGGGAGCGGTCAGGTGAGTGCGAGGGGGTGGAAATGGACAAAACTGTACTTGAACAACAATAAAAAAAAAGAGGAGAAATTACAACTGATACCACATAAATACAAAAGATTCTAAGAAATTCTTATGAACAACTATATGTCAAGAAATTTGAAAACCTGGGTGAAATGGACAAATTTCTTATATATATATATATTTTCAAAAGTGAATCAAGAAGAAGAGGAAAGCCTTGAACATACTGATAACAGCTAGTGAAATTGAAGCTATAATAAAAAAAATCCTGGCACACCAAAGCCCTGGACTGGATGGTTTCAGACGACAATTCTACAAAACATTTAAGGATGAGCTAAACCCTATTCTTCTCAGACTATTCCAAAACATCCAAGAAGAAGGAAGATTCCAAAACTCTTTTTATAAGTCCAGAATCATCCTAATCCCAAAACCATATAAATACAAAACAAAGAAATAAAACTACAGGCTAACTTTGCTGATGAATATAGACACTAAAATCCTCAAGAAAATATTAGCAAACCAAATCCAGCAACACATTAAAAAGATCACCCACCATGATCAAGTGGGATTCATTCCAGGAATGCAAGAATGGCACAATAGTTGCAAATCAATACACATAATGCATCACATAAGCAAAATAAAAGACTAAAATGACATGATTATAACAATAGATATGGAAAAAGCATTTTTTAAGGTACATAACCCATTTATGATAAAAACACTCAGCAAAGTGCGAATAGAGGGGGCATACCTCAACATAATAAAAGCCATATAAAAGAAACTTATTGCCAACATTATACTCATTGGGCAAAAAATAAAGCTTTTCCACTAAGATCAGGAACAAGACAAGGATGTCCATGTTTACCTCTTCTATTCAACATAGTATTGGAAGTCCTAGCCACAGCCATCAGACAAAAAATAAATAAATAAATAAATAAAATCCATCCAAATTGGAAAGGAAGAAATATAACTATTATTATTTGCAGATGACACAATAGTTTATGTAGAAAACCCTATAGATTCCACAAAAAAACTACTCAACCTAATAAGTTAATTTGGCAAAGCAACGAGATACTAAGTCAATATTCAGAAATTGAAGGTATTTTTATATACCAACAATGAAATATCAGAAGCAGAAATCATGGAAAAGCCCCTTTTGCTATAGCAACAGGAAAAATAAAATATCTAGGAATAAACTTAACCAAGGAGGTAAAAGACCTGTACTCAGGAAAGTGCACAACACTGAATAAATAAATTAAGGAAGACACAAATCATTGGAAGCACATGCCATGTTCTTGGATTGGAATAATTAACATCATCAAAATGTCCGTACTATCCTAAGCAGTCTAAATATTCAATGCAATTCCTATTAAAATAGCAATGTTCTATATCTCACAGATATAGAACAAACATTTTGAAAATTTATATGGAACCATAATCAACTCCAAATAGCTGCAGTAATTTTGAGAAACAAGAACAAAGTAGGAAGGATCACAATACCTGATATCAAACTATATTAAAAGGCTACTGTAATCAAAAAGCATGGTACTGGCATAAGAACAGACACATAGATCAATGGAACAGAATAGAGAACTCAGAAGTCTTGCAATATTATTATTAGTAGTAGTAGTATTACAGTAAAGTAAGCTAGAGTAAGTAAAATGTTATTAAGAAAATCATAAGGTGTAACCAGAGACATTGAAGTGAAGGACAAACTGACAGTGAACAGAGGAGAGGGGGTAGGGGAAGATAGGGGGAAACAGGGGAAGGGTGGTCAAGGAACATATATGGGGGACTCATGGACAAAGTCAAGGGGGATGGGGTCAAGGGTGGAGGGAAAATGGACAAAATGGTACTTGAACAACAATAAAAAAATTAAAATTCATAAGGAAGAGAAAATACATTTGCAATGTTTATTGATAAAGAATACACATATGAGTGGACCTGGACCAACACGGTTCAAACTCATCTTGTTCAAGAGTCAACTATATATATGCAATATCAGAAATGGAATCCAAACACATGTGAGGTGTTTCAGAAATCTATGCTCCTTCAGTGGCAGTACTTGAAATTACTTTAATCAAGGGCGTAGTGACTGACAGATGCCTCAGTAACTGCTGGTAATATCTAGGAAGTAGACAATTATTTAAATTTAGTGCTCGGGAGAAAAGGTCCCGGAGGTAAGGATCTGAGAATAATGGTACATATTAATAGCTGAATCCATACAATATCCAACAGTTAATAATCACATATAAAACTCATACTATTTGCAGATACTCTTCTTCTAATCATTGAATGAAATTTAAAAAAAACACGATAACAGCACAAAGACAAAGAATAAGGATACAAAACGTAGGAACACTAGTATTGAAGAAATGTCCTGGAGAAAACCTGAAATATGTCCTATCAGAGGTGTGGTTGTGGGGAGAGCATTCCAGGTGGGAAGAAAAGCAGGTTTGGATATACCAGAGAAGATATAGAGGCATGATCCTAGGATGTAAAGGGAAAAGACGTGTCTCATCAGGTGAAACTTGAAGAAGGACACAGAGCATGGTTTGGTGGATTCTGTTAGAAAACTTGACTCTTTTCTTAAAACAGTAGAGAGTCCAGGAAGGGCTTCACACAAATGTTCTTTTCAGAGAGCGTTCAGGTAGGTAATGGACTGAAGGGAAGCACTGCAGTTGCCCACATGCATTTGCCCATGGCAACAGAGCCTTGGTGCCTACCCTGAGTGCTGCACAGTTATGAGGATTTATTGCTTCCTATGTGATCTGTGGATGATGGGTTTTTCATAGCAAAAGTGAAATTACTTAATTTTTTTTTTGTCAGAAAAACCCATGGTTCTTTCTTTAGCAGTGTCAGCGGGAAGGCTAACCCTGAGGACACAAAACCAAATCTTCTCTCTGCTGTAAAATATTACTCTGAAGCAACTAACGCAGATACATGCCCCATGAGCTCCACATCTGCTTTGTGGCTGCTATAGCCATTTCTCAAACATACTGGTTCCTTCAATCTTCTGTTCCCCAGCCCCCCATCACTGATCAGAGAACTTCCAACTAGGCTCTGTTCCGGCCATCTGTGAGAAAGCTTCTCAACATCAGGAAAGCCCTGGCAGAATTGATTTTATTTGAATTAACATATGCTCCCCCAGGTCTTTAGTGGCCTACATTCAGTTTGAAGGTAATTACTGTGAGAGATCTATCCCCTTCTGGGATGGTGGTACTTTTTAGGTACAGATTCTATCAATCCTGATACCACTTTTCACCAGGTGCTATGTTTTCAATCTGAACTGTAGATTCCTCTTAAATGGTAGCACATTTTAAAAGCTTATTTAAGAAAACAGGGAATGGGAAGAAAAGGAGATAGGCAAAGCAGAAAGAAATTCAGTGGAAATAATTGTGAAAAGACAGTTATCAAACTGTTGTCTCAAAGTTGTGTAAAGGAGCCGTGTCCTTATGGGACCTCCTGAGAAATGTTCTTCTGTAGTTTTTCTCCTTAACAAAAAATAATAGAAATTCACATAATACATTCAGACTTTACATTTTGATTAGTTATCAGATTTTCATGTCTAAGCTTGATTCATGAAAAAACATCAACATCAAAGGAGCAAGCACATTTATTATTAGTGCTACATGATGAAGGAAAATTTAGTTAGCAGCCATTAGTTGTCAAGGCCTATCTTGAAGCACAAATACGTTCAGCAGAACCAATGGAAAAGGGAGAGCATTTTAGTCCTACTAATAAAGTTACTACATTGTGAAATCTCTGGGCTCTAAGGGAATTTTGATAATCATTTTTCTATCCTGTCCTAAAATTTCCTTTTTAATACCTTTACTAAGTGTTTAAATAATTGATATTTTTAAAAAGTTGCAAGGTTTTGAGGTAACTTTCTAAAAATGTACAATAATTTTAAAACAAAAGAATATATAAGTGCCAGAAAAATGGTTAACAGGGGATGCAAAGTTAGGGCTAGCATCCATTCAGGGTTTCCTGGCAGTCTAAGCAGGGTGAGGCACAGTTTCAGTTACAGAGAGGGTCATCCCTTCCCCACAAGACTGTCACTGAGTCTTTGAGCATTTGCTCCCTGTGAAACTTCACAGGGAAAGTGGTGGAGCCTTGGTAGTGTCTGCCTTCAATGACATATCCATCTCAAATAATGTTAATGAACCCATGTCTGGGCTCCCATTGAATAAAACCAAAGGTATACTATGGTAGCATGGGTCAGTAGAGGATATTTCGCAAAGGCTCGAGAGATAGACTAAGAGATAATCTGGAGAAACAGATGAACTACATAGTTTTTAAAGCATCCTTCAAAACTGTCTTTTCAATCAGGCTTTATATGTGTGCTATCAATCAATAATTTGAAGCTGATTTATCTGGAAAAGATAAAGTTTGCATTGTGAATTGGGACATGGTTCCTATATTTTAGAAAATAGGAGATGAGGTGGGGAGGCTAAGTTTCATTCAAAAATGGGGCTCATCATTGTAGAGATATTATGTAAACTTTTCAGAAAGGTGAGATGTTACCAAAAAAAAAATGTTTTCTCAAGAAGTTGTTCTTTGCCTGCTTCAATTGCTGAACAGAACCATCAATTAAGACTCCATACAGCATAAATGTGATTGTGATAGCTTAGAAAAATTTCAGGGTAGATATTTTCATGTGCCAGGTACCACAGAAAACTCTCGATAATGTTCCTACTAAAAATCTAATTTGAAAGATGTTACATCCTGGTAGAATGAATTCAGGGCCAAACATAGATATCTTCAGGTAACTACCCAATTAACCTGAAAATTTTTTGATACATTTTATTGAGTATGCTATTACAGTTATCCCATTTCCCCCCATTTATCCCCTTTGCCCTGTACCCCATCCCATCATCCCCACATTTCTTAGTTCATGTCCATGGGCTGTATGTATCAGTTCTTAGGCTTCTTAATTTCCTATACTATTCTTTGAAGCTAGCAGATGTGGCCAAGTGAGATTTCAGAGGACAATTCTGTTTCTGGTTTGGAATCATTTGTTTTGGCATTCTTTGTAGCATATGTTAGATTGAAAATTCCTCTGCTGAATGACAAGATGTTATTTTCAACATGCAAATTTTAATTGCCCAGTAATTTTTGGAAAGAGCCCCTAGATAATGTCCTAATGTGAGAGGTGTTTGTTATGAGAAAAGGAAATGATCCTAGTCTTGCTTTATCTGTCTCAGGGTGTAATGGGGAACATTGTCCTGCCTTGTAGTTTTCATAGCAGAATTGCAGGCTGCTTTGAGCTCTTGAGTTAGAGCTTTTGTAGGAACATCCATAACTGAGGGCTTCTAATTGCTCCATTCAACATGGACACACATTCAAAGGACAAAAAAGGGTCTAATATATTATTGCAACTTAATACCTCAAAACCAAATTTCTAAGCTATACTTGGACCTTATGGGGACTCCTGCAAGTCTTCACCTCAGTAACACCCTTGACACTGGTCTTAACTACTTTAAGACAGATGAATAATAAAGTGGGTAAAGAGATTTTTAAAAGGAAGAAAAAGTCAAAATGTAAAATATTACTAAAATAAAAATTTTTTAAGTAAAAAAAAGGGTCAAATTAAAGCAAGAGAAAAATGTTCTTTAATTGTAACAGGTTTTGCAGTAAAATATCAGGGACCAACACCCACCAAATGTGGTGGGACTCTGCTTGGTCTCCCACCTGAGATCACCCTGCTATGAAGAGCTAAATTGGAAGAACATTTAATAGAATAAATAACACAAATGTTAAGGTGGAAAAAGCTCCTTTTTAGCAAATGAAATGCTCAGGAATTTTGGATTTTTGATACCCCAAAATTAAGATAGGTGCTAAGATTATAATGATAAAAAAGTAGGAAAAACCCTATAAAATAAACAAATATAATTCAAGATAATGTTGAGTATCAGTAAAGATTTAGAGAGTGTTATGACAGTGTTGGGGTAACTTCCTAATTTAGATTGAACTATTCAGGATAGAGAATTTTTATCAAAGACCAGAGTAAAGAGAAAACCTCATCATATGGGACACCTGCAGAAAAAGTGTTTCAGACACATCAAAATTCCAAAATAGTCAGTGATCTTGGCATGTGAAAGGAACAAAGAAAGTCGGTGTAGCTGAAACACAGTGAGCATGTGGAGAAGGATAAATTGTGAGGGTGGGAGGAAGGCAGAGCTGGAGACCTCAGAAGCCAGAATGAGAAACTTGCCTCCCTTCTAATTCCAGTGGAAGCCTTTGGGAGCTTTCAAATAGGAAAACATTTTATTCTCAAATGTCTAAAAGAGCATTCTTGCTGTTGGGTGAAGAATGAATATGATGGGGGCATGATCTTCACTGGGTGTTTGGTTTGAGCTTCTTATTTCAAGCAAATTAAATAGGAGTAGTTTCCAGGACCCAGAATGAGAGGTACCTAGTGTTCTTATACAATAAAAAGCTGCTTTTTTTAGACAAAGCTCGAAGAAGTATGCCAGCAGTCACTTAGGGTATAAGATATAGCATAGTCGTAGTATTAATGATTTTCTTCCCAAATTATTTCTCCCTGGGGATCAGCAGGCCTCTCTCTGCGGTTTTGTGCACACAGAGGGCCAACATATATCCTGAAGAATGGGATGGTGCTGTAGGTCAAAATGGATAAAATTATCAACAAAATCACCAGGGAAGGAGAGTAGAATAGCAGTGAGCACACCTGCACAGATGTTGTTTCTAGTGTTATTCTCCCATAAAATCAACCAGAGATCCTAAGGTAAATGACTGATTCTAGAATTGGGGTATAAACTATACAAGAGGATCTTCGAAAATATTGTAGTTCTGGAAAGTAAGGATATGCTAAAGCAAACAAAAATCACAATAATGGGGGATACCTCAAAGAGGCTCAGGAAACAACTAAAAAAGATCCTAATGACCAAAACTGGAACAATTTGAAAAATAAAATAAATAAGGTATGGAATTATAATTCATAGTACAAAACAAAATTCACACATATATAAATCAATGATTGAATAAATTAATAATTGAGAGAGAGGATACAAGTCTCCCATGCAAACAAATTACAAATAATTTCTGTAATTACACCACACTATAGGAGGGTAACCATAACTCTCTTCAAGTGTGAGCTGTGTGTAGTGATTTCCTTTCAAAGAGTATTATATGGGAGGGGGGTAGGTAACTTTAAAGTGGATAAATTTGACAACCACAGCTTCAGTAAGGTAATCAAGTTCAACATCAACAGCCAAAAATCATGTGGATAGTATTATGTGATAAGAAGGGCACTTTAAGTTTTCCTCCTCCAAAACCAATCTAATCATGAGAAAAACATCAAACACATGTCATTATATGGACAACCTACAATATGCCTAACCAGTACTCCTAAAAACTATGAAGGTCCTAAAAAAAAAAGAAAGAAAGAAAGAAAGAAAGAAAGAAAGAAAGAAAGAAAGAAAGAAAGAAAGAAAGAAAGAAAGAAAGAAAAGTCTGAGCAATACTCACAGTTTTAGTCTAGTATGTAAGGAACTTGGAAGTCACCACTCCATGGTCACAATAAGAAAATAGCTGAACAAACTGAAAATCTACAGCTCTTAAACTCTTTAGAGAACTGAGCTCATGGGACAAATCACTGCTCCTGAAGTAGAATAAATAAGCAGATACAGGAAATACAACTGACCAGGGCAGAAGCTCAGGAGTATAACACTCTGTAAGAATCACTCCTAGGAAAAGAAAACTTAAGTCACAGTTTACAAATTGATGGAAGTTTAATGAAGGACATTCTGAGAATTAAGAACTCTAGGGGGGCCCAGTTATTGGAGGGCCCCACTGCTGTGTGAGTTTTAGCTCCAGGAGTCCTACAAGGTTCTCACAGTAAAGACTGGTGAAAAATACTTTCAACAGGAGGAGGAAAAAATTTTTGAAATATGCCAGAGCATTCTGTCATTAACAAGACTGTTCTCAATATAAACTATTTTGTCAGAGCCTAGCCAGCCCGGAGAAGAAAAATACTGAACCCAGCCCCCATCAGTCTTCCTGTCTTACCCAAGGGATGGTGGTGAACCAAGAAGCACTTGTGAAGGCCACAACCTAGGAACATATGCTCACTAAAGGACTAAGACCTAATCACTGAATTATAAATGCTTCCCTCCTCTATACTTTACCATTACATCAGTAGGGTTGACATATAATAAAAGGGGTTACCACAGAAAAAAACTGTGTTTCAGACCTTATCTAAGAAGAAGCCTCTAGGAAAACCCAAAAATATTATGAGATTAAAAAAACAAGATCACACAAGGAAATTTTAGCCTCTGTTAAATATAGCTATAGCAAACAATAAAACCAGCCTAATTCCTAGTCAAGTAAATATAGCATCTCATGTTAAAGACCTATTGACATCAGTTCCTGTTACCTTGTATATCATGTCATCACGTTCAGCTTTCAAAAAATGAATTACAATCCATGCTAAAAGAAAAGAAAAACACTTTGAAGAGACAAAGCAATCCTCAGAATCAGACTTATGTATGGCAGAGGTGTTACAATTTCATGTCTTATTTGATTTTATTTTTACCCGAATGCTTAACAGTAAACTGGGGTTGGGGTACAAGGAGGCATGTGGTTGATCTCCTTTCTCTAATTCATATTTATCTATGTTTGTGTCCAGCCACTGTGACCACATAAAATGTGTATAATACTTATGCCATAACTCTAAACCTCAGATATATAAATATCACTGTTGGTCATTAACAGGTGCTCTGTTCTAATTTGAAAGGTGCTTGGTAATCAAGATAGTGTGGCATTGGCAAAATAATATACAAATATGCATCTTTGGCCAGTGTGATTCAGTTGGAGCATTGTCGTGTAAATGGAAAGGGTACAGGTTCAATTCTCAGACAGGGCACAAATCTAGGTAGTGGTATTAATCCATGGTTGAGGCATATGTGGGGATCAACCAATGTTTCTCTCTCACATCGATATTTCTATCCCTCTCTCTATTCCTCCCTTCCCCTCTCTCTAAAATCGATAAGCATTGATTGTAAATCGATAAGCACCTTGGGTGAGGATTAAATAGGCAAATATGTCAATGAAATAAATAAATAGATCAATGAAATAGGATATAGAAATAGACTCACATAGATATCATCAAATAATCTTTGACAAAAAAGCAAAGACAGTAAAAGGAGAAAAGAAGAACTTTTTAAATTTATTTTTATTTACATATAAGATTTACACAATCTTATATTACTTATATTAGTTTCAGGTGTGCAATATAGTGATCTGATATTTTTATACCTAACTGTGTGATGACCTTATTAATTCTAGTAATCATATGTAACCATATAAACATCCCAATATTATTGAGTAAATTCCTCTTCCCCTTTTTAACACATCCACCCTCCCCTATCCTTCAGATAACCATCCCTGTGGTTTCTGATTTTCTGAGTTTGTTTTTGTTTGGTTTGGTATTTAGATTCACATTTAAGCAAAACCATGCAGTATTTGCCTTTCTTTACCTGACTTATTCATTTAGCATAATACCATCTATATCAATCTGTGTTGTTGCAAATGTCATGATTTCATTCATTTTTATTGCTGCAATAAAACATATACACTGTTTATGTATACCACACCTTCTTCAATCACTCATCTATCGACAGGCACCAAGATTGCTTCCATATCTTGACTATTATAAATAATCCTGAAATTAACATAGCAGTGCATATTTTTTTTAAATCAGTGTTCTCATTTTTTTTAGTTTTTCCTACTGTTATTCTTTAAAAAAAATTATTGTTCAAGTACAGTTTTGTGCATTTCCCCCCACCCTCTTGACTGTCCATGAGTCCCCCATATATGTTCCTTGAATGCTCTTCCCCTGTTCCCCCCATATTCCCCTCCCCCCTCTCCTCTGTTCACCGAGAAGTGGAATTTCTGGGTCATATGGTCTATCTTTAGTTTTTTGAAGTATCTCCATACAGTTTTCTGTAGGGTATGCATCAGTTTGCAGTCCCACTGACAGTCATGAGGGCTCCCTTCTCTTCACATCCTTATCAACACATGTTTTTGTGTGCTTTCATAACAGCCATTCTAAATGGTATCAGGTGGCATCTATTTCTGGCTTTAATTACCATTTCCCTGATGATTAGTGATGTTAAGCAACTTTTCATATGTCTGCTGATCATCTGTATGTCTTCTTTAGAGAAATGTCTTATGTCCTCTGTCCATTTTGCAATTGGATCGTTTCTTTTTTTGTTGAATTGTATGAGTTTCTTACATATTTTGGATATCAATCCCTTATGAGATATATCATTTGTAAATACATTCTTCTAGTCAGTAGGTTGTCTTTTGGATTTGTTGAAGGTTTCCTTCACTGTGTTGAAGCTTTTTAGTTTGATGTAACCACATTTGTTTATTTTTTCTTTTGTTTCCCTTGTTCGAAAAGATATGCCTCAAAGATATTTCTAAGTGAAGTCATAGAGGTTACTTCTTATGTTTTCTTCAAGGAGTTTGATTTCAGAACTTACGTTTAAGTCATTAACCCATTGTGAGTTTATATTTGTATATGGTATAAGAGAATGATCCAGTTTCTTGTTTGTTTGTTTTTTTTGCATATATTTACCCATTTATCCCCACACCACTTCTGAAGACAATGACCTTGCCCCAGTGTATATTTTTTACTGCCATTGTCATAGGTTAGTTGATGATATAAATAAGAGCTTATTTCTGGGCTATTCTGTTACATTGTTATATGTGTCTGTTTTTATCCCAGTACTGTGCAGTTTGATTAGTATTGCTTTATTTAAAAAAAAAATTGTTGTTCAATTACAGTTGTCCCCATTTTCTCCCAATATTATCCCCTGCCCTACCTACCCTCACCTCCCACATTCAATCCCCCCATTTGTCTTTGCCCATGGGTCTTTTATACATGTTCCTTGATGTCCCTTCTCCTTCTTTCCCTCATTGTCCCCCTCCCCCCTTGCCCCTGGTTACTGTCAGTTTATTCTTTATTTCCATGTCTCTGGTTCTATTTTGCTCACTTGTTTGTTTTGTTGATTAGGTTACACTTATAGGTGAGATCATATGGCATTTGTCTTTCACTGCCTGACTTATTTCACTTAGTGCACTACTTTCCAGTTCCATCCATGCTGTTGCAAAGGGTAGGAGTTCCTTCTTTCTTTCTGCTGTGTAGCATTCCATTGTGTAAATGTACCACAGTTGATCCACTCATTTAAACTAAAAATGGAACTGCCTTTTGACCTGGTAATTCCACTGCTGGGATTATACCCTAAGAATCCTGAAGCACCAGTTCAAAGGAACCTATTCACCCCAATGTTCATAGCAGTTTTATTTACAAATAGCCAAGTACTGGAAACAACCTTAGTACCCATGATTAGTATTGCTTTATACTATAGTTTGAGATCAGGGCATGTTTGCCTCCAATTTTGTTTTTATTTCTTGAGATTCCTTTAGTTATTCAAGGCTTTTTGTGGTTCCATATAAGTTTTAGAACTATTTGTTGTAATTCTGAGAAATGACATTATATTTTGATAATTACATGTAAATTGCTTTGGGCAGTGTGCTCATTTTAACAATATTAATCCTTCCTATCCACGAACATGGTACATGCTTCCATATATTTGTATTCTCTTAAGTTTCTTTCTTCGATATCCTGCAGCTTTTAGAGTAGAAATCTTTAACCTCCTTGGTTAAGCTTGCTTGCAGGTATTTTATTATTTTGATGAAATTGTGAATAAGATTGTTTCCTTTATTTCTTTTTCTGATTGTTTATTTTTAGTGTACAGGAATGTGACGTATTTCTGTATATTAATTTTTCACCCTGCTACTTTATTGAATTATTGTTTTAATGCTATTAATTTTGGTGGATTATTTAGGGTTTTCTCTCTATATATATGTTTCTATATATATTAACATGTCATCTGCAAATGGTGTCAGTTTTATTTTTTTACTATTTGGATGCCTTTTATTTCTTATTTCTCAGCCTGATTGCTGTGATTAGGAACTTCTAATACTATATGCTCAATAATCATGGTGAGAGTGGGTATTCCTTTCTTGTTCCCAATCTTAGAGGAAAAACTTAGCTTTTCATCACTGAATATGATATCAACTGTTGGCTTGTAATACATAGCCTTATCAAATGCTATATGTGGCCTGTCATATATAGCTTTCATCTATAGCCTTTATAGATCTTGAAGTAAGATCCTTCCATATCCACTTTGCTTAGAGGGTATTTTTATTATTATAAATGGATGCTAAATTTTGTCAAATGCTTTCTTTTGTATCTATTCAGATAATCATATGATTTTTATCCTTCGTTTTACTGATGTGATAAATCACATTAATTGTTATGTGGGTATTGAACTACCCTTGAATTTCTGGTAAAATCATAATCGATCATGATGTAAAATCCTTTTAATCTACTGTTAAATGTATTTTGCTACTATGTTTTTTAGTATTTTGACATCTATTTTATCAGGAGTTTTGACATATAATTCACTTTCTTTTTAGTGTCTCTCTCTGGTTTTGATATCAAGGAAATGCTGGCCTCATTAAATAAGTTTGGAAGTATTCCTTCCTCATCAGTTTTTTGGAATAGTTTGAAAAGGAAAGGTACTAATTTTTTTCTAAAGTTTTGTAGAATTCACCTGTAAAACTGTCTGGTCCTGGGCTTTTGTTTGTTGGGAACTTTTTAATTATTGCTTTGCATTCTTTTAATCAATTTTATTTTTAATTACACTTTACACTAAATATTATTTTGTATTACTTTCAGGTGTACAGCATAGTGTTTAGACAACCATATACTTTGCAAAGTATTACCTTTGATATCTCTAGTTCCCACCTTGCATAATACACAGTTATTACAATATTATTGATTATATTCCCTTTGATTTAATTTACAACCTAATAATTATTTTGTAACTACCAATTTTTACTTCTTAGCCCCTTTACCTTTTTCACCTAGTTTCTCAATTCCTCCTCCCCTGGCAAACATCAATCTGTTCTCTGTATCTATGAGTCTATTTCTGTTATGTTTATT
Source organism: Mormoops blainvillei (assembly GCA_004026545.1). Classification (NCBI taxonomy): domain Eukaryota; kingdom Metazoa; phylum Chordata; class Mammalia; order Chiroptera; family Mormoopidae; genus Mormoops; species Mormoops blainvillei. The sequence goes on from PVJD01002756.1 coordinate 72,489, forward strand.
TCTTTATATTGTTCTTAACATTCCATATATAAGTGAAATCATGTGGTATTTGTCTTTCTCTTACTGAATATATAACTTACATAATAACCCCTAGTTTAATCCACTCTGTCACAAATAGTAAAGTTTCACTCTTTTAATGGCAAAGTAATAATCCACTGTATAAATGTCCTATAGTTGTTTTGTTTTGTTTTTTATCCACTAGTCTATTGATGGGCACTTGGGTTGCTTCCATATCTTAGCTATTGTAAATAATGCTACGATAAAAATAGGGAACATATATTATTAAGAATTAGTGTTTTGGGATTCTTTGGATATACAAGTTCTGTCCAGAAGGTATCCAGCATACAAATGAAAAATAGAAACATTTATTGAATGTTTCTATACAAGAAGTATACAAGAAATATTGTACAAGGACAGAGATGCCTCAGTGTCCTTCAATGTAGGGACTTTGGGACCTCACACAGTTCTCCCAGTCACCATCAGCTGCCCCATCATATTTTCTTGAATCTCATCGACCATCTGAAATCTCTTCCCTTTCAAAGGTGATTTTAGTTTTGGGAAAAGACAGAAGTCACAGAGTGCCAAATCTTGGCTGTGGGGGATCTGAGTCATCTGGGTAATTTAATTTTTCACCAAAAATCTCTGCACAAGATGTGATGAAGCTGCCAATCCCCAGTTGCCCATAGTTGCAACCTTCTGAATCATCTGAATATTTCCTGTGGAAGAATGTTCAGACTTAACACAAAATTTGATGCATGTTCATTGCTCTACTCAGTTATTTTTTAATGCAATGGTCACACAGTACACATGCACACTCAATGGCATCTACCATGTGCCAAAAACTTGTCATTGTTCACTCATGCACATTCCAGTCCATTCCTCTTGGCTGCCAAGTTACATCGATGTCATGCAAGCCATTCTCATTATATTAACAATGGCTGGACTTTTTCTAGAAAGACCTTATATACCTATAGGTGGAATTGCTGGGTCATAATGAAGTTCCATTTTTAATTTTTTGGGGGCACTTTATACTGTTTCCCACAGTGGCTGCACAAGTTCATATTACTACCAAAATGCACCAGGGTCCCCTTTTCTCCATGTTCTTGTCGGTACGTGCTTTTTTGTTGAATATTTGGTGACAGCATTTCTGATAAGTGTAAACTAACACCTCATTATGGTTTTAATTTGCATTTTTCTGGTGATTAGTGTTTGACATCATTTCATATGTTTACTGGACATCTGTGTTCTCTTTGGAGAAGCATCTATTCAGGTCATCAACCCAATTTTTAATAAGATTGTTTATGTTTTGGCATGTTGAGCTGTATGAATTCTTTATAAATTTTGGATATTACCCATTATCAGTTGTATTATTGACTGATATCTTCTGTCATTCAGTAGGTTGCCTTTTTGTTTTGTTGATGGTTTCCTTTCCTGTGCAAAATTTTTTAGTTTAGTGCGCTCTCATTTGTTCAGTTTTTCTTTTATTTCTCTTGCTTGAGAAGATATGTAAAAAATATTGCTGAGAGAAATGTCAGATTTTTACTGCCACATTCAAATATTGGTTAAATTTCATACAGTAATAATAAACTATCAGAAAGGGAAACTAAGAAAACAACCCCATTTATGATTGCATCAAAAATATATCTGGGAATATATTTAATGCCTTGTACTCAGAAATTTAAATGACAATGAAGAAATAAGTTTTAAATATACTAATAAATGGAAGCATATATTGTTTTTATTGATGGGAAGTATTGACATCATTAAAATGTCCATACTACACAAAACAATCTATAGATTCAACACAATTCCTATCAAAACACCAATGGTGCATTTTACAGCACTAACACAAATAATCCAAAAATTTATATGGAACCAAAAAAAGACCCCAAAGAGCCACAGTAATCTTAAGAAAGAAGAACAATATCCTGGCTAGTGTGACTCGGTGGATTCAGTGACAGTCTGCAAACCAAAGGGTCACCGGTTTGATTCCCAGTCAGGGCACATGCTTGGGTTGTGGGCAAGATCCCCGGTTGGAGGCGTGTGAGAGGCAACCATACATTGAAATTTCTCTCCCTCTCCCTCTCCCTTCCCTTCTCTAAAAATACATAAATAAAATCTTTAAAAAAAAAAAGAGGAACAAATTTGGGGATCTCATGCTACCTAATATCAAACTACATTGCAAGTCTATGTTAATGAAAACAGTGTGATACTGGTATAAAATAAGACGAATAGATTCATGGAACCAAATGGAGGTCCCTGAAATAATTCTACATTTATATGCTCAATTAGTATTTGTCAGTGAAGGAAAGAAAATACAATGGAGTAAGCACGGTCTATTTAATCAATAGTGTCGGGAAAATTGAACAGGTACATGCAAAAAACCCTAAGACTAGATCATCTTTTTACACTATGTACATAAATAAACTCAAAATGAATTAAACATTTAAATTTTAAATAAACTTGAAATCTTTATAGAATAATTTGAGAAGAATAGGTGTTAGAGTTTCTTTGAGTGTTTGGCAAAATTTACCTGGGCAGCCATTGTTCCAGGAAATTGATTTTTGGGAGTCTTTTTTTAAATGACTGTCTCAATTGGTTAATTGTAATCTGTTCAGATTTTCTGTTTCTTCTTGATTCAATTTTTAAAGAGCGTGCATATTCCAGGCCACTCAGCTTCCAAGTTACATTATAGTCACACAAACCTTTCTCATTATATTAAAAATGGCTGGATTTTTTCTGGGCAAACATTGTATTTAAAGTTTTTATTGTATTTCTGTGGTGCCAGTTATTACTTCTCCCCTTTTATTTTTAATTTTATTTATTTGGATCCTCTCTCTTTCTCTCTTTTTGATGAGTCTGGTAAAACATTTATCAATTTGCTTTATCCTCTCAATGAACCAGGTCCTAGTTTCAATGATCTTTTGTATTTTCTAAAACTCTCATTTATTTCCACTCTGATTTTTATTATATCATTCTTCCTCTTCACTTTAGGCTTTGTTTGTTGTTCTTCTTCTAGTTCCATTAGGTGTAAGGTTAAATTATTTATTTGAAATGTTTTTTTGTTTCTTGAGGTAGGCTTGTAATGCAATGAATTTCCCTCTTAAAACTGCTTTTTCTGTGTCCCATTGATCGTGGTTCATTGTTTTCTTGTTTTCATTTACCTCAAGGTATCTTTTGATTTCTTCCTTGATTTCATTGTTAACCCATTCATTGTTTAGTAGCTTAGTAGTATATTAGTTAGATTCTATGTATGTATTTGTTTTCAGTTTTTTTCTTGTAATTGATTTCTAGTTTTTTATCACTGTGGTTGAAGAATATGCTTGATATGATTTCAATCTTCTTAAATTTATTGAGATGTGTTTTGTGTCCTGGCATATTATCTTTTCTAGAAAATGTTTTATGTGCATTAAAAAAATAATTTTCTGATTTTTGGGGTGAAATGCTCTCAAAATATTACTAAATCAATCTGGACTACTGTACCACTTAAGACCACTGTTTCCTTGTTGATTTTCTGTCTTGAAGGTGTGTCCTTTGATGTCAATGGGATGTTAAAATCCTCTACAGTCACTGTGTCTATCTCTCCATTTATATACATTAAAATTTTCTTTATGTATTTAGATGCTCATATGTTGGATGCATAAATGTTTACAAGGGTTATATTTTCTTATTGGGATGACCCCTTTATCATTATGCGATGTTCCTTTTTGTCTCTCATCATACCTTTTGGTTAAGTTTATTTTGTCTGATCTAAATATTGCTACCCCAACTTTTTTTCTTTCCATTTGTACCAAATATTTTTTTCCTTCCCTTTACTTTGACTCTGTGTGTGTCTCAGTTTGAGGTGGATCTCTTGTAAGCAGCACCTGAGACTTGTTTTTATATCCATTCAGCTACCCAATATCTATTGATTGGTGCACTTAATCCATTTAAATTTAAAGTGATTATTGATAGATACATAATTAAAGCCATAGGTTCCTATTTTATTTCTTCTTCTTAAAGAAGTCCCATTAACGTTTATTGTAATATTGCTTTGGTGGTAATATATTCCTTTGGTTTTTTCTTTGTCTATGAAACTTGTCATTTTCCTTTCAATTTTAAATAATACCTTGCTGAGTAAAGCAGCCTTGTTTGTATGCCCTTGCTCTTTATTTGTTTGTTTTACTTTATTCCTTATATTTAAGTATTGACTTATTTCTTTATAATTACAAATCAATGAATAATATAAGCTTTATAATAAAAGATTATTTGAATTTTATATTTAGATACAAGACCTTACAAAATCTTTAGAAATAACTTAGTTAACTGAAGAATCCCAAGTAATTATAAGTTTGAGAAGAAAAAACAGAGAAAAAGTTCAGAATACCTTGTTTCTAGTTCTAAACTCTTCTATTAATGAGTAACAGAATTAATTCCATGTAACTTTGGATTCACTTCTAAGTGTTCCAAAAAGAGCATATTGCTGGAAGTTCAACAGAATAGGACAGGTATTTTGTCTAAATCCATATGGAAAATAAAATTAGGGAAACCATTCATGTTATTAAGGCCAAAAATACTCTCAGGGAGGTGGGTGTGGGTGTGGCTGGGGAAAGTGGTGGCGGGAAAATGTTGACAAAAAAATATACAGGGGTAGGCTAACAATAGTATAGGAGATTAAGAAGCTAAAGAAATGATATGCATATCCCATGGACAGGAGCTAAGAGGTGTAGGGATGATGGTATGGGGTTCAGGGTGGAAGGGATGAAGAGGGGAAAATGGGACAACTGTAATACTATACTCAATAAAATATATCAAAAAAAAAAAAAAAGACTCCAGACTCCAACATCTGAAGACACAGCAAAATGATGGCCTTCTATGAATGAGGAAGAAGACACTTTACCAGGTACCATGTCCCCTGACACCTTGATCTTGGACTTCCAGCCTCCAAAGCTGTGGGAAATAAATGTCCTTGCTCTTTATCACTTTTAATATTTTATGTGAATGCCTTATAAACTACAAAGTTCCTGTTGAAAAATTAGCTGACAGTCTTTTGGAAGCTTCCTTGTATGTAAGTATCTTCCTCTTACTCCTTTTAAGATGATCTTTTGTCCTTTTTTTAGGTATATTTTATTGATTATATTACAATTGTCCCATTTTTTTCCACTTTATTCTTCTTCACCCTACACCTCCTTCCCACCAGCATCACCTCCTTTAGTTCATGTCCAGAGATCATATGTAGAAGTTCTTTGACTTCTCCACTTATACTATTTGTACCCTCCGACTGTCTATTTTATACCTACCATTAATGCTTCTTATTCCCTGTACCTTTTCCCCCATTCTCCACCCTCCCCCTCCCCACTGATAACCATCTATGTGATCCACGCTTCTGTGATTCTGTTCCCATTCTAGTTATTTGTTTAGTTTGTTTTTGTCTTTTTAGTTTCAGTTGTTGATAGTTGTGACTTTGTTGTCATTTGACTATCCACATTTTCCATCATCTTTTTCTTAGTTAAGCCCCTTTAGCCTTTCATAATTATAATGAGGGCTTGGTGATAATAAACTCCTTTAACTTTACCTTATCTGAGGAGCTCTTTATCTGCCCTTCTATTCTAAATGATAGCTTTGCTAAATAGATTAATCTTGGATGTAGGCCCTTACCTTTCATGGCTTTGAATACTTTTGTTCAGTCCCTTCTTACCTGCTAGGTTTCTTTGGAGAAATCAACTGAGGCTTATGGAAACTCCTTTATAGATAATTTTCTCCTTTTCTCTTTCTGCTCTTAAGTTTCTCTTCTTATTTTTTGTTTGTTTTTAAGATTTAACATTTTAGTTGACTTTAACTACAAAAACTAATGTGGGCTCCATTTCAGTTCTCTGAGAAAAATAAAGTTACCAGTCAATTGTTTACTAATCTCTTTTCATGATGTTAATAGAAAACCTCAGTGGGAATCAGAATGCAATCATGCAGTCAGTGCAAGCTGAAACCCTGAATTGCAGGATAGCTTTGGTGTTTTACACATGTGTTAAAGATCAGCTGATTTAGTTATAGTCTTGGTTCTTTACCCAGCACAGCAATAAAGATGTCATTATCAGTGACATCTTTTCTTTTCATTTGAGTCACATGAATCACTCTGGGTATTAGAATAACAACACAGTAACTTCTTCCAACGGAAAGGATTGCAGCGTGCCTCAACACATAGACAGTAAGATCAGAAATACTTGATACATACATGGAAAACAACAATCTGATCTCATAGTGTCTTTGAGAACTCCAGGAGAAGCAGGAGACAACATGCAATTGTCACAGTACTTTTACTTAGGAGAAGATAAATGTGATAAAGTGAACATTTCATGAAATGTATCTGATATCTATTTTTTTATATATGTGTACACACATATGGTGAGAGAAAAAATATATATTTTTAAAAATATCATATATCATATATATTGGAAAAAGATCCACCACAGCACTATCAACAACAAATGAGCTAAGATATATACAGGTGGGATGGGAATAAGAAGGAAAATGAAATAAAGAAAAGTTTAAGAGATGTCTAGAGGAAAAAGAAGTTATTTTGAGAAAATGGAGGAAGAAGGAATAAAAGTGAGGGGGGAAAAACAGGCTAAGACAGGGAAAAATTAACATTTAAAACTAAAAAAAAGGAAAGGATAGGAGGAAGGTAAAATGGAGTAGGAGAGAGTAATGGTAAAATCTGAGATTTGAAATACAAAAATAATGACTATCTAGAATTAAGATTGAAGAAATTCAACAACAACCACATTACCCACAACAAATGAGCAAAGATTTATAAAGGTGGAGAGAAAATAAGAGTACGTTAAGAATGATAAAAAGAATGTGAGATGACCAATGACAATCACAAATGATTTTGGTAGGCTTGAGGGGGGAGAAATAATAAGAGTGCAGAATAGAAACTAGTCATAGCAAGAGGGAAAATAGAAATTAAAACAAAAATTAGAGAGGAAAGAAAAAGTTATGTAAAATGGAGTAAGAGTAGGGAAGAGCGAAATATTAGATTTAAAATAAACTATAATATAAAACCTGGTGACATATTAGGCCCAAACTTGAAGGATATGAAATGAATGTTAAAGAGCTATGCAGGAGAGAAGATAGCACCTTGTTGCACTGGTATCTGTTCTCTCTGCTCTACTGCATTTAGTAGCTCAGGGCTTGAGGAATTGTGTGCCTTGTAGTATCTGGTGAAGGGCACTTTCAGAGATTTTTTTCTTCCTTTCCCTGTGGAAATGCACCCTGCAGGACACTCCTGAGCCTGTGTTACAGAAACAACCGCCCAACTCCGGGGTGTTTCTTTTATTATGGTTCATCTTTGCCCACCACTGTTGTGTTAGAAATTGTGGCTCTAAATGTCAGAGCTTGGTAAAAAGGGAAGGAACTATTATTCAAAAGTTATAAAGGTTTAGAGTAACGTCTCACTGTCTCCATTAAATCCCAAAGTCCCTTTAAAACATCCACAAATACACACATAGTCCTGCTTCCGCTTGTCAAACCAGGCCAGAAAGGGATACCGCATCTCAGGAAAAGAAAGTAGAAGTTCGTAGCTCAGCTATGCTCCTATCCTTAATCCCAAACCTCATCTTCATGGTGGGCCAGTGGGAGTCCTTCTGTGTTCTTTCAAACCATTAAGAGAGAGAGCTCTGCATGAGTGCTGCATCTTGTTTCTCTGCTTCCTAAGCCAGATGGTCAAGAGAGTCACTTCTCCACATCCAAAACCACACGGTTAAGCTGAAGCATGGCTGCCACACCTGGGTTTAAACCACAGCGTGGTTCTTCCTCTTTAACCCCATTTCTGACTCCTCCCAAATCAGCTACACCTGCTATCATTCCTGTATCCTTTGCCTTTCTTGGCTGGGATAGTTAGTCCCAGCATGCATGGCCCTGTGGCATGGAGTGAACCATCTCCAAGCTCTTGCACAGGTTCTGTAATTGGGGAGCTGCCTCCCAGTTATACAACTGGTCCAAGTCACACCCCATCTTCCTGAATCCATGCAGGCTGTGAAACTAGCTTGCTGTTATTGATATGCAAAATAACTTCCAATCCCTGTGCTACTACTTTTCACAGCCCCCAAGCTAGGCTTGTATGGAACATTGGGGACTCTCACCCCAAACCCCATTAAGCCTACACCCCACTAAAATCCCCCCTTTCAGATATAGACCCCTTTTATATTCTTATAAAGGACAAAGTCCCATCTGGGTCACCAGATACTGTTACAGAAACAAGGCCCCCTCCCTCAAGGTCTTTTTTTGTTTGTTTTTACTATCATTCTTTGACTGCCACCATGTTAGGAACTGTGGCTCTCGATTCCAGAGTTTGGTAAAAAGGAGAGGAACTATTTATTCAAAAATTATACAGATTTAGAGAAATGGTAGAATGTCACCATTAAATCTCAAAGTCCCTTTAAAACACCCACAAAAGCACAGTCCTGCCTTTGTCCTTTGCCCAGTAAGGCCAGTCTCAGAACATGACAATCAAAAGTATCATCCTCCAGAAAAAAAAAAAAGAGAAGTCCAAAACTCACTCTCCCAGTTCCTCCCACTAATCTGTGTTTAGCTGGGCAGGTCTCCTGCAGTTCCCAGCATCATCAGCTGTGTCTCCATGATCTCCAGTTCTTTCTTTTGTTCTTCTGTTTTTTAATGACCCTTGCCCTTCTTTTCCCCATTAATACCCTGCTCCTCCCCTCTAGTTACTGTCAGTTTGATTTTTATTTAAATGTTGCTGGTTATACTTTGCTTGCTTGTTTGTTTTGTTGCTTAGGTTCCACTTACAGGTGAGATCATATAGTATCTGTCTTTCACTTCTTGGCTTATTTCACTCAGCATAATGCCCTCCAGTTCCATCCATGCTGTTGCAAAGGGTAGTGGTTCCTTCTTTCTTTCTGCTGTGTAATATTCCATTGTGTAAATGTACCATGTTTTTTATCCACTCATTTACTATTGTGCACTTAGGTTGCTCCCAGCATTTGGCTATTGCAAATTGCGCTGCTATGAACATTGGGGTGCATAGGCACTTTTGAATTGGTGATTCAGGATTCTTAGCGTATAATCCCAGCAGTGGGATCACTGGATCAAAAGGCAATTCCATTTTTAGTTTTCTAAGGAAATTCCAGAATGTTTTCCACAGTGGCTGCAACAGTCTGCATTCCCACCAACAGTGTACTAGGGCTCCCTTTTCTTCATAACCTCACAAGCACTTGTTTGTTGATTTGTTTATGATGGCCATTCTGGTTGGTGTGAAGTGGTATCTCACTGTGGTTTTAATTTGTATCTCTCTGATGACTGTCATGCTGAGCATCCTTTCATGTCTCAGGGCCTTGTGTATGTCTGCCTTGGAGAAGTGTCTGATCGGGTCCTTTGCCCATTTTTTATTTGGATTGTTTGTCTTCCTAGAGTGGAGTTATGTGACTTCTTTATATATTTTGGAGACGATCTCCAGTTCTTAATCCAAAAATGTGGCACCTCTTCATGACCTACCTGTGAAAGTCCTTTTACTCCTTTCTTCTTGCATGATCTCACATTGTCCCTATTTGTCTTGCATTGTCCTACATGGCAGCCTGCCTGTTCGTTTAAATCTCAGCCTTGAACCTCATCCATAACCCCATTTCCAACTCCTCCCACAATCAGCTACACCTGCTAGCACTTCCGTATTCTCTGCCTTTCTTGACTTCCATAGTTAGTCTGGGCAGGTGAGGCCCTGTGGCATAGAGCAAACCATTTCCAAGCTCCCATCCAGGCAGAAACTGTAAGGGGGGCTGTCTTCCAGCCACATCACAGGTCAAAGTCACACGTATCTCCCTGGCTCCACACAGGTCATGAAGCCAACCTGCTGTTATTGATGTGCAAAATAACTCTCAACCCCAGTGCTGCTGCTTTTCCCAGCCCCCAGGCTAGGCTTGTGGTGGGCCCTGGGACCTCTCAGCCTATACCCCATTCAGACTACACCCCATTAAGCCTACATGCTGTTACACCTGTACTCTCTGATCTGCAGAACCTATAAGACTGCAGGCAAGGGTTGGGCTCCCCTGTCTGTGAGAGGATCTGGCTGGCTACAGCAACTATCAGACAGTCAGTTCCTGCTTTCCAGTCCTGAGCCTGCCACTCTCTCACATGAAGTTTGGCCCAAAATCTCCGCTTTGAACAGCCCTTTGCCCACGATCCACATTGGGTTAAGTACTACTGTTCCTTCAGTGTACTCTATCTCTCTGAGTTTTCAATTAGCAGAGCCACTGCACCCGCACACACTGGCATGCTAGCCCTGGGTCCCTGCCAAATCTCGGGTCTTGCCTCAGTTTCCCTTTTAAAAGAGATTCTATGTGGCCTCCACACTGCAATATCAAGCCCTGAGGGGCCTGTTCTCCATGTACTTCCCCTCCCCCAAAATCACAGGGTCTTTCATGGTCAGGGTTGGCCACCACCTTTCAGAGCCTCTGACTTTTAGATAAAGTTTTTCTCTAGATCTTTCCCAGATGGCACTGGGAATAGCCCCACAGTTATACTCTAACATGGGGTGGTAACAGAGTACTAACCCCACTCCCTCCCTCCAGAGAGCTTTAGCCTTGGCCAGGACTGCTCCTGCCACACTGTTTCTGGAACCTGCACCTCCTAGGCCTTCTCTCTTGACCCGGTAGCTTGCAGTTCCTGAGTTGATCCACAGCTACCGCAACTCTGTGCAGCCAGAAGTGCTGGGCTGGGCATCTGTGGTGGCTCTGCTTAGAAAGCCCAAGCTGACAGCTCCCAGGTGCCCTGCATGTGGGCCTGTTCTTGCCTACTCCCGCACACTCCCCACACTCTCATCTGCATATGCACTCACTCACAGACACTCTCACTTACTCTTCTCTCTGTGTTTTGTTTGCAAACCTGGTCCTGGTCTGAGAGCAGGTAGACAAAGCTGCTAGCTACTCTACCACCATTTTGGATCTCCTGGACTCTTAAAACCAGCAAATTTCTTCTTGTTTCTTTGACTTTTTTTAGAAGAAAATTACTTACCTCCATTTTATTAGAATTTTTCTCTGGAGTTTTTCCTTGTTTCTTCATATTCTTCTTTCTCTCATTTTTTGATTTTCTGTGTTTGTTACTATGAGTTGGGTAGAAGCACGCTCTCTGTCCCTGTTTTGAGATAATGGCTTATAAGTAGACTGTGTGTAGTCAGGGCAGGTGCTTGTAGTGTCTGTTGCATCACCTGGATTGAAGGAATAAGTTCAGGGTATAGTATAGTAGCCTGGTGTGTGCTTGCATCTTTCCCTTTCTAATCTGGGTGGCATTATATGTGCAGTTGGGCTACTCTGTACCCTCTTGATGTGCCTTGTTGTTTTATGTCTGTGAACCAAACTGGGTCTGGGAGGGGTTGCTTTGCAACCTTGAGTCTCAAGACCCCACAAGTGCTGCTCCATCTCCCACTGGGCCAGACCTATCTGTGCACACTCAGTGCTTTGCCATTTCAGTTCCCCTTCAAAGAAATTCAGCTTCCTCTCTGTCCACAGGTAACCCTGTGTGCACATTCCCTGCTGTTTAAGTGATCCTCAGCCAACAAAAAAAAATTTAAATAGACTCATAGATAATAGATATGGTTGCCAGAGGGGAGAGGGATTGGGGACTGAGTGAAAAGGTTAAGGGACCATATGATTTCACCTATAAGTGGAGACTAATCAACAAAACAAACAAGCAAGTTAAGTATAACTGGAGACATTGAAGTGAAGAACAAACTGACTGTGAACGGAAGAGAAGGATGAGGGGAAGGCGAGGTGGGGGTGTGGAAACTGGGGAAGGGTGGTCAAGGAACATATATGGGGGACTCATGGACAAAGTTAAAGGGGAGGGTGGGTTGGGTGGGGGTGGGGGAGTGGTGAGGGGAAAATGGACAAAACTACTTGAATGACAATAAAATTTTTTTTTAAAAAGAAGTACAAATTGGTAGTTACAAAATCATCTTGGGACATAAAGTACAGTATAGGGAATATAGTCAAAATACTATAATAACTATGTATGGTGCCAGTGGGTACTGGAAATATTGGGGAAAACACTTTTTAAAATATATGTTTACTAATTACTATGCCGTATGCCTGAAACTAATGCAAAATAATATTGAATGTAAAAAATAATAATAATAAAGAGACCCAAGTTTGTTTGTTTGTTTTTGTTTTTTGTTTTTGAGCTGAGCCAGCTAAGACTTTATTTTTTTGGTGGGGGAAGAACTACTTTATTTGTCTTTTAGTCTGGGGCAGAGGTAAGAGGTAGTCCCCCAGAGAGTAAACTTCCCCACCACAAGTGTGAGCTGAGGACTGCGGCTAAGCTTTAGAAGGGTCTCCTGCACCCTCTGCTCCCCTGTATAGCTCCTTTCCCACCTACTTAGAGGACAAGAGGGACAACAGCATTCATTCACTTGGGCAGGACATCAGATGACTCAGACACCAGCTTCCTCTCATGGGTCTCAATCTTCTTCACAACCACTGTCTTGGAGGAACTGGTACTGGTACAGAAAAGAAGCCAGGGCCCCTGTCAGAGTCCGAGTTGTCCTGGCAGCCCAGGCCATAAGTGAGGTTTATATAAGCTGGGCCCAGCTCACCTGACTAACCACTGGGAATCTTGGTGTGGATACTCGTGTTCTGCATCCCAGACTCAAGCCAGTTCCCCTTGCCCTCCAGCAGCTTGCAATAGCCATGTCTAGGGCCAGCGCGATGTTCATGAACTCCTGGGACTCACACAGCTGCTGGGCATGATAACCTGCTTGGCACTTCTCAGGAGGCTTCAAGCTCAGCCGTCTTGGGCTGAGCATCCTTGATGGCCGCTCACCGTGCTTCTCAACATCAGTGATGGTGGCCTCCATGGAAGCTCTCTAGCCTTTGAGACCCTTGATCTCAGCCTGGATTTGGCTGATGTTCCAATTAATCTCAGAATTCTCTGTCTTCATGGAATGCAGTTCATCCCTATACTTCCCAGCCAATGTCTACAACTCCTCATACTTGATCTGGTACATGACCTCAGCCTCAACCCTCCTGTGGTTGGTAATATCCTCTTATTGGGGGTTGACCTCAGCGATGATTCTGTCCAGGTCTAGAGAGCAGCTGTTGTCCATGGACAACACCATGGATGTGTCAGAGACCTGGGACTAAAGACTGAAAAAGTGCAAGTTAAGGTTAAGGAAAATAAGAGAAGTATTGTAGCATACAATACCCAAAAATATTAGTGTTGGAGTTCAGAACACGCCACCCCATAATATGCTACTTTTGCATATTGATTATTTTAAGCTATGGACACTTGAAAATTGGCAATGCAGGTAGAAGCTTTCCCTGAAATCTCCTTATTTGCCTAAAGACAGATCCTGAAAAAGACAAACAAACCCCTCAATTATCATTGATCTCCTTCTGAGATTTTCATCAACCAGGGAAAACTGACTCATTACTGAAAAGACTAGAAGTGAACATCACTCCCAGACAGAATTTGTCACAAACTATCATACCACCCATATAATCTTCTAAGGGCCCATTCATCTTTCCTAAAAATCACTCTCCTAAGAAGCCTACTTTCACTATTAAGATTATATTTAAGTCTACATTCTAATACATGTTGGGGAGTTGCTCTTTTTCCTTGGGCATTTCCCATGTATACATAAGGTATTTGTGTTAATAAATTTCTGTTTGTTTTTAAGAAAATAAAGATCCAGCAGTCAGAGAAAAGCCTGAGGGGAGCCGTTGTGGTTACCTGAGCCTCAAAGCCCTTTTAGCCCCTCCCTTTCTCCAGTTGGGGAAGGCTTGCATGCATATGCCCAGCTATACTTTAGTAGTTCTGAACTCCCTAAAGAGTGGAGGGGGGCAGTGCAAATGGTAGCACCCTCTCACTCTGCACAGGTCAACCTTATTGTTTCAATTATCTTCAGTCAGAGTAGAACATGCGTGCAGCTGCTCTGTGTGCCTGTCCAGCCTGGCCCCTCTCCTTTTGAGGCAGTGTTACACAGAACCATACCTCCTGTGCTTTGGTAGTACTGAACTCTCACTGGAGAGAGCAGGAGTTTTGCTATGGGACAACTCACACCCTCATCATATGGCAACACAGCTTGTGGGCATCACAAAGTCCCTTCAACTCTGCACTTAACTTTACATGCAGCAGTGCCCCCACCAGCTCTATACTGTCTCTGGAATAAGCAGTTCTACCTGTGGGCCACACAGCATCATATCAACTCCCCACTCTTTCTAGGTGGAGGGCACCGTGTGAACACACAGTAGCACTTTCTCTGGACAGGGAAGCACTGCAGGTGGATACTGCAATGTTCTGTTGGCTCTGTACTCCCTTCAGGTGGGAGAAACCTTTGTGTGCCACAACCCAGTGGGAGTGTGAAGCAGCACCCTACTGTACATACTGGATCAATCTCTGGATGAAGTGGCCTTTCGTATGCATGTTAGGGTGCTCTCTTGTATCTGCTGAGTCTATATCCATTAGGGGTGGCTGAAGATACGCTGCAGCACCCTGCAGGTCTGCCAGACAACATAGAGAAAACTTCCTCCTTCTATCCAAGGTCAAGGGAAATGTAAACAATGGCTCTGACTCATTCCACCAGTCCTGGGTTGTTCCCTCAGTTCCCAAAGAGCTCTCGTGGTTCCTAGACCTTCTCTATTTAGTCATTCTTTCTTGCTTATTGTCCAGAGGCTGTTCAATTGGCAAATAGTTGCCTCCAGGAGAATTTGCATTAAATATAGGGGTCAGTTAATGTATTCTTGTGAGAGGGCAAGCCCAGAGTCCAACTATATCACCATCTTGCCCCCAAACCAAGAAGGTTTTTTTAAGAAATGGTGGTAAAACAACTGTACATCCACATGCAAATCTTCTATCAATGATTCTAGATGTGGATCTTAGGTTCTTCAAAAAATTAACTCTAAATTGATTATAGACCTATGTAAAATGCAAAACGATAAAGCCCCTAGAAAATAACATAGGAACAAACCTATTTAAATTTGATCACTAAAAGTAAAAACTTTTTCTCAACAAAAAATACTGTCAGTAGAATAAGGAGACAAGCACTGTCTCTGGACCAAGCAGTTAAAAGAAAATAGTAAAAAAGTTAACTATAACAACAATAAATAAGGAGACAAACACAAAATATGTAAAACATGACATCAAAAACAGAGAATGGTGGGGGAATAAAAATACAGACTGGGAGAAAATATTTACCAGAGACATATCTGATAAAGGACTATAATCTAAATATAAAAATAACTCTAAAACTCAACCATAAGACAAACAATGCAAATTAAAAATGAACAACAAGACTTCTGAGCAAGATGGAGGTGTAGGTAGATACACTTTGTCTCCTTGCACAACCAAAAGACAACAACAAATTTAAAACAAAAAATAACCAGAACTTCCAGAAAATTGAACTACATGGAAGTCCAACAAACAAGGAGTTAAAGAAGAAACATTCACCCAGGCTGGTAGGAGGAGCAGAGATGGGTAGCCAGGGTGGAGAGGATGCACAACAAGGCTGTGGCTGGGGCAGGCACAGCAATGGTGGGCAGACTGGGTGGTCCCACATTTGTGTGCAGATAAACTGGAGGAACAACTGGGGAATAAGAGAGACTGTGCAACACAGGCTTCCAGAATGGGAAAAGAAAACCTCAAAACCTCTACCAGTAAAAACCAGTGGGGATTGCAGTGTGGAGGGAGGAACTCCCAGTCTCACAGGAGAGTTCTTCAGAGGGACCCAGGGTGTCCTAGAATGCACACAAACTCACACACCTGGGAATCAGCACCAGAAGGTCCCAATTTGCTTGTGGATAGCAGGGGAAGTGACTGAAAGCCTGCCAAGCAAGCGGCATTGTTCCCTCTCTGAATGCTCGCCCACTTACAGTACCACAAGGCAGTGATATGAGTTGCCCCATCCTGGTGAATACCTAAGGCTCCACCCCTCACAAAGTAATAACCACACCAAGACAAAAAATATGGCCCAAACAAAAGAACAGATCAAAACTCCAAAAACAGAAGTAAGCTATGAAGAGATAGCCAACCTAACAGATGCAGAGTTCAAAACAGTGGTAATCTGGATGCTCACAGAATTGGTGGAGTATGGTTGCAAAATGGAGGAAAAAGGGAAGCCTATGCAAAGTGAAATAAAGAAAAATATACAAGGAACCAACAGTGAAGAGAAGGAAACCGGGAATCAAATCAACAGTTTTGAGCAGAGAGAAGAAATAAACATTCAGCCAGAACAGAATTGAGAAAAAATAATTCAAAAAAGAAAGAAAGAAAGAAAGAAAAATAGGAGGCACTTAGGAATTTCTGGGACAACTTTCAACATTCTAACATCTGAATCATAGGGGTGCCAGAAGAAGAAGGGGAAGAGTAAGACATGACAACTTATTTCAAAAAATTATGAAGGGGAACTTCCCCAGTCTGGGGAAGGAAATAGACTTCCAGGAAGTCCAGCAAGCTCAGAGAGTCCCAAAAAAGTTGGATCCAAGGAAGCACACACCACGACACATCATAATTACATTACCCAAGATTAAAGATAAGAAGAGAATCTTAAAAGTAGCAAGAGAAAAGGAGGCAGTTACCTACAAAGGAGTTCACATGATACTATCAGCTGGTTTCTCCAAAGAAACCTTACAGGCAAGAAGGGGCTAGAAAGAAGTATTCAAAGTCATGAAAAGCAAGGGCCTACATCCAAGATGACTCTATCCCACAAAGCTGTAATTTAGAATGGAAGGGCAGATAAACTGTTTCCCAGATAAAGTTAAAGGAGTTCATCATCACCAAGCCCTTATTGTATGAAATGTTAAAGGGACTTAATCTGAGAAAAAGAAGATGATGAAAAATATGAACAGTAAAATGACAAACTCACAACTATCAACAACTGAACTAAAAAAAAACACAACAAAAACAAACTAAGCAAACAACCAGAACCAGAACAGAATCGCAGAAATGGAGATGACATGGAGGGCTATCAGTGGGGAAGGGGAGGACTGAGAATGGAGGGAAAGGTACAGGGAATAAGAAGCATAAATGGTCGGCACGAAATAGATGGGTAGGTTAAGAATAGTATGGGAAATGGAGAAGCCAAAGAACTTCTATGTACGACCCATGGACATGAACTAAGGGAGGAATGCTGGTGGGAGAGAGGGTGCAGGGTGGAGGGGAATAAAGGGGAGAAAGAAATGGGACAACTGTAATAGCATAATCAATAAAATATATATTTTTTTAGAAATTAGCAACAGGCCTGAACAGACACCTCATCAAAGAAATATGCAAGTGGTAAATAAGCATGTGAAAATGTTTAACATCATATGTCATTAGAAAATAGCTAGTTAAAACAAGAATAAGATACCACTACACATCTGTTATAGTGGACAAAATAAAAAATACTGCTGATACTAAATTCCAACAAGATTATAGAGCAACAGGGACACTCATTCATTGCTAGTGGGGATGCAAAATGATTCAACCACTTCGGAAGACAGTTTAGCAGTTTCTTACGAAACAAATCACACTTTTATCATATGGTCCAGCAATTGCACTTATTAGTGTTTATCCAAAGGTCTTGAAAAATTATGGTCACACAAAAACCTGTGCATGGATGTTTATAGTAGCTTTATTCATAATTGCCAAAATATGGAGGCAACCAAGATACCCTTCAGTATAAATAAACTGGTACATCCAGGCAATGGATTATTCAGTGCTAAAATGAAACGAGACATTAAACCATGAAAAGACAAGAAGAAATCTGAACTACATATTACCAAGTGAAATACACCAATTTGAAAATATACATACTTTATTATTCCAACTATATAACATTCTAGAAAAGGCAAAACTGTGAAGCATAGAAAGGTTAAAGTTTGCTGGGGTTAGAGTAGAGAGAATGAATAGGCAGAGCACAGAGGATTTTTAGGATAGGGAAACCATTCCGTATGGTATTAAAATAATAGATACATGTTATTTTACATTCATAAAAACCCATAGAATATACAACAGCAAGAGTGAATTTTAATGTAACTAGAGACTTGAGATTGATAATGATGTGTCAATGGAGGTTCATTGATTGTAACAAAGGTATCATTCTGGTAGGGGATGTTGATAGTCGAGGAGGCTGTGGATGGTTGAGGGAAGAGGCTATGTGCAAACTCTTCTTACTTTCCTCTCAAATTTATTGTGAACTTAAAATGGCTTTAAAAATAAAGCTTATTAATTTTTTAAAAGCATTTGTTCCACTTCTGGTTGGGGTGGAGCAAATTAAATCCCCATTAAAATTTTTTTTAGATTTTAGTGTTCATAAAAATCATCTGAGATATTATTAAAAATCATATTCATGGCTTTCACATAGCATGACAGAACAGAATGGTTCAGAAAAGAGTCCCAGTGTTTTTTATTAGTGGAAAACATTAGGAAATGTTATTTTATTCTAAATATAATTTTCCCTAGTTAGTATGGTTTAAAACATTTTCTTGTATAATTTTCTAGGACTGAGTACTAAAAATACTTTTCAAAGACTTTCTCTATTCTCATTTTTCCCTTATTATGACCTCCTGAAGGACAATGGACAAGTCTTACAATCATTGACCATACATGCCCAGGTGGAGAATAAGAGAAAGAAATCCCCCCAAGTGTGTCAAGGTAATCATGTTTACTTTGTCACTGGAACAGATCTATCCTGCCATGCAGCACCCGCCATACCTAAGGCATCATGAATTTTTCTCTGGTGAAGATACTCCAAATTTAATATAAACATTGTTACTTTTTTTTGTCTGCTCTCTCTTGGTGGTTTGAAAGACATTTTTTGCGTGTTCTTCATCATCACAAAATATCGGGCCTGAAATAGAAAGAACTCAGTTAACCTTTTGAAAACATAACCTCCCCTTTGGAGATTTAAGAAAAGGTTTTTTGAAGAGACTAAACCTCCAAAATCAGAGAAACTCTCTAGGTTTTTCCAGTCAGTAAGGATCAAAGAAATTCTGACAAGCATCCACATGTACCTGGTAAAAACAATACCTGTGTGTGGGACCACTTTCTTTAGTGAGGTGAAACAAGTCTTTTCCTTAAGGCTGATGAATGTCCTCAAAAACAAAAACAAAAACAACAATGAAAAAAAACCCTCTTCCTTTCCTGAATTCACTAAGGTCCCCTAGTTTTTCTCTTTCAATTCAGTCTGTAAGTTTTCCTGTCTATACATGCTAACAAGGCCACCTGGATCACTGTCTCTCTTTCTTATTTGTATTTCACATCTATGTAAACTAAAGGAACTGAGTAATAAAAATACCTTCCAATGGAGGAGGATATAAAATTACAAAGTCCTGGGGCTGGAAGGAACCACAGATATTTTTCAGACAAACTTTCTCTTTTAACAAATGAGAAAATATATTTATCTAGTGGGTCCAAGATGTCTTCAGGAAGAATAATACTAGGAAGAAAGATAAGGTACAAGCCTGATTAAGTAAAAGTTAAATAAAGACTGGTAAATCCTGACAGTATTAGCAAACAGTCATCAAATGCTACCTCTGTACCCTGTATGTCTAAGTGTTTTACATACATTAACTCATTAATATGTAATTCTCAAAATAACTCCACGAAATTGGAAATAATATCATCTCTCTTTTACGAAAGTAAAAACTGAGGCACAGAGAAGTTGGGAAACCTGTCCAAGATCACACAACCAACAAGTGGCACAGCTGTGATATGACCAGCCACTCTGTCTCCCTAAAAACTCCATGATCTGATAAGAAACAGAGCATTTTAGAAGTTGAAAGTATAATAGGACCCAAGACAAAAGTGAAAGGGGATGGCAGGTCACTCAACACATTGGCACCAGAATAACAAATAATATTGACTCAGGAATATTTGCTTGTGTATTATCCATCCAGATGAGTCATGGTAAGTCCAATAAGCCAAGTTTAAATTCATGTACTTATGCAAATTCTTACATTTTTTCAGCCTACATTACCTACATTAATAGAGTGTCAGAAGCTTTGAAAAGATAGATCATGATCCTGCTTTCATGGGTTTTCTTGGCTCAGTGAGAAAGCCATGGGCATGTTATCACCTAAATAAAGAAAAATGACAACTGATATTAGAGTTGAAAGGAAGCACAGACGTACGTTTGTTAAGAAGCAGAGTTGGTTCACTGAGACCTGAAGGGGCTAACCAGGGAATGGGGATGGCATGGGAGACCAGTACCAGGCAGAGCAAGCAGTGTGTCAGAGAAGGCCAAAGTCAGAGGAGAAGGGGAGGCCAGGATTGGGGGCAAGATAGGATTTATTTCTTGAAAGTATCCTTTTGAATGCAGGAAGGAGCATGGATGGCTTCACATGAATAGCCAATGGGGTGATTATGTTTGATGGGGTGTATAATGGGAAGATACTTTTGCTGCCCCCAGCTCTGACATGAGCTAGTATGGACATGTGTATCTTCTAGGAATCACAGTCTCAGATGACTTTACAGACATCTGTGGGCATCAGGAGCAGTAAGTCCTGGAGCAGAAAAAGGTCATTTAATGAGAATTCTAGGCAGTTTGAACTTCAAACTACACAGTTCTTAATGAAATTGCTTAGACCCTTTATAAATAATATGTAAAGTTGTTCATTATCCATTGTGTCTCACAGATAAATAGAATTGCCGGATGTATGTATATTGGAAATACCTCTTAAAATTTCATTGACTTATGGATTTTAAGGGACCAACTACTCAATCAGACAAAGAAAATTCCTTCGAGATAGCGCTCATCCATCCAAATCCCCTCAAAGAAAAATGCCAGATGCACTTGCTTGAACCACTATGGTTATGAATGGATCATGTTTGCATGTAACAAATAAGAAGGTGGTTACTCTAGCTTATCCAGTCTCATACTGATAAACTTAAAGAGTTTTCAGGCAGGAAAGTAAATTACTCTCTCACAGTTGTGATACTTTTCCATTTTTCTTTTTTTTAGCAAAACCATTATTACACTGTGATTGCCAATGTTCTTACCCTTTGACCAAGAAAATGGTTATTTGTGTAGTGTGGTTGCGATGTGGCCATCAAAGCACCCTGGCTTCATTTTTTTCCCTGATGAAGCCAGGATTCTCATCACAACATGGTCATTAAACAATGTAAAGGCAACCTTTACTAGGTTATTTTGAAAGTAAATACTTGGCAGCGGGATGTATTTATTTAAAAAACGCTAATATAGAACATTCCCCTTGCCAAATATTTTCCAATCATTTTATAAATATTATTTTATGCTTTTAATAACTCTGCAACCCAGGGAGGCTAAACAACCCACTCCAACTCATGCAATTGGATAAACTGGCTCCAAAGCCTGTGCCCTTCACCACCATGCTCTATGTCATCAATCCTCTGATAGTAATGGATGCACCAGTTAAATGGTCTATCCCAGGGACCAACCACTGAGAGGGGCACAATAAAAGGGAAAGAGGACCTAAGAGAAATGTGCCTCCCTCATGAGTTTGCAGGAAGAGTTATTGAGATGCTATATTATTACACGGGTCATTGTTAAAGAAGGAGTAGAAAACCAGGGTTCAAAACACTTCATTTTCTAACTAGCTGTGCAAACTGTGAATGCCACTTTCCCTTCTGTAAAATGATAGATTCTTTCTAAAGTCCCTTCGCCAATTCTAAACCTTCAGATCTAATGAGTATCATAATCTTTGTTCCCTGAGAATTCTTTCCATTTATCTTTATTCTCTGCTCTTTGTGCTGTTCTATAGAAAATGAATTTCAGGGACATAAGAATATTAATCTCTGTAATTTTTTCAGAAGGAAATTCAGAGTTTTACAGCCCTCGGGGATATCTAATTGTATCCTTGCTTGGTTGCTACGTAGAAGACTTCATTAATAATGAACAAGTATATGGTATTTGTCTTCCTCTGCCTGGCTTATTTCACTTAGCATAATACTCTCCAGTTCCATTCATATGACCTCACCTATAAGTGAACCTAATAAACAAAACAAACAAATGAGCAAAACAGACCCAGAGATATAGAAATAAGGAACAAAATGACAGTGACCAGAGGGGAAGTGGGAGGGGGACAATGAGGGATAGAAGAGAAAGGGTCAAGTCAAAGAACATGTATAAATGACCCATGGACATGGACAACAGGGTGAGGATTCACTGTGGTATGGGGTGGGGGAGGTGGATAGGCTGGGTAAGAGAGCAACAGGGGAAAAATTGGGACAGCTGTAATAAAACAACAACAAAAATAAATAAATAAAAATAAGAAAAATAAACAGCTCTGTTTAATAGATGCCAAACAGCAGAGTTTTCTACAACTGGATGGGCCACAGTTAGCAGCTTTTGAAATTCTCTGTGTGTCATGTAGATTTATCATGTTCCTTGTGCTCAGAGTACGGGAAAGCCAGGTGGGGATATCAGATGGATGGGCAGGAAGGATAGTCACTAGTTCTATGTCCACATGAGGTAGTGTTGCCCCTGGGGAGTCCTGTTTATTCCCAGATGCAGAATATGAGGAATGCCCTGGGGGCTCTTCCCAACCTTACCACTCTGAGTAAGAAACCCATGGTCCAGAAAAACACATACCAGTGTGAGGTTTTCTGCAGCATAAGCCCTGTTTGGTGTGTGCAGATGAGAGGTTTATGTGTGCAAATATGTACATTTGATAGTTGAGGGAGATGAAGGAAGGACTAACAGGATGATGAAAAAATGTTTTGTGTGTGATTTTACATTAGAAATTTAAGTGTAGTCATCAGCTAAGAAGAGGTCTTTGCCATAACAGTGTTTTTAGTCATGACATGGCAGTAAGTAACAGGAACCCAGAGAATCTCAGGAGTTATCAAGGCTAGATAAAGGACAGCCATTGCAAAGCACCACAGTGCATGCAACTGAGACCCCAAAGCCAGTGCAAAAGAGAGCAGACACAGAACACTCACAGGTTCTGGCACCATGAGAGGGGTCAGAAAGAATCCTCCTGCAGGAAGCAGCAGTAGAGCTTTGACAGATGCAAATCAAGTGGGCACATGGGAAACTTGACACTTCTTGTCTGCTTTGTAGATGTGCATAAGTTACCAAGAGCTGGAATATTCCTAGACTTTAAATCTCAATAAGAAAAATGCAAGGTATATAGTACAACCTCTTTTATCAAATGAAGAGGCATCAGGCAGCAGTCATTTCCCTAACTCTGGAAAGAGGAATTTTTTACCTGAAAGCTTGTGGGAGAGCTGTACCTTCACCTAAGTATGACCTCATCAGGCTGCATGCTGAAGAACATTCATTTGCCAAGAAAGCTCAGAGCACTTGATCTTCTTTAAACCTAAAGAAAGGCTCTGATGATGTTCAGTGTTTTTTGTTTTACATGACATATTGATCAAGTCTTCCTCCCTTTATGCAGACATTTCATAACAAATGATCAAATATTATCCAGAGCAAGGAATCATAGAAAGAGGTCATCAATATGTCAGGAGGCCTTACTTCTCACAGCTGAGCTAAGTCATCCGCCCCTGCAAGTACATCTATGCACATCCATTACCTGACTATTCGGTCATAATAATGCATGAACTTCATGCTTATACCTGAAGCTACACCTAACACTGGTGGTGAGGCAGGAAGAGCAGTTCGTTACAAAGAAATAGATATGTGCATGGGCATTTTTATCGAGTAGGTGCTGCACTGGCTGGATAGAATCTATCATGGACTGACATGATCTTGTTCTCCAAGGACTGAACAGTCCAATGACAGAGGAACAGATAAAAAAATCACAATTGCCATCCCCCAAGTTAATAGAAGAAACTTAGGGAAACAGATACAACTCATAGTCATGAAAAAATTGGAGAAAAACATCATAATGTATGTAAATATCGAGTCACTATGTTACATAACATAGTGAAACTAATATAAAATTGCATGTAATCTGTAATTTAATAACAATAAATTTTAAAAACCAATATGCTGCTGCATATGTAAGTAGTTTTTGAAGTTAACACAATTTAATTCAAATGCTCAGTGGAGGGAATCCAAAAGGTGTGGTGGACACCATGGGACCTAGCAGTGAAGGATGTTGCCTGTTAGTTTTCTGGGAAAACTAACCAGAGATTGCCTTCAGAACCCGTACCTTCAGTAGTAGTGACCTGGCCATCCCAGAACCCACATCCATTGATGTGGCATCATGATGAAATCCTGGCCACTAAGGCTCAACTCAGCACAACTCTGAAGGGCCTTTCTGGATCCAGATCTCCCTGTAGGTCAGCCTACATTATAGCTCAACTGCGCTCTCCACCTAGTCTGCCTTTCTTCTCCTTTTCTGTAGGAGTTGGTCCTAAGAGTACTCCTTAACCAATGATCTGCACACTAAGCTCCATTACAGAGCCTGCTCACCTGGAAATGTGATCTGAAGCAAAGGCAGCCAAGATTGGGAGCCCTGGAATAAGGGAAATGGGAGGTGAACACTTGGTCTCCCAAATCAAATCCATTTTCAGCATGGCATAGGGAGGTCTAGATTTTGGTAATGTGTATGACCTGTTATGATCCACATATCTTTCTTTTCCTTCCAACATAACTGATTTATTGTTCTTCAAACATTATTTTAAGATTCATTATTCTTTCCCAATAACAGTTCTTCATAACAAGCCCATTATATTTCTCTTGACTTGGACCCTGCAGTATTTTGTTACCAGGCATTGTGGAAGCCATCTCAATTCCCCAACATAGCAGCCATCATGGCTAAATTTCTTTTATCCAAAATTTCTTAAGGCATTTTCTTCCTTATTTTTCAGACTATTTATGAAAATATATAGTTATAGCTACATTGGGGATTGCCCAAGAGTACATTTCAAGTGATACAGTATCTCGATTGGTATTATCTCTATCTGATTGTTCCACACAGTTTTGAGTCCAATTCTTACTTGCTGACTTCAAATTTTGGGGGGAGTTTTAATAACATCTTATTCAGTTGATTGAACCACATTAGCCATTAATCTCAAAGGACTTCTCTGGAAGAATGTAGTTCTGGATTTTATTTATTTATTTTAGAGCAAATTAGAATTAATCTTGATATTTTTTTTACAATACTTATTTCCATAAATTATCGTTGTCTCCAGTTTCCTAAATACAGAATGGAACACTGCTGGTGAAGATACTAGTTTATGAGGAAATATGTAATACCTCTTCAGGTTTTAACCTCCTTGCCTCTCTATCCTCTGACAAAGCCTCCCTCCTTGACTACATGGAGGTCAAGCTCCTCTGAGCCTTTTCTCTACAGGCCCTGACATTGGCCTACTGTTCTCAAACCCAATTTCATCAAAGAGGCCTGCAAGGCAATTTATAAACAATCTTCCCACCCTTGATATCTGATCAAATTCCTAGCCCCCAATCCTTGATATCTAAGTCGTTAGCCTGTATTTAGCAAGAATCCTGTTAAGCCATTTTACAAGAATTACTCTTTTTTCTTAGTAATTTTCATCTTTGGCTCACCCTGTCTACTTATTAGTTATAAATTCTCAGCTATCTTTGATGTATTCTGAGCTGAGTTCAATCAGTTTCCCCTTTTGCAGTAGTCTTAAACAAAGTCTTCCTTGCCATTTTTAACAAGTATCCAGTGAACGGTTTATCTTCAACACATCATTTATTAAGTCAGTGGCTCTTAAACTTTTGGCAATATAGGTTACACACAGATGTATGAACTTTTCTCTAAATGTGTGCTGACTCATTGGTGCATATCCACATGCATTTGTGGTGGCTCAGGTTGTCCATCAAGATGTCTTTTTAATAGTATTCTTCCCATACTGATGTGCCTCCTTTGACATGTTTAAGGACTAGAGAAATGAAAACCCAATAGGACAGAACAATCATCGTATTTGGCATGAGTAAGAGAATCTTATGGTCAACCTCAGGGTGAGTAAGGGTGACTTCCTCTTCATCTCCTCCTATTCAGCAGCCTCTTTTGATGCAAACTCTGGAGGTTTCTCTTTCTCTACATGCCTGTCAATACCTGCTGGGCTACCAACAGGTATGCCTGGAGGCTGTAATTCACCCCAGGCTGATATCATGGCCCTTCACTGACTAAATGCATGTTAACCAAAGCATTCCATAGCAGCTGAAAGATTTAACCATCATTCATGCATAGTTCAGGCCTGAGCAATGAATGTGCTCAGGTTGGGGAGGATAGTCTTTCTTAGGTTATCAGATATGTGGTGCAGCAGTTGTCAAAGTGTAGTGTCTGAACCAGCGGCATTAGAATCACCTAGAATTTGTAATAAATTCACTTTCTCCAGCCCCTACTCAAGCCTCCTGAGTCAGAAACGCTTGAGGTGGGGCCCAGCACTCTGTGTTCTAAGAAGTTCTCCAGGGCATTCTGATGCTCATCAAAGTTTAGAAGCACTAGAGGTGTCATCAAGAGTGTGGACCCCAACTCCATCTCCCAAATTTGAATTCTAGTTCTGCCACTTGGTAATTATGATACTTCAAGAACTTCCCTAACCTCTCTCTGCTTCAATTCCCTTACCCTACAATATAGGAATATCAGTGGAATGTGTATTTTGATAGGTAAATAGGACATCACATTTAAGGCATTTGGAACAGTGCTTGGCTCATAAAGGTTACAATGAGAGACTGTAATCAGAAGATAGAAAGCTTGAACTGCAACCCAACACATTCACACACATTCACACACAGACATAGAAAGATAGATATAGACACATAGTCACACATACACTTTGACACAGTCATATACACAGACATACAGAGTCACACACACATATATGCACATGAACCAAGCTGGGCCAAAGTGGGAAAATTATCTCATGAGGTAACACTGACAGACAGAGAAGGAAGAAATGAAAGTCAAGATAAGAATGAAAAGTCCAAATTCTAAGAACTGAGTCAAATAGTTCGCAGAGGAGGGGAGAGAGGAACTTTTCCCTAGTTGTGCTGGAAGTGTGTGAATCAGTTCAAAGTGAAAATAATTTAAATGTATTAGCTTTCTCCTAACTTCTAATCTAAGTGGTCATGATAAAGAGGACAGTCATTGGAGACCTTTTTGTTGTTGTAAGCGCTAGTTCATTAGCACCTATTACAATCTGAGGTCAGAACACCTTCCTCTGGGGAAGACTGTGCACTGATAAAGGCACTGTTGATTTGGATGTTAAAAGGAATTGATTACTGAATCAAAATTCAAGTCTCCCCAACTGCATCACACCACCAGGAAGTCAGCAACTGCATTTGGCATGATTTATCTGGGACTCAGTTTGTATGGCCATTACCAACAAACTGCAAAAAGACAAAAGCTCCTGATTTGTCTCAACTGCTGAGGCCCTAAGGAAAAAATAGGAATTTTCTTTTTAGTAAGGTGCCACTTGGTAGCTTTAAAACACTCCTGCACAAATTTGGAATTTCATTCCATACTGTGAAGAACGAAAATATGGATTCTTACATTTTTATTCTTACTTCTTTCATAATCATTAGTATTATCCTAATTTATAAGTGAAGGAATCAGGCCTTGGAAAGGTTAAGCAATATGCCCAAATTCAGAGTATTTAAGAGGGGTCAGGGAGAAAGCCCAAACCATTTGGCTGCAGACCCATTGCCCTCTCATGTACTCTACTCATTCTGAAATTCCAGCAGCCCCAATGTCAGAGTAGGGGACTCAGTTCAGGATTCAAGTGTTGAGTGAACAAATATAGTTGAATTTGAAGTCAAATCCTCAGGCAAGTATCGCTTGTGTAGGAACTAATGAGAACCAAGAAAATTCTCCCAGTAGCAGAGAATGGATGCAGAGTAAGTTCACAAATAATCAAGTAAAATGTACTAAACCACAACTTAGAGGAATGTCCTCTATTCCTGTGAAATTGGAAACAACACCATTGGACTTTTTATATCTGGCAACTCTAATTAATGAATGTGAGGTTGAGGACTTAAAAATGCCTAAAGGTCCCTTTGGAGTCTTTCCTTTGCACCTTTACTTAGATGGTCATATATTATGCTGAGGGATATATGCATTTGTGACATGTAAAGAGTCTGTCCATCTGCCACAGGTGCCACCTAGAAAGGACTCATCCTTGGTGATGGCAAGAATTGAATGGGAGAGCAAAAATAGAGGCTGGACAAAAAGTGAAGGGATTAGCCAAAGAACATATATGCATGACCTATGAACACAGAAAATAACCTGGTAATGACCTCAAGGAAGAGAGTGCATGAGTTGGGTGGAGGTGGGCAAAGGGCAAAAAGTGTGGACAATTTTAATAGCTAAACAATTAAAACTAAATATAAAAAATATTTTAAAAGAATGGGGTCAGGCCAAGGGTGTGTGGTTTTGTCCATACCATGGTTGAAGAGTTGAGCCATGGATCACACCATGCATAGGTCCCAAAGAGCACTTGAACACCCTACACATGAATGTAAGCCCCATGTCCATACACCATGAATTCAGAAAGAGTTAAGATATCTAACATCTATTTTAAAGGCACCTCACTTTGTAATTTAGGCTAAAACATGAAAGGAGTCTCAGGCCTGAAACCATGCTACTCAGAAGTCCTGATACATGTGAAAACAAATAAGAGAGAGAAAAAGCTGGTAGTTAATGTCTTATTTGCAAAATTTGCTTGGAGTATTAGGGGAAAAGACATAAAAATATTCTTCTATTGTTGTATAAAAAATTACCACACTCATAGTAGATTAAAAAACAAATGTATTATCTTAATATCTGTGGGTATGAAGTCCAGACATGGTTTAGCTGGGTTCTCTTGCTACAATCAAATAAGGCTACAATCAAGAAGTTTGCCAGGCTTGTGTTCTGATCTAAAGCTTACTTGGGTAAGAATCTTCTCAAAGATTGCTTAAGTTGTTAGTAGAGTTCAATTCCTTGAGGTTGTAGAATAAAGGCCACGGGTTTTTTGCTAGATATCAACCAGAGGCTGCCCTCGGCTCTTAGAATCCACCTGTAGCCCTTGGCTGCCAACATAGGCAGCCACAACATAGCAGTTTACCTCTTCAAAACCAACAAGAGATTCCAGCAAGACAAATTCTATATACACATATATAGAAAGAATTTTCATCATTTTTGTCACATTCTATTGGTTAGAAGCAAGTATCAATAGGTTACACTCATAAGGGTGGAGACTATACAAGGATAGAAATTTCAAGAAGTGGTGATCATGGGGGCAAGGGGCTCTAGAGATTGTCCTATCCTTCCTCTCTCTTTTTATGTTCAATTCAGAGTCATATGGTAACCACCAAACGCCACTGATGATCATTTTCAAGTGCAAAACCAGGGAGGACATGTAATTTCCCAGAAACCCCATGTATTTTCATTACACTTACACTTGCCCATCTGCATGAAAACAAGTCCACCCTTTACCCCTGAGTTCATTCTTCATAATGTCTTTCTTAAGTACTGGGCTCATATAGTTCAAGAACCCTCTATCTGCTTTCCCATAGCACATTTTACATTTATGTACTGAAGCACAATTTTGCATCAGTGTAGCTTGTTTCATATGCCATCTGAGAATTGAACTGGGATCACATTTAAAGTAGAGGTCATCTCCTGGGCATGATATTCCCACCATCTGACAAAGGATTTGGTCTATAGAAGGCGCTCAACAGATGTATGATTAATAAAAATAAATAAATAAATAAATGTGCATAAATGACTCTACTTCAAATACTTTCACAATAAAAGAAGTTCAAAGACACTGGGCATACATTTTAATTAAGATCATCTCAAATAAAAGAACAGGCCCATATTGACCTTAAAATCTTTTCTTCATCCCACAGAAAGATGATTCTACTTAGGCTTCACATCAATGTGACTAGATAATGACACTTTGAGGCATGTGTTTTAGCTTTATTCTCTTAAAGAATCAGATATTTACATCACTTTGTGTTCAATAGAACAAATGGGGGAAATGGCTACCTAGGGTAGTCAGTGGCCATGTGAGACAGTACAGGGCACTGTTCAATGTGACATGGTCATAGATAATGCTGGCCCATGGGGGAACAGAGAGTTATCTTCCAGTCATTTGCTCCTCATCTTATTCCCCATCTGGAGAAAGAACCATCTTAGAGGTTCTTACTGAAAGATCTTAACACAGCTTATTTCCTACACAGGAAAAAATATATATATTTGATGATAACATCAGAAGTCCCAAACAACTATATGTAAAGTGAAGCAAATGCTTGGGAAAACATTATTTAGAAGTATATATTCTTAAGAAAAGGTCACGTTACTGATTGATCTCTGCTGATATAAGCAAATGGGTCTTTAGGCTCCAAAAGCATCATAGATTACTGAACCCATGGACAGGGGGCTCAGTCAACAGTGGGGCTCTTCATGGTCCCAACCCATTTATTTTTAAAAAGATTTTATTTATTTTATTGTCAGACAGATGGTAAGGGAAGGAGAAAGAGAGGCAGAGAAACATCAATGTGCAGCTACCTCTCACGCACCCCCCACTGGGGACGACCTGGTCCACAACCCAGGCATGTACCCTGACTGGGGAATCGAACCCGAGATTAGTAAGCGACCCTTTGACTTGCAGGTCAACACTCAATCCACTGAGCTACACCAGACAGGGCACGACCCATTTCTTATGCCACTTACTTATGGGTTTCTATAGGATTATTTGCCTTATTACGGTACCTTAGGGGAAACTAGAAATAAATATGATTAAGCAGCTGGTTTACCCTGATCTTAAGAACTCATTAGTATTATAGACCTAGCTGGTGTGTTCAGTAGATTGAGCACCAGCCTGTGAACCAAAGGGTGACCAGTTTGATTCCCAGTCAGGGCACATGCCTGAGTTGCAGGGCAGGTCTCCGGTAAGCTGCACATAAGAGGTAGCCACACACTGAAATTTCACCCCCTCACTTACTCCCTCCCTTCCCCTCTCTAAAAATAAATAAATAAAATCTTTTTTTTAAAAATGAGAACTCACTAGTATTATAAGAGCTCTTGATAAAGATCTTCATTGATAGGAAACAAGCTCATAAAGGAACTTTAAACAAAGATCTTTTCTGTCCCAGTATCCTCTTCTCCTGAGTACTCCTAGGTGCTAGTAAGTTTTCATAATTCATGGCAATTGTTCCAAAATAGACCTTTCAAATGGTGGGTAAGTATCCTGAAAAAGTCATCATAATCATACCTTAATGTTGAAACTATTATATTTTCACATTTTTGATGATCCATGTAGATCAACTTCATTCATTCTCAACATAAAAATAATATTAGCTAACCTAAAAAATGAGGCTATGAATAAAATTTCCTGGCTCTCTGCTTTGTTATCTGAGCAGGTTTTGACATAACTGCACCATTGTTTCTTGATTTCAACCTTATAGAAAGAAAGCTACAGTGGTCCTTCCACCTATGCCTTAAGCAAAGTAAACATAGAAACTGGAGTCCACTGTTGGATGCTCATTCAGATGTCACAGTCATCCTTTCATAGAATGGATATGGAAATCTCCTTAGAGATTAGTAAAAAAAATAATATTAAAAACATCTCTTTTCATGGTAGCAAAACAGCATAATCTGCACATTTCCATTTGTGAAATTTTTTTCTTGATTCACTATTGTGTATCAATCAGATAGACCACAAACACAGTTGGGGGGAAACTATACATTGTATCACCTTGAATGTGATTTTTCAAGGAAATTGCAATGGTATGCCTTTTGATAAATGCAGTTATTATTGAAAAATAAAAATTGACTCCATATTGTATAAAAATGACATAAGAAATGAAAATTAATTATAATCTGAAGGAGAAGGATCTCCCAAGAGAAAATAATGTAGTAAAGAGATATATTATTATTCCCATTATTACTCATTACATTTCTACAAAATTTATTTTCCTTTAAGTCATCTCAAAGTAGTAAGTGATAGAGCTCAAAGTAATGACCTAAAGTAACTTTGAGAAACAATCAAATTTAAAGAGAAAAATTTCAAAATAATGATCTACAGGCTCTTCTTTTAACAGTACTAGGGACTTAGGAGTTGAGTTATGATTACCCTAGCATATGAGAACTTTTCCATATCTTTTTTCTGTACCCCCAGATGGGAATTCTCAGAGCTCTTCCTTTCAGGCTTTGTGCTTCTGAAAGAGAAGGGAAGATGCCACAAAAATTCCCTATATTTGCAGTATTACTGATGAAAGAAAAGTCATTATTTCTTATCCTGATTGTTATGAGTTCAAAATAATTTTTAAAAGACAAAATTTGCAAAGCTTTCTTCCATGCCTTCTCAGGAAAAAAAAATGCAGTAACCCAGGTACATTTATTCTCACTTCATTGACTACAATATTAAATTGATGGAGTGATGTCAATGAGATAGGGAAATGAGAACCTCCAAATGTAGTCTCCTCTATAAAAGTAATGTAAGTGATGGCAAAATTTGTCAAAATTGTCTTTTTCAGAAAAAAATTAAGCTAAGGCTTACAGAAATTCAAAGAGAGCTTCTTCAAGAAAAAATAGTTGAATTAGTAATAGCAGTGATCCTTGAAGCATTTTAATTTGACCTATTCCTATTTTCCTTTTCTCAGCTCTGCAGTAGCCTCGAAAGCTAACAGATTTTCAATCGCAGTCAATGTGGAAACTATAACTTAACAGCAGATGAAGGTATGGGTTTAAGTCTCCCCAGAAACCCCATCCCCAGAAAGTTGTCCTTATCTGAGTGGTATGGAATTTCTCTGGAAACCCCAATCATAATGTTTGTCCTTATTTGATCTGACTCAAAGCTAACTTCATGTGACCAGATTTTTCCCCATGGCATGCTTTTCAAAAACAGCTTGGCAAACATAAAACTACCTGAGGTGGTGGTACAGTGGAGCAAATAAGAAGCCAAATATAAAATTTAAAAGCTAAATCTGGGTAATGATATATCTATAGGGCTTTGACAAAACTTCATCACATCCTAAGAACGTAGAAGGCCATATACATATTTAGAACTGTTTGTGGGCCAAGCAAAAGCCTAATAGGACTCCAAGCTCTACTTCTGACTGGTCATGAAAGTAGAAGCAACCAAATGGTAAAGGTTAATGCGGAATTATAAGCTCCTTAACAGAGTGTGGGAAACACGTTCCAACACATAGAGCTACTTAGCAAAGTCTAGGAGGCATATAGCTTCAGGGCATTCAAAAAAGTCTTAGTTTAACCATCAGATGCCCACTAAGCTAACTGAACAGAGCCTTCAGAGGCCACACATGACAAAGAATACAGACTTTACTGAATTAGTTCAGAAAAACCACTAAACAAATAAACAGAAACAATAGAATGAAAAACAAACCCTGGAGATGGATAATCTGATTCTCCGAGGTACTTTGTTATATTATTTGAAGTGTCCCTTTTCCAACAACAATGACAAAAAATATATGAGAAATGCAAACAAGAAAAGATGGTCCCACACAAGGGTAAAAAAGGAAGTCAATAGAATATGTCCTTCAAAAAGTTGAGACATTAGGCTTCCTATAAAAATAGCTTATAAAACCTATTTTAAATATGTTCAAAGAACTGAAAGAAGTTATACCTAAAAGCTAAAGAAAGGTATAAGTAAAATATCTTACTAAATAGGCAATATCAGTAAAGAGGCCTGAATTATTTTTTAAAGAATCAAATTGATATTCTGCAGTTGTTTTCAAACTGAAATAAAAAATTCACTGATGGGGTTTATGTGGAGATTTGAGCTGACAGATAAAATCATTAGTGAATTTGAAGATAAGTCAATTGCGATTATACCAAGTGAGGAATAGATAATATATAATGAATGAATGAAATTGTACAGAGCCTCAGAGACCTGTGGATACCATCAAGTATACCAGCACAGACATATTGGGAAAGGAGAAAATAGACTATTGAAGTCTTTTTAAAAAATTAGCCACAGTTATTTAAAGTAGTAATGACCAAAATCTTCCATAATTTCATGAAAAATATTAACCTGCACATCCAGGAAGCCCAATGAGTTCCAAATAGAATAAACTCAGAGGTCTATACCAGGACATAATCAAACTGTCCAAAGCCAAAGACAGAGGACTGAAATCAGAAAAAGGTAAGAGACTCATTATATATAGGAGATCCTCAGTAACATTAACCCTGTTTTCACATCAGAAACCATTGCTAAAGGTTAATGGAATGATATATTCAAAGCACTCAAAGGAAAACTATTAACCAAGAATGCTGTATACAAGAAAACTACCCTTTGAAATGAATGAGAAATTAATACATAACCAGTTTAAAATGAAACAGAGAACTTGTCACTAGTTTATCCATCTTTTAGGAAATACTAAAAGGAAATAAATCTATCGGTTGATATTAAATGACACTGGACAATAACAAATCCACATGAACAAATAAGGAATAGTAACAAACATGATGACACAGGTAAATTTAAAAGACAGTTTAAATGCAACTTTGCTTATAACACCTGTTTTTTAATTTAATTTAAAAGAAACAACTACATAAAACAATTGTATTGATGGGTTTATAATGTGTAAAGATATTATTTCTATAACATTAATATCATGAAGTAAAAAGAAGGACATGGAGTTATATAAAAGCAAAGTTTGTGTACATTATTAAAATTAAGTTGTTATTAATCTGAACTAGATTATTATATGATTAAATGCCAATTGTAATTCCAAAGGCAACCATTAAGAAAATAACTTACAGAGAGATCCTAGATGACTGCAGAGTAGGTGGAGGTTCCGTCCACTTGCTCCCTGACCCAAACTGGTCTTGCAGCCTAGCTACAGAGTGGTCAGCTTGAAAATTCAACAGAGTGAGCAACAGAGTGAGTGCCAGTGTGAGTGGGTGGGCATATATGCAGAGGAGTGTGCGTGGGAAGTGGACAAGAGCCTGCTCGCCTGCAGAACACCGAGGAGTGGGCAGTCTGAGCTGTCCAAGCAGGGCAACCGTGCCCAAACCAGCTACTTTTGGCAGCACAGGGTCACGGTAGCTGTGGATCCATGCGGGGTCCTGAGCACTGGTAGCAGAGAGATGGCTGAAGAGGTGCTGGCTCCAGAAACTGTGGTGCGAGCAGTACCACCCAAGGCTAGAAATCTCTGGAGGAAGAGGAACAGCACCCTAGCAACACCCTATGTTATAGTCATAGTATAACATAGGGTGATAACATAGTAATACTATAGCTGTAGGACTCTTCCTAACACCATCTGGGAAAGAT
This sequence comes from Mormoops blainvillei, assembly GCA_004026545.1. Classification (NCBI taxonomy): domain Eukaryota; kingdom Metazoa; phylum Chordata; class Mammalia; order Chiroptera; family Mormoopidae; genus Mormoops; species Mormoops blainvillei. Next base: position 107,586 of record PVJD01002756.1, read on the forward strand.
CCAGAGAGAAACTTTAAAACTGTTGGAGGCTCTGACAGACAGTGCCCAGACCTGATTGTGAGAGGCTCTGTGATTTTTGGGGAGGGAAAGCACATGGAGAACAGGCACCCAAGGGCGCAATGTTGCAGTGTGGAGACCACACAGAAAGTCTTTTAAAAGGGAAGCTGAGGCGAGACCCAAGACTTGGCAGGAACCCAGGACTCGCATGTGCATGTGTGGGTGCAGTGGCTCTGTTAATAGAGAATTCAGGGGAATAGAGTTACACTGAATGGTCTGTGTGTCCCACCCAGCATGGCTGGCAAGCTTGGGGCTATTCAGAGTGGAGAAATCAGGTCCTATCCTCCTATGAGAGAATGGCAAATTGGGGACTGGGAGACCAGGAACTGAACACCTGAGATTTGCTGCAGCCAGCCAGATACCCTCAGAGACAGGTGAGCCCAACTCCCACCTGTGGGATTACTGGCTCTGCAGGCCAGTGAGGCCAGGTTCAGGAGCGCCCTGCTGGGCACATTTCTGCAAGGGAAAGGAAGACCTTTGAAAGGGCCCCTAAGCAGACACTAAAACTACACATTCCTTGGGCCCTGATCCACTAACCCCAGTAGAGCAGAGAGAATAGAGATTGGTGCAACAAGTGAGATTCAGGGTTCCACCCAGCCTTGGTGTTTAGACAGAAGTGCTGCCTGCTCCAAGCAGGGAAGAACTACCCCTTTTATACACATCGACCCCTCAGAGGAAACAGCAAAATAACCAGAAACCACACAATATTGACAAGAATCAGAACAAAGAAAGATGTATGGCATGGGGATAAGGAAACATTCCCACCAACTTTCCTGCAGACTGAATAGTGCCCCCCAGGAGTGAGCCAAGGTTATCATCTACCTGATTGCACCAAAGGCCTCTGCGGAGGCAAGTGGCAAAGGTACTAGCAGTCTTCTCTGGTCATTAAAGGAACCACTCCTGGACTAAGGACTGATGGAAACCCAGCAGAGCAGAAAAATAGGATCCATCCAAATCTGAGGAAGACAGCCACAGACTATGGACCACCTTCAGCTTTGAACAGACTGTCTAGGGCCTGATTGGGACACCATCTGGCATGACCGGGGGTGGATCCAGGAAGCAAAGACTAGTAAAAACTGGGTTCTATTGAGATAAATTCCACCTTAGTCTTCTTCAGAATTTGTGTTATTTTTCTCTCCTGCATAGCTTTTCAACATTCATTTCTTTACCTTCAAGCTTGTGCTTTTTACATCATGAGTTTTTATATAACATTTCATATCTCATATTTTGCTCCACCCTTCTCTTACTCCATTGTAGCTTCTTCCTTCTGATTCTTATTTTTCTTTTAAATTCTATTTTCACTCTTGCTACAACTTGTTTCTATTCCACATTCTTACCATTTCTGCCCCCTCCACCCAGCCTATCAAAACCATTTTTATTGTTATTAGTCATTTCATATCTTTCTCCTGTTCTTTTTTAAAAAGATTTTATTTGTTTGTTTATTTATTTATTCATTTTTAGACAGAGGAAAAGGGAGGGATAAAGAAAGGGACAGAAACACCAGTATGTGTTTGCCTCTCACACACCCCCTACTGGGAACCTGGCCCACAACCCAGGCATGTGCCCTGACTGGGGAATCAAACCAGTGACTCTTTGGTTCGCAGGCCGATGCTCAATCCACTGAGCTACACCAACTGGGGTCTTTTTTCTGTTCTTAAATACCCTTATTCTCTCTCCACCTTTATTAGACTTTGCTTGTTGGTTCTGAATATGGTAGTGGTTGTTGCATTTCTTTAATTTTATTTCTAGATCTTCACTATTTTTGTATTTTAAATTTTACTATTCCCCTCTCCAACTCCATTTTGCCTTCCTCCTGCCATTACTTTTTATATTTTAAATTTTAATATTTTCCTGACCTAGCCTGGTCACTCTTAGTATTCCTTCTCCCTCTTATCCTCTCAAAATCACATCTCCTTCCCCCAGAAATCTCTTAAGCTTTTCTTTCTTCTTTTCCCCATCTTATGCCCTTCCCACATATACTAATTTTTGTTCATTTGTTGGTGATAATGCTGTGGTGGATCTATATCTCCAATTTCATTCCTATTTTTTTCTTTTTCACTACATGCTTTTAAATTTTTGTTTAAACCAAATACTATATACTTCCCTTCTCTTACTCCATTCTACCTTCTTCCCTCCCAAAATTTACATTGTAAATTTTATTTTCTTTCCATATTCACCTTGTTTCTATTCACTACTCTTATTATTTCTGCTTCCTCAATACCCTCAAAATATTTTTCCTTCAGTTAGTAAACTCATATTCATTTTTTCCATTCTTATAATAGCCTTAATCACTTTAGACCCTTATTAATGCTGGTTCATTTGCTGTCGACAGTGTGGTTGTGGGTGGGGGTTATTTAAGTGGTAGTAGGAGTGTTTCTGGGGCTGTTTGGTTTTGTTATGACAGAATCTGTACAGTAACATATAAGACATGATGGGCAGTGTGATTCTCAAGTCAGCCAGCCAGAGGGAAGGAATCACCAAAAAATGACCCAACAACAACCAAAACAATTACAACCAGAAAGCCCACACAAATGTCATAGAGGGCAACCCAAGAGCATAAAGCTTAGGAGAGCAATGACACTACACCATTGTGTCCCACAGGACTCCTAACATAGGAGGTAATTCCATGAAGATAGAGTCAAAGCCAGGCAATCTAACATGCAGAATCAAACCAGAAGAGTCACTAAAAATGGGGTCACAAAGAAACAACTTCCAATTGAAAGAAAAGGAGGAATCCCCAGAAATAATGTTAAATGAAATTGAGGCAAACAAACTATCAGATATTGACTTCAGAATAATGGTTATAAGGACACTCAAGGAGTTCAGTGAAAACTACAAAGAACTCCAAGAGAGCTGTAGGGAACTACTGCGAACTACACCAGCACAAAAAAAGGACATAGAAACTATCAATGGGTGAAATGAAGAATATAAGATGTGAAATGGACAACACAGTAGAAGGAATTAAAAGCAGGCTAGATGAAGCAGATGATCAAAATAGCAAGTTGGAGGACAAAGTAGAAAAAAATTCCTAGACAGAGCAAGAAAATGAAAAAAAAAAAGACTAAAAAAGAAAGAAGTGGGTTTAAGTGAGCTGCAGGACATGAAATGTGATAATGTCTGTATTATAGGGGTACTAGAAGGAGGAGAAAAGGAGCAAGGGATAGAACACCTCTTTGAAAGAGTAATGATAGAAAAATTCTCCAAATGGATGCAAGGAAAAGTCATGCAAGTCCAGGAAGCATAGGGAGTCCCCAAACAAGATGAACCCAAAGAGGCCCATTTGAAAACACATCATAGTAAAAATGGCAAAGTTCAAAGACAAAGAGAGAATCTTACAGACAGCAAGAAGGGAGCAAATAATAACATAAAAGGGAGTTTCAATAAGGCTAACAGCTGATTTTTCAACAGAAACACTGCAAGCCAGAAGGGAATCGCAAGAAATATTCCAAATAATGAAAAGCAAAGACCTGCAACCAAGACTACTCTACATACCAAGGCTCTTAATTAAGATGAAAGACAAAAATAAGGACTTTTACAGACCAAAAAAAAAAAAGGCTAAAAGAATACATCTTCACCAAAAAGCACTGTAACAGATACTAAAGGGACTACATTAAGAAGATGAACAAAAAGAGAGGGAGAGAGAAGAACACAGGTACAAAGAGAAAAAATGGCAACAAATTAGTACCTGAATATTAACCTTAAATGTAAATGGATTAAGTGCTCCAATCAAAAGACAGAGGTAGCTAAAGGATAAGAAAACATGACACCCAGATATGCAGTCTACAAGAGACCCACCTCAGAACAAAAGATCTACACAGACTGAAAGTGAAAGGATAGAAAAATAATTCCAAGCAAATAGACATGAGAAAAATCTGAGTTAGAAACACTTATATCAAACAAAGTAGAGTTCAAAATAAATCTCAGAAGAAGAGAGAAAGGAGGGCACATCATAATGCCAAAGGGAGTAATCATAAAAAAAAAAAAAAGATGGAACTGCCTTTCGATCCAGCAATCCCACTGCTGAGATTATACCCTAAGAATCCTGAATGACCAATTCAAAAGAATCTATGCAATCCAATGTTCATAGCAGCATTATTTAAAATAGCCAGTTGCTGTAAACAACCAAAGTGCCCATCAGTAAATGAGTGGATCAAAAAATGGTGGAACAGTTACAAAACGGAATACTATGCAGCAGAAAGAATAAATAAGATCCCACCCTTTATAAAAGCATGGATAGAACTAGAAAGTATTATGTTAAGTGAAATAAGACAGGTGGTGAAATGTAAATACCGTATGATCTCACCTATAAGAGGAACCTAATCAACAAAACAAATAAGCGTGCAAAATAGAATCAGACATGGAAATAAAGAATAAACTGACAGTGAAAAGAGGGGAGGGGGAAGGGAATAATGCGGGAAAACAGAGAAAGGGACAAACAAAGAAAGAAGAATAGAGGACTCATAGTCACAGACAATGAGGAGAGACTGATTGTGGGAATGGGCTGGATGGGGCAGAGGAGAGCTATAGGGAAAAAGGTGGGACAACTGTAACTGAGCAACAATAAAAAAATAAAATAAAGGAGAAATGACCCTGTAAACATATATACACCCAATATAGGAACACCCAAATATATAAAGAAAGTCTTGGAGGACTTCAAAAAGAAGATTGACAGCAACACATTCAGTAACATGTTTTACCACCCCACTGTCAACAACAGATAGAAATTCCAAGCAAATAACAACAAGGCTTTTTTGGCCCTGAAAAAAGATCCAGATCGAAAGGACTTAATTTATATATACAGAACATTTTACCACAAAGAAGCACAACATACATTCTTTTCAAATGTACGTGGATCATTTTCAAAGATAGGCCACATAGTAGGACACAAAACAAGCCTCAACAAATTCAAGAAAATTGAAATGATATTAAGCATCTTCTCAGACAACAATGGTTTGAAATGAGAAACCAGCCTCAAGGAAAAAACTCAAAAACTTTCAAATACATGGAGGCTGCATGCATTCTATTAAATAATGAATGGGTTAAAAATTAGGTCAAGGAAGAAATCAAAAAGTTTCTGGGAAAAATGAAAATGAACACACGACAACCCAAAACCTATAGGACACAATGAAGGTAGTCCTACGGGGGAAGTTCATAGATGTACAGACCTACCTAAAAACAGGAATATTTCAAAAATTAAAAAAAAAAAACCACTAACCCTACATCTACAAAAACTAGAGGAACAAAAACAAACAACCCCAAGAGTGAATAGATGGAAGAAAATAATCAATATCAGAGCAGAATTAAATGACATAGAGACTAAAAGAACAATTCAAAGGAACAATAAGTCCAGGAGTTGGTTCTTTGAAAAGATAAATCAACAACCCTTTAACCAGACATATTAAGAAAGAAAAAGAGAGAGGACCCAAATAAATAAAATCAGAAATTAAAAAGGAGAAATTACAACCAATACCACAGAAATACTAAGGATTGTCAGAAATTACTTTGAACAACTATATGCCAAGAAATTTGACAATCTGGGTGAAACAGACAAATTTCTAGAAGAATATAATCGTCCAAAACTAAATCAAGAAGCAGAGGTTATATAGACCAATAACAACTAGTGAAATGAAGCAGTAATCAAAACTCTCACAGTTCACAGAATCCCTTGACTGGACGGCTTCACAGGCAAATTTTACCAAACACATAGGGAAGAGCTTACCCTTATCCTTCTCAAACTGTCCCCCAAAAAAATCCAAAAAGAGGGAAGACTCACAAATTATTTTTTTATTGTTGTTCAATTATAGTGACCCCATTTCCCCCTCCCAATTCTCTCCTGCCCTACCTACACCCAACCCCTACATTCAATCCTCCTCACCCTTGCCTTTACCCATGGGTCCATTACATGTTCCAAAATCTTTTTATAAGGCCTGTATTATCCTAATTCCAAAACCATGTAAAGACACAACGAAGAAATAAAAAAAGCTATAGGCCAATATTGCTGATGAACATAGATGTTAAAATCCTCAACAAAATAATGGCAATCTGGATCCAGAAAAACATTAAAAAAATCATACACCATGATCAACTGGGATTCATCCCAGGAATGGTATAATATTTACAAATCAATAAACATAACACACCACATAAACAAAATGAAAGACAAAAATCACATGATCATATAAATATATACTGAAAAAACATTTGATAAAATATAGCACCCATTCATGATAAAAATACTCAGCAAAGTGAGAGTACAGGGAGCATGCCTCAACAAAATAAAGGCCATATATGAGAAATCTACAGCCAACATCATATACAACAGGCAAAAACTAAAAGATTTTCCACTAAGATCAGGAACAAAACAAGGGCTTCCGCTTTCACCACTTTCATTTAACATAGTATTGAAGTTCTAGTCACAGCAATTAGACTAGGAAAAGAAATAAAAGACATCCAAACTGAAAAGGAGGAAGTAAAACTATCATTATTTGCAGGTGATGTGATACTGTACATATAAAACTCTATAGGCTCCAACAAAAAACTAATGGACTTAATAAATGTATTTGTCAAAACAGCAGGTACAAAGTCAATATTCAGAAATCAAAGGCATTTTTGTATACCAACAATGAAAAATCAGAAACAGAAATTATGGGGAAAATCCCATTTACTATAGCAAGAAGAAAAATAAAGTACCTAGAAATATACCTAACTAAGGAGGTAAAAGATCTGTACTCAGAAAACTACAGAACATTGAAATGAAATCAAAGAAGACACAAATAAATGGAAGCATATACAATGTTCATGGATTGGAAAAATTAACATCATTAAATATCCATGCTACCAAAAGCAATCTATAGATTCAATGCAGTCCTTATTAAAATACCAATGACATATTTCACAGGTTTAGAGAAAATATATCAAAAATTTGTATGGAACCAAAAATGACCCCAATGAGCCTTAACAATCTTGAGAAAGAACAAAGTAGGATCACAATATCTGATATCAAACTATATGAGAAGGCCACAGTAATCAAAACAGTGTGGTACTGGCATAAGAACAGACACGTACATCAATTCATACTTGACAAAGGAGTCAGGAGCTTAAAATGGAGTAAAAAATAGCCTTTTCAATAAATGGCATTGGGAGATCTGGATAGGTACATGCAAAACTGAAACTAGGCCACCAAATTATACCATATGCAAAAATAAACTCAAGATGGATAAAAGACTTAAATATAAGCCATGAGACCACAAAGGTCCTAGAGGAAAACATAGGCATTACAATTTTAGATATTCCTCTTAGTAATATTTTTGCCAATATATCTCTTTGGGCAAGGGAAATAAAGAATAAACAAACAGTACTACATCCAACTAAAAGGCTCCTGCATGGTTATACAAAACACCAGCATAATGAAAAGGGAACCAAGTGTATGGGAAAACATATTTGTCAATGATACATTGGGCAAGGAAGGGTTTGATCTCCAAATTATATAAAGAAGTCATACTGCTCAAGACTAAGAAGACAGAAAAGCCTATTAAAAAGTTGGCAAAGGACCTGAACAGACACTTCTCCAAGGAGGATATACAGAGGGCTCATAGACATAGGAAAGGATGCTCAACATCACTAGACATAAGAGAGATGCAAATTAAATCCTCAATGAGATACCACTTCACACTGGTCAGAATGGGCATAATTAACAAATTAATTAACAACAAGTGCTGGTAAGGACTAGAGAAAAGGGAACCTAATGCACTCTGTGGGAATTCAGACACATGCTGCCACTGTGGAAAACCATGTGGTATTTCCTCAAAAACAAAACAAAACAAAACAAAACAAAACCCTAAAAATAGAGCTGCTTTTTGATCAAGTGATTCCATTGCTGTGACATGCTTCTACCTTTAGTGAGCACATGGATGGAACTGGAGAGTATTATGCTAAGTGAAATAAACCAGGCTGCAAAAGAAAAATACTGTATGATTTCACCTATAAGTGGGACCTAATGAACAAAACAAAGAAAGAAGCAAAACAGAACCCAAGGCCAGGAAACAAGGGACAGACTTGCAGTGAACAGAGAGGAAGGGTTGGTGGAGAAGGGTGATAGAAGGGGAAGGGTCCAGTCAAGGAACATATATAAATGAGCATGGACATGGACAACAGGTTGGGGATTGACTGAGGCAGGGTGTAGGGCAGTGGAGAGCAATGGGGGATAAATTGTGACAACTCTAATAAAACAACAATAAAATAAAAAAATAAAACAAAAATGAAAATAACAGAAAAAAATGACAAGAAAATTCAAACGGTACATTACAAAATATCTAATAACACTAAAGAAGTCATTGATAGATGAATAGGGGAAAATATATAATATATATTGAAAATAAATATCAAAGGCAGATCTAAATTCTACTACTACTACTTTAATTCAATTCTACCACTTTAATACAATTACTAAATTCTTAGTAATTACGTTAAATACAAATGATTAAAATATCTAATTAAAAGGCAAACAAAATGAATTTTAAAATGATTAAGCTATATGCAAACTACATAATAGATACACTTTAGATTCAAAGATTTAATAGATAAAAAATACTTAAAATAGAACTGGAATGCCTGATAATAATATGCAAAATATACTTTAAGACAACAATTGTTACCTAGAGACAAAGAAGGACATTTTACAATGATAGAAGTAACGACCCATCAGGTAGTCTTAATAATTATAAAAATTTATGCATCAAGCAACAGAGTTTCAAAATACAGAAAGTAAAACTGATTCAATTGATGGGAGAAATAAAAAAAATTAACGGTAGCTAAAGACTTCAATATGCAACTCTCTTTTTTGGTTTTATTGTCATATTTAATTTTTAATGGAATATTATATTTGTTTCATCATAGTGGTTAGACATTTATATAACTTATGAGGCTATTCCCCTGATAAGTCTACTAACCACTTGACACCATTCATAGTTACTTCTTAATTCCTTCACCTATTTTACCCATCCCTGACCCATTACTCCTGCCCTCTGACAAGTATTAATTTGTGTTGTGTATCTATGAGTTTATTTCTGTTTTGTTTGTTCACTTATTTTAGTTTTCAAGAGTCCACATATAAGTGAAATTATATGTTACTTGTCTTTGACTGACTTATTTCACTTAGCATAATACCCTCTAAGTTCATCCATGTTGTCACACATGATATTTCATTCATTTTTATCACTGAGAAATATTCCATTATATATATGTACCACATCTCCTTTATCCAATCATCTATCAATGGACATTTAGGTTGCTTCCATGTACTGGCTATTAATAATGCTGCAATGAATACAGATCTCTTTGAATTAGTGTTTTGGGTTTTTTCAGATAAACACCCAGAAGTAGAATTGCTGATCATAAGGTAGTTCTACTTTTAATTTTTAAGGAAAGTTTCATACTGTTTTCCAATGGGATTGCACCAATTTCCAATTCCACCAATACTTCATTAAGGATCCCTTTTTCTATAACACTTTTTAATGATTGATTGATTGATGATAACCATTCAGACAGATGTAAGGTGATACCTCACTGTGGTTTTAATTTTTATTTTAATGATAATTAGTGACGTTGAGCATCTTTTCATATGTATTTCTCAGACACATATGCCCTCTTTGGAGAAATGTCTATTCAGGTCTTCTACCCACTTTTTAATCAGATAGTTTGTGTTTTACGCTGCTAAGTTCAAAGAATTTTTTATATATTTTGATATTTCCCCTTATCAAATGTATCATTGGCAAATATCTTCTTTCATTCAGTAGGTTGTCTTTTCACTTATTTCTTTCTGTGAAAATTATTTTTAACAATGTACTCCCATTTGTTTTTGTTTTTTTGTTTACCTTACCTGAAGAGAAATATCAAAAATACTACTAAGAAAACATCAAAGTGTTTACTATTTATGTTTTGTTCTGGGAATTTATGGTTTCAGAACTTATATTTAGACCTTTAATACATTTTGAGTTTACTCTAGGTTTAAGAAATGATCTAGTTTCATTTTTTTGCATGTATCTGTCCAGTTTTCCTAACATCATTTTTTGAATTAACTGCCTTTATCCCATTATATATTTTTGCTTCCTTTTTCATTAATTGACAATATAGATGTGGATTTATTTCTGGACCCTATTTTGTTTCATTGATCTATGTGTATTTTTTTTTTATTCTAGACCCATGCTGTTTTGACTACTATTGGACTGTAGGATAATTTGATATCAATAGCATGATATCTCTAGTTTTGCTCTTCTTTCTCAAGACTGTTTGGTCTGTTTGCAGTCCTTTGTGGCTCCATAAATATTTTAAGAATATTTGTTTTAATTCTGTGAAAAAATGTCATTCGTATTTTGATAAGGATTACTCTAAACCTATAGATTGCTTTGGGTGGTATAGACATTTTAACAATTGTAAGTCCTCCTATCTATGACAATGTTCCATGCTTCCATTTATCTGTACCTTTTTAAATTTCTTTCTTCATTGTCATACTTATTCAAATGCAGGTCATTACATCCTTGGTTAAATTTATTCCTAGGTATTTTATTTTTTGATGCAATTGTAAATGAAATTCACTTCTTAAATTCTCTTCCTTGTAGTTTGTTTTTGGTGTATAAATGCAATGAATCTCCTTTTTTAAAGATTTCTCCATCGTATTCATTTATTTGATATTTTATTGCTTATCCTGTTACAGTTGTTCCAATTATTCTCCCATTGCCTCCCTCTGCCAAGCCCACCTCCACTTCCATAGTTACTCTCCACCCTATTTTCCATGTCCCTGGGAATTACATATATGTTCTTAACTGATCCTTTTAACTTTTATCAAACAGTTCCCACCTCCATCCTGCCCTTCTATCACTGTCAGTCTTTTTCAGGATTCTATGCCTCTGGTTCTATTGTCTATTAGTATATTTTCATTCACAGTTCATTAGACTCCTCTTGTGAGATCATATGATATTTGTCTTTCACCAACAGACTTATTTCACTTAGCATGAGAGTCTCCAGTTCCATCCATGCTGTTGAAAAAGGTAGGAATTCCTTGTTTTTTCTGTTGTGTGGTGTTCCATTGTATAAATGTACCACAATTTTTTAATCTGCTCATGTACTGATGGGCAATTAGGCTCATCAACTCTTGGTGAGTGTAAATAATGCTGCTATGAACATAGGGGTGCATAAGTTCTTTAGGTTTGTTGTTTCAGAATTCTTAGGGTATATTCCCAGCAGCATAATAGCTGGGTCTAAAGGCAGAGGTGGATTAAGGTCAGTTGAGGCCCCAGGCACAGAAGAAAATATTGGGCCCCTTAAAAAAGAAGAGAGAGACAGGGAAAATAAAAGCACATGTTTAAAAATACATATTTTTAAAACTGTAAATGAAACAACTACATATCCACAAACTAATTTACATCCCTGTGTATTTGTGTATATCATAAGTCTGCACCGCAGGAGAGACTTCTAAGTACGAAGTAGTAAATATGATTCTATTGTTCCGATGGGCAGTAGTGCATCCTTGTGGGGCCTATGCAGCATAGTATGAGTATAGTATTCAGTGTAGTAATGAAATAATGAAAATAAGCAAATATAAACATACAATCAGGTTTTACCGCTGATTGTAAACGTACGTAATTAAAATTGCACATATGAAACCAAACTTGGTGTCATTAGAGAAAAGTGTAAAGTTGGGGTTTTGCGGGGTCCTTCAGAGGTCGGGGCCCTTTAGACTAAAGGTAGTTTCATTTTTAAACTTTTGAGGAAATTCCTAACTGTTTTCCACAATAGCTGCACTAATCTGCCTTTGCACGAACAGTACACAAGGGTTCCTTTTCTCCACATCGTTGCGAGCGCTTGTTGTTTGTTGATTTATCAATGATCACCACTTTGGCAGGTGTGAAGTATATGCCATTGTGGCTTTAATTTGCATGTCTATGATGGTTAGCGATGTTGAACACTTTTTCATGTCTATGGGCCATCAGTATGTTCTCCTTAGAGAAGTGTATATTTAAGCCCTTTGCCCATTTTCTAATTGGATTTTTGGTCTTCCTAGTGTTGAGTCATATATGTTCTTACATATTTTAGAGATAAACCCTTGTCTGACATGTCGTTGGTAAATATGTTCTCCCATACAGATGGTTCCTTTTTAATTTTGATGATGGCTTCTTTATCTGTGCAGAAACTTTTTTATTTGATATAGTCCCACTTGTTTATTTTTTCCTCTTTTTCCCTTGTCCTGGGGTATATACTTACAACAATATTGCTACATGTGATATCTGAAATTTTACTCCTTATGTTTACTGCTAGGATTTTTATGATATCATGACTTATATTTGTCCATTTTGAGTTTACTCTGGTGTATGGTGTAAGATGGTGGTGTAGTTTCATTTTTTTTTTTTTTGCATATACCTGTCCAGTTCTCCCAACATCATTACTCAAAGTGACTATCTTTACTCCATTGTATGCTTTTGCCTCCTTTGTCAAATATTAATTGATGATAAAGACATGGATTTAATCCTGGGCTCTCTGTTCTGTTCCATTGATATATGAGACTGTTGTTATGCCAGTGCCAGACTTTTGATTATAGTGGCTTTGAAGAATATGTTAATATCAGGTTTTGTGATCACTCCAACCTTGTTATTCTTTCTCCAGATGGCTGTGGCTATCCAGGACCCTTTTTGGTTCTGTATAAGTTTTTGTAGTATTTGTTCTAGCTCTGCAAAATATGCCATTGGTATTTTAATGGAAATTGCATTAAATCTATAGATTGCTTTAGGTAGTATGGATATTTTAATGGTGTTAATTCTTTTGATCTGTGAACACAGAGTATGCTTCTACTTGTTTGTATCTTCCTTGATTTCTTGTTTCAGTGTTCTATAGTTTTCTAAGTACAGGCCCTTTACATCTCTGGTTAAACGTATTCCTAGGCACTTTATGTTTTTCTTGTTGTTGCTGTGGTCAATGGGATTTCTTAGTTTCTCTTTCTGATATTCATTTTAGGTGTGTCATAATGCCATTGATTTCTGAATATTGACTTTGTATCCTGCTACTTTGCCAAACACACTTATTAGGTCAAATAGTTTTTTGGTGGAGCTCATAGGGTTTTTTATGTACACTGTCTTATCATCTGCAAGTAATGATAGGAATATCCTCATTTGGATGAATTTTATTTCTTCTTAATTTCTGATATTTGTGTCTAGAATTTCCAGTACTATGTTAAATAAGAGGGGAAAAGTGGACACCCTTGATCTTAAGGAAAACACTTTTAGTTTTTGCCCTTTGAGTACGATATTCATGGTAGGTTTTTTGTTTATGGCCTTTATTATGTTGAGGTATGCTCCCTCTACTCTCACTTTGCTGAGTGTTTTTTATCATAAATGGGTGATGGGTTTTATAAATTTTTTTTCATCATCTACTGATATGATCATGTGATTTTTGCCTTTTTATATGTGATGTATTATATTTATTGATTTGCAAATATTGTATCACCCTTGTATCCATGGAATAAATCCCACTTGTCATGGTATATGATTTTTTGAAGGTTTTATTTAATTATTTTTAGAGAGAGGGTAAGGGACGGGAAAAGACAGAGAGAGAAACATCAATGTGTGGTTTTCTCTCATGTGCCTCCTTCTGGGGACCTGACACACAACCCAGGCATGTGTTCTGACTGGGAATCAAACCAGCAACCTTTTGGTTCACAGGAAGGCACTCAGTCCACTGAACCACATCAACCAGGGTTGATCTTTTATGTATTGCTGAATCAGGCTTGCCAATATTTGGTTGAGGATTTTAGCCTCTGTGTTCATCAAGGATATTGGTCTGTAATTCTCTTTCTTTGTTTTGTCTTTACCTGGTTTTGGAATTCAGATAATTTTGGGATGGTAAAAGAGTTTGGGAGTTCCCTCTTCTTGGATTTCTTTGTAATAGTTTTAGAAGAATAGGTGGTAGTACTTCTTTGAACATTTGGCAAAATTTACCTGTAAAAGCAAATCTGGTCCAGGGCATTTGTGTCACCAATTTTTTTTATTACTGTTTCAATATCACTAGTTGTTAATAGTCTATTCAGGTTTTCTACATCTTCCTGTTTCAGTTTAGGAAAGTTGTATGTTTCTAGAAATTTATCCATTTCACCCTGGTTGTCCAATTTCTTGGCATATAATTGTTCATACCAATTTCTTACAATCTTTTGTATATCAGTAGTATCATTGCTACTTTCCTTTTTCATTTCTGATTTTATTTACTTGGGTCCTCTCTTTTTTCTTCTTGATGGGGCTGGTTTAATATTTGTAAATTCATTTATCTTTTAAAAAATCAGCTCCTGGATTCATTGATCCTTTGAATTCTATTTTTTAGACTCTATATCTGTTAATCCTACTCTGATCTTATTTCCTTCCCTCTATTCATTCTGGGCTTTGTTGTTTTCCTCTATTTCTTTTATATGTAATGTTTGGTTGCTCTTTAAGGTTTTTCTATTTTCTTTAGATATGCCTGTATTGCTATGAGCTTCCGTGAGAACTGCCTTCACTGTGTCCCATAGCTTTTGGGTTGTTGTGTATCCATTTTTTATTTTTTTCCAGGTACTTTTTGATTTTTTCCTTGATATCATTGTTAACCCAAGTATTATTTAATAACATTAGTTAAACACCATCTATCTGAATGTTTTTAGGGTTTTTTAAGGTTGGTCTCTAAATTCAATCCATTTTGATCTGAGAGGATGCTTGATACGATCTTGTATTTCTTGGATTTGTTAAAGCTTACCTTGTGACTTAAGATGTGATCTATCTATGAAAGTGGTTCATGCATGTTTGAAAAGAATGTATAATTTGCTTCTTTGAGGTGAAAGGTTCAGTAAATATCAATTAAGTCCATTTAATCTAGAGTTTCATTCAGTGCATCAAGATCCTTCCCAATTTTTGGTTTGGAAGTTCTATTCATTGTTGACAGTGGAGTGTTAAAATCCCCAACAATGACTGTATTGCTGTCTGTCTCTTTCTTAAAGTCTTACAAGATTTTTAAAATATATTTAGGTGCTCCTATATTAGGTGCAAGGTTTATATTTTTACAAGGTTTATATCCTCTTGCTGGACTATTCTTTAAGTATGATGTAGTAACCTTCTTTGTCTCTTGTTCTGGCCTTTGTTTTAAAGTATAGTTTTTCTGATATAAGAGTTGCGATGACACCTTTTTTCATGTCCATTTGCATGACATATTTTTCCATCTCTTCACTTTAAGTCTGTGTGAACATTTTATTCTCTGAGGTGGTTCTCCTATAGACAGATATATGCAGATTATGATTTCTTATCCATTCATCTGCCCTAGTTTTTTATTTTGTGTATTTAATCCATTTATATCTAAGGTTATTATTGATATGTTTATTCATTGCCATTTTTCCCTTTGCATCTCTCTCTCTGCCCTTCCCCCCCCCTTTCTTCTTTTTAAAGCAACCACTTTGGCATCTCTTGTTCTTCTGGTTCGGTGGAGCTGACTCTTTTAGCCTAGTTTTTGTTTTTGGTTTTTGTTTTGCTTTGTTTGTTTTTTGGGTTTTTTTGGGGGGGCGGGCTGGGAAAATATTTCTCATTCCATTTAGATGAAGCCCTGATGAATAGATTAGTCATGGTTGCAAGTCCTTGTTTTCATTACTTGGAATATTTCATGCAAGTTCCTTCTGGCTTTTAGTGTTTCTGTTGAGGAATCTACTGATAACCTTATTGGAGCTCCCTGATATGTTACTAGCTGTTTCTCCCTTGCTGTCTTTAAAATTCTCTCTTTGTATTTAAATATTGTCATTTTAATTGTGATGTGCCTTGAAGTGGGCCTCTTTGGGTCATCTTGATTTGTAATGTCAAGATGTTCCTTGTAATGTTTGTAATGTTCCTTAATTTGTGAGTCTTTTCCTCAGGTTATGAAGGTTGCCTGTTATTATTTTTTCAAACAAGTTTTCTATCCCTTGTTCCTTTTCTTCTGCTTCTGGTATCCCTATGTTAGAAACATTGTTATGTTTCCCATTGTCCCAAAGCTCTCTTAAACGATCTTAATTTTTGGTATTCCTTTTAATGATTTTCTGACTGTGTTTTTTTTTCTACCTTGTCTTCCAACTAGCTGATTGATCTGTGTCTTCTAGCTTTCTTTTAATTTCTTTTAGTGTTTTCTTTATTTCAGATATTATATTCTTCATTTCCACCTCATTCTTGTTCATAGTTTCCATGTCCTTTTCCTTGTTGATTTAGTTCCCATTAAGTGCATTGTAGCTCCCATAAAGTTCCTTGTAGTTCTCATTAAGTTCCTTGAGCACCCTTATTACCATTACTTTGAATGCTATGTCTGATAAATTGCTTGCCTCAATTTCATTTAGCTCTTTTTTTGTGGGGATTCCTCCTTTCCTTTTCATTGGGGATTGTTTCTTTGTCTCCTCATTTAGGTGACTGTTTTTGTCTATTTGTACATATTATATTGATCTGCTTTCATTTCCTGTCCTCTTGGAGTGAGCTTATATTGCAGGAGTCCTGTGGCACTCAGTGGTATAGTCTTCTTGATATCCTATGCTGTTGTGGAAGTGCTGACAGAAAAAAAAACCACACAAACAAAACCCACACCAGCTAAAATACCCCTACCTGACACAACAGAAATATGAAGGACAAATGAGCAGAGAATAATAAAGGTAGAAAGAAAATAGAATATTATCAGAAAGGTAAAAAGAATGAGATGATAAGAAAGAAAAATGATTTTGAGAGAGTAGAGGGAGGAGAAATAAATAAAATTGGGAACAGAACAGAGCAAAGAAAGGGAAAAAAGGAAAAAATGGAGCAAGAAACAAAGAGTAAAATATGAGCTCTCAAATAATTTTTTAAAATGTGAAAATATAGAAAGAAAATTGAAGAAAAACAACAGTCATATCAATGACAGATGTGCAAAGTTCAGCAAAGAGGGAAAGAGAATATGAATATTATAAAACAGGAGAAAAATGTATGAGATGACCAAAGGAAAGAAAAAGTAATTTTAAGAGGAAGAATAAACATCATCAAAATGTCAACTCTACTCAATTCAATTTACAGATTTAAAGCAATACCTATTAAAATACCAATGACATATATCACAGATATAGAGCAAACAATTCAAAGATTTATATGGAACCATAAATAACCCTGAATAGCTGCAGCAATTTTGAGAAAGAAGAACAAAGTAGGAGGAATCACAATACTTAATATCAAACTATATTACAAGGACAAAATAATCAAAACAGCCTGGTACTGGCATAATAACAGACACGTAGACCAATGGAACAGAACAGAGAGTTCAGAAATAAACCCATGTCCCTATTGTCAATTAATATTTGACAAATGTGGTCGAAGCATGAAGTGGGGTAAAAATAACCTCTTCAACAAATGGTGGGGGATCTGGACACCTACATGCAAAAAATGAAACTGGACTACCAAATTACATCATACACAAAAATAAATGCAAGGTGGACAGAAGACTTAAATGTAAGTCATGACATCAAAAAAACCCTAGATGGGAACATAGGCAGGAAAATTTCAGATATTCCACACAGCAATATTTTCACTGACATGTGACCTAGAGCAAGGACATAAAGAGAAGACTAGACAAATGGAACCTTATCAAAATAAAAATCTTCTGCATGGCTAAAGAAAATATCAGCAAAATGAAAAGGGAACCAACTGTATGAGAATATATATTTGCCAATGATACCGCAAACAAGGGTTTGACCTCCAAAATATATAAATAACTTACACAACTCACTCCAGGAAAACAAACAATCCAATTTTTAAAAAAGAGCAAAGGATCTGAACAGACACTTCTCCAAAGAGGACATACACAGGGCCCAGAGACATATGACAGGATACTCAACATCACTAGCTATCATAGAAATGCAAATTAAAACCACAATGAAATATCACTTCACACTAGTCAGAATGGCCCTCATAAACAAGTCAGCAAACAATAAGTGCTGGCAAGGTTGTGGAGAAAAGGGAATCCTAGTACACCATTGGTGGCAATGCAGACTGCTACCACCACTGTGGAAAACAGTATGGAATTTCCTCAGAAAACTAAGAATGGAATGGCCTTTCGATGCAGCAATTCCACTGCTGGGTTTATACACTAAGGGTCCTGAAACACCAATTCAAAAGAACATATGCACCCCAATGTTCATAACGGCACTATTTACAATAACCAAGTACTGGAAACAACCTAAGTGCCCATCAATAAATGAGTGGATCAAAAAAATATGGTACATTTGCAGAATGGAACACTATGCAGCAGAAAGAAAGAAGAAGCTCCTGCCCTTTGAGACAGCATGGATGAAACTTGAGAGCATTAAGCTATGTGAAATAAGCCAAGTGGTGAAAGACAAATACCATATTATTTCACATATAAGTGGAACCTAATCCACAAAAAAAAAAAACAACAAGCTAAATATAAAAAGAGATGTTGAAATAAAGAATTGACAGTAACCAGAGGGCAGGTAGGGGAGGGATAATGGGGAAAATAGGGGAAGGGTCATCAAGTATCTTGTATAAAGGACCACGGACAAAGCCAAGTGGGGTAGGATTTAGGGAGGGAGGAAATGGAGACAACTGTACTTGAACAAAAAGTTTTAAAATGCATTAAAAGATGAGTATGCATGGAGGAAAAAAACAGCATAAGTATGGAATAGAAATAATGCAAAGATAGGGGAAAATATAAAATTAAACTGAAAGTAAAAAATGAAAGGAAGAAAACAAAATGGAGTAAGACAAGGGAAGAGTAAAATATGAGATTTGAAATAAATTTTTTAAATGAACAAATAGGAATCAAATTAAAGAAAATTCAACTACAATTTCAATATCAATGACAAATGAGCAAAGATTAATAAAGGCAGGAAGAGAATACAATTATTATAAAAAAGAGAAAAAGAATATGAGATAAAAGAAAAATGATTTTGAGAGGATATTTATAGGAGAAATAATGAGTAAGGAATAGAAATAAGATATAGGAAGGGAAATACATTTTAAAACAAAAATAAGAAAATATTAAAAAGGAAGGAAGAAGGCAAAATGGAGCAAGAAAAAGGAAGAGTAACATATGAGATTTGAAATTTTTAAAAAGTGAATAGAAAAAAATGGAGAAAAAAATGTTTTAAAAACTATATGAAAGAAAAAACAAGCAAACAATGAAAAAGAATGAGGTGGAATTTGTCTCAGCAGAGTCCAGTGCTTGTCTTCTGGCCTCTCCTTCTGGATTCAACTATGGCAATGTCAAGTACCATCCCTGTCTAGCTCTAGGCAGCCTTCTTGAGGCTAAAAGAATTTACATTCTGTGGTTCCCTCCTTCAGGTTTTGTTGCACCAAGTATGGTCCTTACTGCTCTACCCTGCTGGATTTTTATCACCGCAAGGCCGAAGGGTGGGTAATCCAATGCCCAAAAGCACCATAGACACCTCCTCCATCTGTGGTCCTGCCATTAGTCTTAGTCTCACCACTGACCTGTTTCTGAGAAGGCTTCTGGTGCAATTGGGAGGAATGGGCTCCTGAATCTCTCCTGGGAGGCACTGTTTAGACTTCAGAGAAGATGGTGGTGGTGTTCGCCTTCCCCTGCACCACACATTTTGATCAGTCTAGATTATTTTCAGTAAGGTATGATTTCTGATAAATTAACTGTCCATTTCATGTGATGGCCACTCTATGTAAAAGGGTCAGCTTTTTCCTGCCTGGCACTAATGTATAAGAGCCAGGTTGGGTAGATCCCTGCATTCCCCTTGCTGCACAAATTCTTGCTCTCTCTGCCCAGCTGGTTTCAGTGGATTAGGACCTGAGGAGCCAATGTGGCTTGTCATAGCTGAGAAAAATTCAGAGGCCTTCTTGGCATTTCCTTTTCTTTCCCCTGTGGATATGAGCCCAGAAGGGGGATCCTGAGCCTGGCTCGACTATTCTACAAGAGGTGGATGGGCACATATTTCCCCTCCTAGAAGTTCTTACTCTGGGGGTGGAGGGGTGATGGTTACCTGGCTGCAAAGCACCTCAGGAACTCAACTCTTTCCTGTCTAACCACAAGCCCACTGATTTGCAGGAAATGCAGTACTGAACTCTGTGGTCTGTGTAGGTCCTGGCTTACTAGCAGAGATGGGAGGGGCCCACCAAATGCCTCATTTGAAACCTTTTGTTATCCCTGGGCAGCTGGATTCAGTAGGAAGAAACTGTGTTTTTAACCTGGTCTCCTTGTTGGAAGAGCAGTTGCAAGCAAGGTTCTTGCCCAGCACATTTCAGCTTTTTAAAAAAATGTCTCTATGCATTACGCACACAACAGTACTGAGTCACTGCCTGGTTCTCTACTCAGACCCCTCCCTGTCAAAAGCAAAATGTCTCTCATGGTGATGGCTGGCTGCAGACTGCCAGTACCTCTGACAGATCCAGGTACAGCAACTTGATCATTTAGGGGTGTCCAAACTTTTAGCATCTCTGCGCCACACTGGAAGAAGAATTGTGTTAAGACACACACTAAATACATTGTGATACCCCAAAGATAAATCTCATGTTTTAAGTAAATTTATGGTTTTGTGTTGGGCTGCATTCACAACCATTTTGGGGTGCATGCATCTTGTGGGCTGCAGGTTGGACACCACTGTAGGAGATCGAATCCCTATCTAAAACTCTCCAGGTTTGCGTTCATGTTTTGGATGTGCTGCTCACTGTGTGGGTGTGTAGCCTGGGTCTCCCAGGCTCTGTATACCCTTCTAAGTCACTCCTAGTTAGAGCTGGTGATACCTATGTAGGACTAAAGTCTCTTGCTCTAAGAAGAGAGAGCAGCTTTTACACTCCTTTGCTTCAAAATTTCATATCAGCTAAAATTCTATTGATTGTTTAGGTTAATTTTTGGAATATCAGTTCAAAATCAGAGTTGGAGCAAGAGGAAGTGGACCCAGCTTTTGCCTACTCAGCTTCCATCTTCCCTCTAAAAATGCAACCAATTTCTGAATGTTAATTTTATATTCTGGTTAATTTTATATTTACTGAACTCATATATTGGTTTTAACAGTTTTTTGATGGAATCTTTACATTTTCTATGTATAGTATGTCATCTGCAACTATTGACAGCTTTATTTCTTGCTTTACAATTTGAATTCCCTTTATTTCTTTTCCTTGTATAATTTCTATGGCAAGGACTTCTAATACAATGTTGAAAATAGTAGCTAAAGTGGGCATACTTGTCTTGTTTCTTATCTTAAGAAAAGCACTTTTTAGCTTTTTACAGTTAAGTAAGATGTTTGCTGTGGGTTTGCCATATATGGCCATTATTTTGTAGAGGTATATGTCCTTTTTGCTGAGAGATTTATCATAGATGGAAGCTGGATTTTGTCAAATGCGTTTTCCTCATCTATTGATGTGACCCATAGGATCTTTATCCTTCATTTTGTTTCCATGGTGTATTATATTATTTGCAAATATTGAACCAACCTTGCAATACAGGCATAAATCTCACTTGATCATGGTGTATCACCTTTTTAATGCATTGCTGAATTTGGTTTGCTAATTTTATGTTGAGGGCTTGTAAATCTCTGTTCATCATGGAAATTTGCCAATAATTTTCTTCCTGAAATGTATTTTTCTTGTTTGGGAGTCAGAGCAATGCCAGTCTTGTAAAGTAAATTTCAGAGTCTTCCCTTCTCATTGCCTTTTTGTAATAATTTGAGAATAGAAATTAATTCTTTAAATGATTGGTAAATATACCTAAAAACTATATTTTCTAATATAAGTATCTAAGTAAAAGTATCTAAATCTTTTGCTTATTTGGAGTTTTTTATTACTGATTTGTTATTTATTTATTGTTCAGTTACAACTGTCCCCATTGTTCCCCCCATTACCCTCCTCTGCCCAACCAAACCCTGCTCCCAAAGACCATCCCCAACCTATTGTCCTTGTTCATGGGTCCTTTGTACATGTTTCCTTTCTTTTCCCCATTACCCTTCTCCCCACTCCCATCTGGTCACTGTCAGTTTATTTTTTATTTCCATGTCTCAGGTTCTATTTTGCTCATTTGTTTGTTTCATTGGTTAGTTCCACTTATAAGTGAGACCATATGGTATTTGTCTTTCACCAACTCGGTTATTTTACTTAGCATAATGTTCTCCAGTGCCATCCATGCTGTCTCTAAGGGTAGGACTTCCTTCTTTCTTTCTGCTGCATAGTATTCCATTGTGTAATTGTACAACAGGTTTGTTTTTTTTTTTTTAAGATTTTTTCAGTTATTTAATTTTAGAAAGAGGGGAAGGGAGGGAGAAAGAGAGGGAAAGAAACATCAATTTGCAGTTGCCCCTCACATGTCCACAACTGGGGACCTGGCCAGCAACACAGTCATGTGCCCTGACTGAAAATTGAATCAGCCACCCTTTGGTTCACAGCCAGCACTCCATCCACTAAGCCACGCAAGGCAGGGTGTACCAGTTTTTTGACCCACTCATTTACTGATGGGCACTTAGGTTGTTTCCACAACTTGGTTGTTATAAATAATGTTACTATGAATATAGGGGTGCATAGGTTCTTTTGAATTGATGAATCAGGATTCTTAGTGTATAATCCCAGCAATGGAATTGGTGGATCAAAAGGCAGTTATATTTTTATTTTATTTTTTTGAGGAAATTCCACACTGTTTTCCATTGTGACTGCACCAGTCTACATTCCCACCAATAGTGTACTAAAATTCTCTTTCCTCCACAACCTTTACAACACTTGTTTCCTGATTTGTTAATGATGCCATTCTGACTGGTGTGAAGTAGTATCTCACTGTGGCTTTAATTTGCATTTCTCTAATGGCAAGTGATGTTGAAAATCCTTTCATATGTCTATGGGACCTCTATATTTTCTCCTTTGAGAACTGCCTGTTCTGGACTTTTGCCTATTTTTTTAATTTGGGTTGTTTGTCTTCCTAGAGTGGAGTCATGAGAGTACTTTATATATTTTGGAGATGAAACCATTCTCCAAATAATCATTGTCCAATAAGTATTCCTTACTGTATACAGTAGGTTCTGTTTTATTTTGCTCATGTTTCTTTAGCCATGAAGAAGCTTTTTAATTTGATATAGTCCCATTTGTTTATTCTTTCCTTTATTTCCCTTGCCCTATGGGACATATTGGTGAAAACAATGCTGTGAGAAATGTCTGAAATTTTCCTACCTATTTTCTCCTCTAGGACTTTTATGGTATCATTATTATGTTTAAGTCTGTTATCTTGAGTTTATTTTTCAGTTTGGTGTAAGTTGGTTGTTGCATAATATTCTTTTGTAATAAACAGTCTAGTTCTCCCAGTGCCGTTTCTTAAGAGGCTATTTTTACACCATGCTATTCTCCTGCCTCTTTTGTTGAATATTTTATTTATTTTTTTATTTATTATTGTTCTTCAAGTACAGTTGTCTCAATTTTCATACCATCACTTTCTTTTGCCCCACCCACTCCCAGCTTCTACCCTGAGTACTAACCCCATTTGGCTTTGGACATGGGTCCTTTATACATATTCCTTGATGACCCTCCACCCACTTACCCCCATTATCCCTCTCCACCCTCCCCTCTGGTTACTGTCAGTTTGTCCTTTATTTCTATGTCTCTGGTTCTATTTTGCTTGCTTGTTTAATTTTTTTTATTATTTTCCACTGATACGTGAGATCATATGGTATTTGTCTTTAACCTCCTGGCTTATTTCATTTGTTCTAAAGGACATGTCAGTGAAAATATTTCTGCATGAAATGTCTAAGATATTCCTACCAATGTTCTTCTCTAGGACTTTTAAGGTGTTGAGACTTATATTTAAGTCTTTCATGCATCTTGAGTTTATTTTTGTGTATGGCATAAGTTGGTCAAGTTTCATTTTTTCAGATGTGGCTGTCCAGATCTCCTAAAACCACTTGGTGAAAAGGCTATTTTTACTCTATTTTATGCTTATGCCCCCTTTGTCAAATATTAATTGACCATAGAGACATAGGTTTATTTCTGGGCTCTCTGTTCTGTTCCATTGTTCTATGTGTTTGTTTTTATGTACCACACTGTTTTGATTACTGGGTTCTTGTAATATAGTTTGATATTAGGTATTGTGATTCCTCCTACTTTGTTATTCTTTCTCAGAATTGCTGCAGGTGTTCAAAGTCATTTATGAAAAATTCCATATAAATTTTTGAAATGTTTGTTCTACATCTGTGAAATATGTCATTGGTATTTTAATAGGGATTGCATTGAATCTATAAATTGCTTTGGGTAGTATGGACATTTTAATGATGTTAATTCTTCCAATCCATGAATACAGTAAGTTCTTCCATTTATTTGTGTCCTCCTTAGTTTCCTTCCTCAGTGTCGTGTAGTTTTCTAAGTACAGGTCTTTTACTGCCTTGGTTAGGTACTTTATTTTTCTAGTTGCCATTACAAATAGGACTTTTTCCCTGTTTCTGTTTCTGATAGTTCATTGTTGGTGTACAAAAGTGCCTTCAATTTCTGAACATTGATGTTGCATCTTGCCATTTTGCCAAATTCACTTATTAGGTCAAGTAGTGTTTCGGTGGAGCCAATAAGGTTTTCTCTGTATACTCTCATATCATCCACAAACAATGACAGTTTTACATCCTTGTTTCTAATTTGGTTGCCTTTTATTTCTCCTTGTCTGATCGCTATGGCAAGGATCTCCAAACTATGTTGAATAGAAGTGGTGAAAGCAGACATCCTTGTCGTGTTCCTGATCTTAGTGGGAAAGCTTTTGGTTTTTGTCCTTGAGTATGATATTGGTTGTATGTTTCTCACAAATGGCCTCTATTATGTTTAGGTATGCTCCCTCTACTCTCACTTTGTTGAGTGTTTTTATCATAAATGGGTTATGAACCTTATAGAATGGTTTTACAGCATTTGTTGATATGATCAAGTGATTTTGGTCTTTCATTTTGTTTATGTGATGTATTACATCTATTGATTTGTGGATATTGTACCATTACTGTATCCCTGTGATGAATACCATTTGATCATGGTGTATCATCTTTTTAAAGTATTTCTGGATTGGCAGTTTGCCAATATTTTGTTGAGGATTTTAGCACCTATGTTCATCAGCGATATTGGCCTGTGGTTTTCTTTCTTTGTTGTTCTCCTTATCTGGTTTTGAGATTGGGATAATGCTGTTCATATAAAAAGAGTTTGGGAGTCTTCCCTCTTCTTGGATTTTTTGGAATAGTCTGGGAAGAATAGGGGATAGCTCTTTCCTGTTTGTTTGGTAAAATCCTCCCTTGAAACCATACAGGCCAGGGATCTCGTGTGCCAGGGGTTTTTTGATCACTGCTTCAATTTCACCAGCTGTTATCAGCTTGTTCAGGCTTTCTGCTTCTTCTTGGTTATGTTTTGTAAGATTACACATTTCTAGAACTTTATCCATTTCACCCGGGTTTTCAAATTTCTTGGCATATGGCTGTTCATAGTAATTTCTTACGATCCTTTTTATTTCTGTAGTATCAGTTGTAATTTCTCCTCTTTCATTTCTTATTTTATTTATTAGGGTCCTTTCCCTTATTTTCCTTGTGAGTCTGCTTAAGGTTTTGTCAGTTTTGCTTACCTTTTCAAAGAACCAGTCCTTGGATTTATCGAACCATTGAATTGTCTGTTAGTCTGTATTTCATTTAATTCTGCTCTGATCTTAATTTCTTTCCTTCTACTCACTCTGGGCTTTGCTTGGTTTTGTTCCTCCAGTTCTTTTAGTTGTAGGGTTAGTTTGTTTATTGAACTGTTTCTATCTTTTGTAGGTAGGTCTGTCCTACTATAAACAACTCTCTCAGAACCGCCTTTACTATTTCCCATAGGTTTTGGACAGTTGTGTGTTCATTTTCACTTGTTTTCAGACTTTTTATGTCATTTTGATCTCATTATTAACTCATTGTTTATTTAATAGCATCTATCCAAATTTCATTAGTTCGAATGTTTTTTAGTTTTTCTTTGAGTTTGGTTTCTAGTTTCAAGCCCTGTAATCCAAGGAAATGCTTCGTAAGATTTTAGTTTTCTTGAATTTGTTGAGGCTTGTTTTGTGTCCTGTCACGTGGTCTGTGTTTGAAAATGTTCCATGTGCATTTGAAAAGAATGTGCATTTTGCTTCTTTGGGATGAAAGGTTCTATATATATATCAGTTAAGTCCTTTTGATCTAATGTGTCTTTCAGTTCCACAGTGTCCTGTTTGATATTTCGTTTGGAAGATCTCTCCATTGTTGATAGTGGGTTGTTAAATTTTTCTACTATAATTGTGTAGCTATCTATATCTTTCTTGAAGTCCTCCAATATTTTTCTTATATATTTCAGTGTTCCTATTTTGGGTGCATAACTGTTTATAATATTTATGTTTTATTGAAATATTCTTCCCTTGAGTATGATGAAGTTTCACTGTGTGTTTTTTATTGGCTTTGTTTAAAATTCTATTTTGTCTGATATAAGTATTACTACCCTAGCTTTTTTTCCTGTTCATTTGTTTGGAATTTTTTTTCCAACCCTTCACCTTCAGTCTGTGTAGGTGTTTTGTCCTGAGGTGGGTCTCTCGTAGGCAGCATATGTGAGGCTCATGTTTTCTTACTCATTCAGTTACCCTATGTCTTGAATGGAGCATTTAATCCATTTACATTTAGGGTTATTATTGATTGATATGTATTCATTTTTTCCCTTTGTATCTGTGGTCCTCTCCTTCTCACTCTTTTTCTTCATCTTCTGAAAGCTGTCCCTGTAGCATGTCTTTCAGTGCTGGTTTGGTGGATTTGGTGGAGGTGTATTCTTTTAGCTTTCTTTTGTCTGGGAAACTACTTATTTCTCCTTCCAGTTTAATTGAGAACCTTGCTGGTTAGAGTAGTATTGGTTGCAGGCCTTTGATTTTCATTACTTGGAATATTTTTTGACATTCTCTTCTAACTTATGGTGTTTCTGTGGAGAAGTCAGCTGCTAGATTTTCTCTGGGGTCCCTTGTATATTACTTACTGTTTCTCCCTTGATGCCTTTAAGATTCTCTCTTTGTTTTAAAATTTTCTTATTTTAATTTTTATATGTCTTGGAGTGTGCCTCTTTCAGTTTCTCTTCAATGGGACCCTCTCTGAATCCTGGCCTGGTGTGACTATTTTTCTCTGCAAATTAGGGAAATTTTCCATAATCACTTTTTCAAACTTTTTTTAAAAAGATTTTGTTTATTTTGTTTTTAGACACAGGGGAAGGGAGAAAGAAAGAGAGGGAGAGAAACATCAATGTATGGTTACCTCTCACATCCTCCCTACTGTGGACCCGACCCACACCCCAGGCATGTACCCTGACTGGGGAATTGAACTGGCAACCCTTTGTTTTGCAGCCAATGCTCAGTCAACTGAGCTATACTAGCCAGGGCTCAAACAGGTTTTCTACTCCCTCCTCCACATCTTGTCCTTCTGGTGTCCCTAATGTATGGATATCATTATGTTTCATGTTGTCCTGCAATTCACTTAACCAGTCTTTGTTCCTTTTGAGTATTTTTTTTTTAATTTCTTGCTCTTTCTGGGAGTTTTTTTCTACCTTGTCCTCCAGCTCACTGATTCGATCCTCTGCTTCACCTAGCCTGCTTTTGATTCCTTCTACTGTGTTCTTCAATTCAGAAATTGTTTTCTTCATTTCCTCTTGGCTCTTGTTAATTGTTTCTATATCTTTTTTGCATGCTGATATAGTTTGTTGCAAGCGTATCATAGCTTCCCTGTAGTTTTTGGTTAGTTCTCACAGAGCTCATTTAGTTTCCTTGTAACCATTGTTTTGAACTCAGCATTAGAAAATTTACTTTCTTCTATTTCATTTAGCAGTCTTTCTGAGGATTCCTCCTTTCCTTTCAATTGGGGTTTGTTTCTTTGTCTCCATTATTTGTGAAACTCTTTTTGTGTGCATCTGTTTCTTAAAATGTTCTGTTTTGACTCCCTGACTTTGTGGTGTGACCTTCTATGGTAGGAGACCTGTGAGATTCAGGGGTGTAGTCTCCTGATCTTCTGAACTCAATGCTCTTGGGATTTCCTTTATGACATTTATGTCAGTTTTCTGGATGTAACTGGATTTTGATTGTTGTGTAGGTTGTTCTGTGGTTGGTCGTTCCCTTAAGCTGGTTGAGTAAGGTTCCCTCTGTCTACCACATCTTGTATGCTGTTGTGCATGTGCTGTCAGTAAAAATCCACAAAACCCAGGAAATAAACCTACTCCCACAAAAATATTGCCCCTGCAGTTCCACTGTCAACAGCAAATAAACCAGTACTAATCAATGCATAAAGGGATTAAGATTATTATAAATGAGAGTGAATATGACATGACCCACTGAAAGAAAAATTATTTTGAGAGGGTAAAGGGAGGAACACTAATAAGAGATGGAATTTGGAGCAATACAAAGAAAGTAAAATTGACTTCATGAATTGAAATGGGAATGAAGAAAGAGGAATATGCACTAACTTGATAGGTAAGAAATGAACTTTAAAAAGTTATGAAGGAAAGAAAATTTTGTAAATCATGGAGAAGGTCACTGTGGATTTCTCAGTGGCATCTAGTACATACTACTTTTTTTTCATTCTGTATCTGCCTCTGGTGATGTCAGATGTTGATCCTATCTAAACTTAGGCAGCCTGTTGGAGACTTCCAGGGATCTACTGTTTTGAGCTGTATCCTTCAGTTTTTAACCTAGACACTCTGCACTCAACCATCCAGCTTAATCACCACAGGGGTTGGGGAGGGCAGAATCCCTCCTGGGGTTGGGGCTATTGTTTCCCCTCAGGCTGCTACTGCTTGGAGGGGAGTGGGCTGCCTGAGCAGGATGGCTGCTGCCATGTGGAGGATGACTCAACACTGGGATCCTAGTGGCTACCCTCTCTCAGTTCTCTCCTCAAAGCTTTCATCCTCTGTCTCTCCTCAGACATCTCTTGTCCACTCTGCCCACCCTTTTCCAGGGATCTACTGCCCATGGCTGACTACTTCAGTTGTTAATCTAGTCACTCTGCATACATCAGTCAGTCTTAAGCCCCTGAGGTCCAGGGAAGAGTTCCTCCTGGGGTAGGGGTTAATGTTTCCCCTCAGGCTGCTGTTATTCAGAGTTGAGTGGTCTGCTTGAGCAGGATGGTTGCCGACATATGGGAGATGACTCAGCACTGGCATTTTGGTTTCTGCTCCCTCATTTCTCTCCCCAAAGCGTACTTCCCAATCTCTCCTCAGGTGTCTCTTGGCCACTCTGTCCCTGCCTTTGCCAGAGCAGAGGGTAAGTGTTTGTAGATGAAAATTTTTTCATTGGTCCTTTAAATGGCTCTTTGAGTCTCCAGCTGTCTATCTCCGGTAGAAGGCAACACTGCTGTTGTTTGTCATGGGTTATGATCTGTGTACTTTATGGGTTGTGGTGCTCTAGGCTGGAGACCATAGCTTAGGGTTTAGAACCCACTCTTCCTAGAGAGATCTAACTAGCCCCTTAAGTATCCCTCTGACACTTGATGGGTAAGGGACACAGCCACCTGTGAGTCCCCAGCCAGCCTTCTTGAGTCTCTGCCACGTTCCTTACCTGTCAGGTTGTGCTGAAACTGATTCTTCTGTCTGTCAGAGGCTGTAAGGCTTATCTTTCACTATCGTTCACTTTTTTTCTTCCAGGTGATTTCTCCACAATTTAGTTGTAATTCTAGGTTGATCCTTGGAGGTAGTTAGTGTGACTTCCAATCACTTCTCTGCCATCTTGCCAAATCCCTGTTGAATATTAATTGAACACAGACATGGGTTTATTTCTGGACACTCTATTTCCTTCCTTTGATCTATGTGTCTGTTCTTATGCCGCCATCACACTGTTTGGATTGCAGTGACCTTGTAGTATAGTTTGATATCAGGTATTGTGATCCCTCCTTTTTTGTCCCTCTTTTCCAAGATTTCTGAGTTTCTTTGTGGTCTTTTTTGATTCCATATAAACTCTTGATATATTTGGTCTAAATCTGTAAAATATATCATTGATATTTTAATAAGGATTGCATTGAATCTGTAGATTCCTTTGAGTAGTATGGACATTTTAATGATAATTCTTCCAGTCCATGAACACAGTATATGCTTCCATTAAGTTATATTTTCCTTGATGTCTTTCTTCAGTGTTCTGTAGTTTTCTGAGTACAAGTCTTTTACCTCTTTGGTTGTTTATTCCTTGGCATTTTTTTCTTATAGTTATAATAAATGGGATTTTCCCCTATATTTTGTTTCTGATATTTGATTGTTAGTGTAAAAAACACCCTCGATTTCTGAATATTGACTTTGTATCCTGCTATTTTCCATATTCACTTAATAGGTTGAGTAGTTTTTTTGGTGGAACTTATTTGGTTTTCTCTATACACTATTATATCTTCTGCAAATAATGACAGCTTTACTTCCTCCTTTCCCCTTAGAATGCTTTTTATTTCTTTTTCTTGGTTGATTACTGTGGCTAGAACTTCTAGTACCATGTTGAATGGAAGTGTTGAAGGCAGGTACCCTTTTCTTGTTCCTGCTCTTAGGGAGAAAGTTTTTCAGTATTGCCAATTAAACATGATGTTGGTTGTATGTTTCTCATACATGACCTTTCTTATTTGAAGTATACACCCTCAACTCTCATTTTACTGGGTAGTTTTTATCATAAATGGGTGCTGTAGCTCATCAAATGCTTTTCTTGCATCTATTGATATGATCATGTGATTTTTGTCTTTCTTTTAGTTTATGTGATGTATTATGTTTATTAAGTTGTGA
Source organism: Mormoops blainvillei (assembly GCA_004026545.1). Lineage (NCBI taxonomy): Eukaryota > Metazoa > Chordata > Mammalia > Chiroptera > Mormoopidae > Mormoops > Mormoops blainvillei. The sequence goes on from PVJD01002756.1 coordinate 138,374, forward strand.
CTATTGTACCATCCTTGCATCCTTGGGGAAAATCTCACTTGATTATGATGTACCATCTTTTTAATGCATTGCTGGATGCAGTTTACCAATTTTGTTGAGGAGTTTAGCATTTATGTACATCAGTGATATTGGCCTGTAGTTTTCTTTCTTTGTTTTGTTTTGACTGGTTTTGGAATTAGGATGATACTGGCCTCATAAAAAGAGTTTTGGGGTCTTCTGTCTTCTTGGACTTTTTGGAATACTTTTATGAGACTAGTGGTTAGCTTTTCCCTACCTGTTTTGTAAAATTCTCCTGTGAAGCAACCCAGTCCAAGACTTTTGTGTATAAGAAATTTTGTGATCGCTGCTTCAATTTCACTAGCTTTGATTTGTCTGTTCAGGGTTTCTGCTTCTTCCAATTCTGTTTTGGAAGATTATATGTTTCAAGAAATTTGTCCATTTCACCCAGTTTCTCATATTTCTTGTCATATAGTTGTTCATAGTAATTTCTTATGATCCTTTTTATTTCTGTAGTATTAGTTGTAATTTCTCCTCTTTCATTTCTGATTTTATTATTTGAGTGTTCTCTCTTTTTTTCTTGATGAGTTCTGTTACTGGCTTATTGATTTTATTTATCTTTTCCATGAACCAGCTCCTCAATTTATTGATTTTTTGAATTGTCCTTTTAGTCTCTGTCTTTTAATTCTGCTTTGATCTTTATTAATTCCTTTCTTCTACTCACTCTGGGCTTTGCTTGTTGTTGTTCCTCCAGTTCTTTTAGTTGTTGGGTTAGGTTGTTTATGTAAAGTGTTTCTATCTTTTTTAGGTACGACTGTATTACTATGAACTGCTTTCTCAGGACTGCCTTCACTGTGTCCCATGGGTTTTGGGTTATTGTGTGTTCATTTTCATTTGTTTCCAGAACTTTTTTATTTCTTCCTTGATCTCATTGTTAGCACGTTCAGTGTTTAGTAACGTGTTATTCAGTTCCAATGAATTTGATTGTTTTTGAGTTTTTTCCTTGATGTTGGCTTCTAGTCTGAAGTCATTTTGATCTGAAAAAATGTTTCATATGATTTCAGTTTCATCAAATTTGTTGAGGTTTGTTTAGTGTCCTCTTATGTGGTCTATCTTTGAGAATGTTGCATGCGCATTCGAAAAGAATGTGTATTTTGCTTGTTTGGGATGAAAGATTCTATACATGTAAGTTAAGTCCATTTGATCTAATGCATCACTCAGCTCCACAGTATCCTTGTTGATGAACATGTTATATGCTTCCATTTATTTGTGCCTTCCTTAATTTCTTTCTTCAGTGTTGTATAGTTTTCTGAGTACAGGTCCTTTACCTCCTTGGTAAGGTTTATTCCTAGGTACTTTATTTTTCTTGTTGTTATAGTACATGGGATTTCCACCCTGATTTCTGATTCTGATATTTCATTGTTGGTGTACAAAAATGCCTTTGATTTCTGAATATTGGCTTTGTACCCTGCTGTTTGGCCACATTCACTTATTAGCTCAAGTAGCTTTTTGGTGAAGTCAATCGGGTTTTCTATATACACTATCATACCATCTGCAAACAATGACAGTTTTACCTCCTCCTTCCCAAACTGACAACCTTTTATTTCTTTTTCTTGTCTGATGGCTGTGGCTTGGTGGGTAGAGTAGTCATGGTTACATGTCTTTGCACTTAATTACTTGACATATTTCTTGCCATTCCCTTCGGGCTTGTAGTAGTTCTGTTAAGAAATAGCTGCTAATCTATTGGATCTTCCTTTTATGTTACTTCCCTTTTCTCCCTTGCTGCCTTTAATGTTCTCTCTTTGTCTTTGAATATTGCCATTTTCATTATGGTGTATCTTGGAGTTGGTTTCTTTGGGCTCAGCTTGATTGGGACCCTTCTTTCTTTCTGAAGTTGCATGATTTTTCCCCTTTTCATTTTAGGGATTTTTCTTCCATTAGTTTTCAAACAGGTTTTCTACCCATTGCTCCTTTTCTTCTCATTCTGGTATACCTGTGATTCTAATATTGGTGCACTTCATGTTGTTCTGAAGTTCCCTTAATGTATCCTCTTTTCTTTTCTTTTCTTTTTTTTTTTGGTCTTTTTTCATGCCACTGCTTTATCTGGGTATTTCCTTCTACCCTGTATTCCAGCTCACTAATTCAGTCCTCTTCTTCATCCAGCCTGCTTGTGATTCCCTCTATTGTATTTTTTTTTCAGATATTGATTCTTCATTTCTTCCTCACTCATGGTTATAGTTTCTAGTTCCTTTTTCATGCTGTTGTAGTTCCTACTCAGTTCCATGTGGTTTTCACTGAGTTCTTTGTGGATCATTATAACCATTCTTTTGAATTCCATGTCTGATAGTTTGCTTGCCTATATTCCATTTGGGTCTTTTACTGAGGATTCTTCTATCCTGATCATGGATTCTTTCTTTGTTTCTACATTTTAGATGACTCTTTTCATTTGTTTCTGCATTTCCAGATGCTCTTCTTTGCCAGCTCTCTTCATGGTGATCTTTTTCTTTGTCTCATCAGAATGTAACAAGTAAGAAGTTGTAAATGGCAGCCTATTGGTTTATTCCACAGATATGTTTTGGGCACCTACTCCTTGCCTTTCCCAGTTTAACTCATGTTTAGTCTTTGTATGTAAGTTTGCAGTTCCAAGGAACCTATAGAGACTGTTCCCAAAATTCTTCAAACTCCTGTCCTTCTATTTGACATTCCTTAAGGAACTTTCTCCATGATTCTAGTCTTCATTAAATGGGAAAACAATTTAAATTCCCTGTACCGAAAATAAAGCCTAACACCTACTCGCTTTTTCCAGATGGTCCTCCTTCTGCTCCTTTTCCTCCCACTCTTGCTAAAAAGCAGTGGTGATGAGTGTGTCCTCGTGAGCTTCTTTGAGAGTTACAGGAATCACTGCTTCTTCCCTGTGCCCTACAGTTTAACCTTGTTTATATTTTTAAAGAACCATCTTTTTGTTTTATCTATCATTTGTATTGTTTTCTAGCTTTTATATAATTTATTTATACTCTGTTATCATTTCATTTCTTCTATTTATTCCAGGTTATGATGGGTTTTTAAGTTACTTTAGTTGTAGGGTTAGATTGTTTATTTTATTCTTTTTGTTTATTTTTTGAAATAGGTCTGTAATTCTATGAACTTCTCTCTCAGCACCGCTTTTGCAAAGATTTTGGTTTGTTGTGCGCTCGTTTCCATGCCTTTCCAAGTAGTATTTGATTTCTTCCTTAATCTTATTGTTAACCAATTCATTGCTTACTAACATACACTTTAGCCTCCATGTGTTTGTATATTTTGTGATAACTGATTTCTAGTGTCGTATCATTGTAGTCAGAGGAGATGTTTGATATGATTTCAATCTTCTTGAAGTTGTTAAGACTTGTTTTGTGTTGTAATATGTTGGTCTGTCTTTGGGAATGTGTCATGCACACTTGAGAAAAAAATATATATTACTGCTTTGGGATGAAATGTTTTGTAAATATTAATAAATCCACATGATCCAGTATGTGATTTAAGTCACTGTTGCCTTGTTGATTATTTTGTCTAACAAATCTATCTATTAATGACAGTTATATGTTAAAATCTTGTACTATAAGTGTATTGCTGCCAATCTCTAACTCAAAGTCCACCAGAATTTTCTTTTCAGGTGCTCATATGTTGAGTGCATATATGTTTTACGAGGGTTATGTCCTCTCATTGGATAAATCTCTTTACTATTAAGTAGTGATCTTTTGTTGTTATGGCCTTTGTTTTAAAACCTATTTTGCCTGATATAAGAATTGTTATCTAGTTTTCTTTTCATATGCATTTGCATGAATTTTTTCCTTCCTAACCTTCAGTCCTTGTGTATCTTTTGTTCTGAGGTGGGTCTCTTGCAGACAACATGCATACAGGTCATGTTTTCTTCTCTATCCAGCTATCCTATGTGTTTTGATAGGAGCATTTAATCTATTTACATTTAATTTTATTATTAATAAATACTCATCACCACTGTTTTCATACCCATTTCCTCTCCATTTGTTTATCTTAAGGCAATCTCTGTAACATTTCTTGCAATGTTAGCTCAGTGGTAATGAACTCCTTTAGCCCTTTTTTCCTGCAATGCTCTTTATATTACTTTTAGTTTTAAATGATAGTCTTTCTGGATAGAATAATTTTGGTTGAAGTTTATTGCTTTTCATCACTTTGAATAGTTCATGCCAATCTCTTCAGACCTGAAGTGTTTCTGTTGATAAATCAGTGGACAACCTTATGGAAATTCCATAATAGGTAAATAACTCTCTCTCTTGCTACCTTTAAGATTCTCTGTCTTGAACATTTGTTATTTGAATTATAATGTGTCTTGGTGTGGGTCTCTTTGGGTTCATCTTATTCTTCTATATGTATACACCATATATACAGTGGAGTGGTGTTTGTCAATAGGAGTATATAGGTTTCAAACGTATACTTCCACAACACAAGATCTGTATACTGTACTGTGTTCCCACCACTCATAGTCAAACCACCTTCCATTACCATACATTAGGCCCCCTCCACCCCCTCCATTCCTCCCCTTCACCCTTTCCTTTGTTAATGACCACACTGCTGTCTGTGTCCACAAGTTTTAGTTTTATATCCTACATATGAGTGAAATACATGGTTTTTAGCTTTCTATGACTGAATTATTTCACTTAGTATAACATTCTCAAGGTCCATCCATGTTGAGGCAAATGGTAGTATTTCATCTTTTCTTATGGCTGAGCAGTATTCCACTTCAAATATACTTACATCTTCTTTATTCAATCCTCTATCAAAGGACACTTTTGTTGTCTTCATGTTTTGGCCACTGTAAATAATGCTACAAGGAGCATGGGGTGCATGTATATTTGTGAATACATATTTTCAAGTTTTTCAGGTAGATACCTAGGAGATGGATTGTTGAGTACATGGTAACTCTATTCTCATTTTATAAATAAAATATCAGACCGTTTTCTATATCAGATCCACCAACAGTAAATGTTCCCTTTCCTCCACATCTTCCACACTTCTTATTACTTGTGTATGTTGATAATAGACATTTCAATAGGTGTGAGGAGGTATCTTATTGTAATTTTGATTTACATTTCCCTAAAACCTAGTGAATTTGAGCCTCTTTTCATATATATGTTAGCCATTTGAAAGTCTTCTTAGAAGAGATGTCTGCTGAGCTCCTCTGTCCATTTTTAACTGGATTGTTTGTTTTCTGTTGAGGTTTATGAGTTATTTATATATTTGGGATATTAACCCTTTGTTGGAGCTGTTATTTGCAAATATCATCTCCCATACAGACAATTGTCTTTATTTTTGTTGTCAGTTTCTTGGTTGTGCAGAAGGTTTTTGTTTGATAGAGTTTTTGTGTTCATATTGATTGGAACTTTCTGACCCTCCTGAACTTGTATGACTTTTTCCTTCACCAGGTTAGGAAAGTTTTCAGCTATTATGTCTTCAAACAGGCTCTCTGTCCCTTTCTCACTTCTGCTTCTGGTACCCATTCAATGAAGATGTTTTCATGCTTGATGTTGTCCCAGAGGTCTTTCGGACTTTCCTCATTTTTTAATTATCTCTGCTTCTCCCCCCCTCTCTCTTGGATGTTCTGCTTGAGTGCTTACTGTTATCTTGTCTTATAAATCACTTATTCAACTCTCTCCCTCATCTACACTGCTATTAATTCCTCCTGGTGTATTTTTCATTTCAGATATTATATTCATTTCTGACTGATTATTTTTTATGGTTTCTATGTTGTTTTTAATGCTTAATATCTCTTTAAGTTTTTACTAGATCATCCATTTGAGCATTCTTATAACCATTGTTTTAAACTCTGAATCTGGTATCTTGGCAGCTTCTATTTCATTTATTTTTTGTGGGGTGGGGAGATTTCTCTAGTTATTTTGTTGGGTCATATTTCTTCATATTCCATTTTGTCTCTGTGTATTAAGTAGATATGCTATGACTTCCAAACTTGTTATGATGGTTTTATAATAAAAAGTGTTTTGAGGCTCAGTGCTCCAGTCTTCCAGATCACCTGAACTTCATGCCCCAGGAATGTTTCTTTGGGTTTATGTGCACCTTCTTATTGTAGTTGAGTCTTGAATGCTGATGGCACCTTTGTGTGTAAAGTTAAACCTTCAGGTTTCCTGACTATAAAGGTAAATTTCAATCACCATGTATGAGACACAGTGCAGGGTCTGCTTTCTAAGGCAAAGTTGTTCCCAGTAGGGTCTAGTGCCTGCCAGAATTCCCCTTTGAGTGTGCTGCTTGTGTTGGGTCAAGCTCTGGTGTGGTCTGAAGCCTGCCAATGATTATGCTTATTCTGGGTCCATTTTGGTGGGGTTCAGGCTCAGGATGATGCCAGGTGTTGTGCGTAACTGGTTTTGGGCTACCTGTCTGGAACTACCACACCATTCACTGTGTCTGTGTCTACTGAACCTGAGTGTGTGTGGGAGGGGCCAATCTGTGTATAAGGGTTGGCTTCCTCCAGCTTAGAGCTGGGGGCAGGTCTGTATAGTGAACAAGGCTCCCTGAGGCTCTGGCTCTACATGTCAGCAACTCTGCCTCCTTGTGAGGTTCCCTGGTCTTCCTCCAGAGCCTTCCAAAGAAAGATTGTAAAATGAGCCTAGGCTAACTGCGATCAACACCCACTTCCACAGGTTGTGAACTCAGTATGGTGGGGCAACTGGGATCTAGAGGATAGGGCTATCAGGTCCCCTATTTGGGGATCATGTAGTCAGGCACTCAATGAGGGATAAGTAAATTCTTTTCCAAAGACAAATCCCTCAGTCTCTGCCTGAGTCTCCAACTCTAATTGCCTTTGGAGGGGCTCACTATAGGTTTATATTGGGTGTTTTGTACCATCCCCTCTGCAGGAGCAAGCTCAGTTACCATTGGATCAGAGGCATAGATCAAAAGTGTCTCCCATTGGGGTGATGCGGGCCCAGTCTGCAGGAGGGAGCTAAGCACTTTGCCCTGTTCTCAGACAATAGCCTTCCAGGGTCTCACACTTTGAATGTCCCAGGTCTGAGACACTCTCACTTCCCCCCATTGAACTGACCCAGTCAGGTTGGGTATCCAGGACTTTGCAAGGCTGATCTGAGTAGTCTCTCTTTGGGGGTAGTGCCTGCAAGCCTATAGGAGGGGAATGGGCACTATTTACCTTCCCAAAGTAGTGCAAGTTGAACTTGCAGGAGAGATTGGATTTGTCCTAACACAATGTAACCACTCACCTCAGAACCCAGTTTTATAGGTCCCAGACAAAAGTTTTCCCAGGAGACACAGACTAAAATCCCAGCTCTGCATGGCTCTCTGGTCACCCTGTATCACTGAGCTTAGCAGGATGGGATTGGCCAAATGATTTAATAGGTGGGGTGAGGGATACCAGCTGTGTACTGGAGACTAGACCTCTTTTCCAAACCTCACCATTTATTCATTGTCTGAGTGCTCACCAGAATCATCCCCAGAAAAAAAATATGGCCCCTCAAAGTCACTGTTAGGTGCAGCCAGCAGATCCCTTAGCAGGACCCAAGTATGGTAGTGCAGCCTTACCAGCAGTCAGAGACTGGCTGATGCACTCCCCAGGCTGGTTCTGTACCAACAGGAGTGCTCATTCCTGAGAAGGTGTCATTTGAGTCTTCCAGGCAGAACTAAATCCCCACTGATTTTCACCACCAGATACTATGTAGGCCCCTCTTCCTGGATCTCTTGCTTTGCATTGGGGATTCTAGGCTTCTGGGGGGAGGAGTTTTACAGTAATGACATCTCTCTGGCTTTTCAACTGGTGATGCACCTGAGTGAGGGGGCTAGCCTTTTCTTCATCTCCATCCTTCTTACTGGTCTCTATTTGACTCCTTCTATAAATCCTTTGCCATTATATTTCAATGCAGCTAACCTTCAGTTGGTTATTCAATTTGATCACTCTATAATTTAGTTATAAATCTGTTTGGAGGCTGGGAGAAGGTGGGTTTAGCTTTCACCTACTCTGTAGTCATCTTGGACTCTTTTATACAGTGCATTCTTGTTGCATATATCTTCTCTAATTTCCCTGTTGGCATGATCTGCAGTCATCCACACACTGTTATATGTCAGTAATGTACCTTCCACTGGATCACTTTCTTCTTTCATTTTACCTTCCTAATGTTGTTTTCAAAGATAACCTTGTGCTCCCAATCCTTGCTCCAGGATCTGCTCCTGGGGAAACAGGTGGACTCCAACTGTTTGCCTCCATGTAGAATATCAGATATTCCACAAATTCTTTCACATTTTTCCAGTAGAAATGTGAGGTCTAAATTAGCTGGTCCTTGAACCTAAGGAGGCCCTGTGATTGCTTTGAACAATCAAGTACAGAATTGATTCTGTGCCAAATCTGGCAGCAGACACCAGGTCACATAACTGTGCCTTCACTGCAAAGGAGGCTGGGAAGTTATATCTGGTATTCTCCACTTACATAAAGGAAGCCACATCATACCTCTGTAATAGATTATTCTCAATGTATAGAAAGGTGGTTCAGAAGTTAGGCAGCCAAAGAAAGATGACAAATCCCAATGTTGCAAATCCCCCAAGCTGGTGAAACCTGCTAAGTTTCACTCTCAAGACATAACCTTGAAGGTCATGAAGCAAAGAAAATCTTTCCAGAGGAGCAGCTGGCTTACAGGACCAGACAAACAATCAAAGAGCCAGGAAAATAAAAAATAAATATTACCAACCTCATGTGCACTGTTCATAAATATGCAGTAAAAATACCCTGGACTAATATTTTTCTCTTCTAAAGGGGAGCTTGGCCTCTTCAGAGAGTTGTTTCAAACCTTATCAGTTAACTGCATCCTGCTCACATATTGAATAAGGTCACCTAAGGAAATAACTGAGAAGAAAGACCTAACTTCAAGCCTTGGAAACCCAGGGTGAAAGAAACAGCATAGGTGCCAGTGCATTTGCAGTTGCTAAAACAAACACCTCGGACTTGGGTCAGCTGTTCACCCTGAGCTGTTTATGGATCTCCATGTCCTTATCAGGGCAAGTGTAGAAATTATACCCGAGAGATGATTTCAGACACAAGGAACCCAGACCTCTTCACAATAGACAGTACAAACTGGAAAAAGGACTTCCATTGTTAAACCACTTGGGATCCTCAAAGATTGATATGCAGCCTTCCAAAAAGATAAGGAAACTAAAGATTGGGGAAACAGGGTGGATTGCTCATCAGTTTATTTAATTAATATCAGGTTGGAGCCCCGGTGTCATCAGATCCAGAATTATTATTATTTCCATGTAAAAATACAACTAATTTAACTATTAGTTTCTCTCTCTCACTTTCTCTCCTCCTCTATCTCTGAATAGATGACTTTATAAAAATCTTAATAAACTATAAATGTGGAAGTATCATATACTCTAACTAGATTACTATTAGAGTTTCTAATAATGTCTACCTGTATTATTTCCTATAACTGCTTTAACAAATTAACACAAACTTAATAACTTAAAACAACAAAAATATATTATCTGCCCTGACTGGTGTGGCTCAATGGATTGGATGTTGTAACACAGACCAAAGGGTCATCCGCTCAATTCCCAGTCATTGCACATGCCTGGGTTATGTGCCAGGTCCCCAGTTGGGGGTGTGTGAGAGGCAGCTGATCAATGTTTCTCTTACACATCAATGTTTCTCTCCCTCTTTTTCTCCCAGCTTTCCCCTCTTCATAAAAATAAGAACATAAAATCTTAAAAAATAAAAATATATTATCTCATAGTTCTGAAGGTCAGAAGTCTGAAATGGGTATCATTGTGCTAGGTGTCAGCACAGCTGTAGCATTTGGGGGACTCTAGGGAAGAATCCGTTCCTTGTATTCTCCAGCTTCAAGAGACCACCCATATTCCTTGGCTCATGGATGTATTACTCCAACCTCTGCTTCCATCATCACATTTCCTTCTCTGACTCTGACGCTTCTCTGTCTCCCTCCTATAATGACCTCGTGACTACATCAGGCCCGCATAGATAAGCCAGAATAATCTCTGCATCTGAAGACCCTTAACACACCTGTAAGGTCCTTTTGCCATATGAGGTAACATGTTCACAGGTTCCATCTATTAGGATGTGGGCATCTTTAAGGACATTACTTTGCCTCCATACTTTCATCTGTAACTCCACATTCTGCCCCTATTGGAAGGCTTCAGTTAGAAAAAAGCCATCCTAATTCCCTAGGACATGAATCCCTTGGCCACTGCTGATAGGATCAGAGGTGGACGTGTAACTCTAGCTCAACTAATCTAACATTGCTCAGAGGGTATGAAATGGGACAGAGATCCCATTGTTTATACAGAGCTGAGCTTAATACTCACATGGACTTGATACCAAACTGTGGACTTTGGGATTGTGGGGGAGTTCTGGCATGGTGGGGAGAGGCAATGTGCAAAGAGAAGTAAAGCAGACAGGTAGAGGCAAATGAGGATGTGGCCAAAGGGAGGCCAGAGGGAATGAATGATAATCCTGTTCCTAGAAGACCCTTTGTTCTTCTTGCATGCTCTTTTCTGAAAGAGTGCCTTGGATAAATACTACAAAGCTATTTAATATCTGAATTTCTATTACATACCCCAGAAAGCTGTACAGCTTTGGTAACTAAAGCACTGATAATTTATATAATTAAACTACTGCCCTTTTATTCTTTCACTCCTGTATAGTATCTACCTGTTTTTACATCCTTTGCAAAATGAGATGACTCCAGAACATCTAAAACCAGTGTGTGTTTTGGATGCTAGATCATCTGCATCAGTGGAAACAATTTGTTCTGTGGAAAGGAAGCAACAAAATTAAGTTAGAAGCTCAGCTTCTTCAGGGCTGAGATCCTATTTCCTTGAGCAGGAGTGGGGACATCTAGGGACTCTTACACATTGGAAAGAAGAAAGTTCTTTGTATTATTGCCTCTCAGTTAGTCAAGTATGGGGAGCCTATACTAGATCCATAAAATAAAAATCTTATCAAGACACAGTCAACATCTCCACAAAATAATGCTATAAACATCAGTGTTTTGTAACAAGAAGAATCATTGTATTTAAACTGAATCAGACTCCACTTCTCCAGGGAAATTTAATGAAATTAAGTCTCTTCTGTTCTTACTTAGAAGTTTATACATAATCATAGAAGGTTATTATGCAGACAGAAAATATAAAACTGCAAAGACAGAGCTGGTATATAATGCAATTTAGTTCTACCAGTAATAAATTGTTCCCTCAATTATAAAAGAAAGATCTGACCATAAAGACCAAGTGAAACTAATGTTCTTTCTCAAAACATTGCTGCAAATGTGCCTTCTTTGTATATTTTGTGAGAATAGAATTGCTTCTTTTCCATCTCTCTCTGTCAGCCGTTCATCCTTTGTTAATGTAAAGATTACATGGGACCACCTGACCTCTGCTAAATTGGTCTGTGAACATATATTTCTGTAAAGTTTTATGCTTTTGATTAGCTGAATCAGAATATTATTCTAACATTTATTTTACTAGTCATAATTTGATAGACACTATTGGTCAAGTCAGTTTGTAAACCTAAATAAATTCAAGTTTTTAATATATTTAGCAAGCTCATGGAAATATATTATGAATGTTTTGGCTTCCAGACAGAGGAGGCTGCTCCAATTCCTAGCTCTGTCACTTTGTACCAATATGAGCTCTGATAGTTTGTTTAACATACCTGTATTTTTATTTCACGGAAAACCTGCTACATACTTAAGAGGGGTTTAGTAGAATAGATTGAGGTACTGCATGTATCATACCCACTGGGTGTCAAGCACAAAGCAAGTGCCTAGTGTAAAGTCTTCTTCCCACTTACTCTTTTTCCTGTGCTTTGCATTTATGGGGCTGACTGTTGAGTCTAACTCTCTAAAACATTGTTGTAAGTAGACCTCCAATTCCAAATGATGGCCTAGAAAGTAATCTCATTCTGTTGGTCAGAATATTATAATAATTTAGAGACATCAAAAAAGACAAATGAATAGCCCATAGTTCATGATGATTATGAAGATTCTGTAGCTTAAAGATTTTAACTCCCCTCAAATGCAATTATAATTAAAAGCCCAAAGGACTCTTTGTTGTATATGTAATTTTAGATTTCTAAAATTTAATAGATAAATATTACAAGACTGGACAAGACACTCCTAAAGAAGAAAAAGAAAGCAAAGAAAGCCACAATACCAGATGTTGTTAAACTGCAGTAATGAAGGCTATAGAGGTATTCATACAGAATGGATGAATTGATAACAGAGCAGTACGGAGCTCTAAAACAGGTCCACACATACACGGGTGCATTGCACATCCCTGGGAGGAGAAAGGACTGTTTAGTGAGTGGATATGCAAACTCGGTTATCCATATGGAAAATAAAATTGGATTAAAACCACCTCATACACAAAAATAATTTCAAAATGGAAATAAAAGAAATAAAAAGATATTTTAGGTTATTCTGTGATAAGAAATAACCCCAAAAATCTCATTGATTTGACACACACAAGTTCATTTCTTTTCCCTCAACAGATTTGCTGTGGCTGCTAGAATTCTGGAGCCCCTTCTCCATGTTGCAACTGATCAATTTAGGATGCTCTGATTTACAGCAACTTTATGTCAATAAGTGCTTCCCTAGTTGCAGCATCATTGGACACAAGCGCAGGGAATCACACACTGGTTCTTAAACTGACATATGTCCTCTTCTGCTGATTTATTTTTTTGACCAGAGTAACTTACAAGACCCTGCCTGTCTGAAATGTACTACTGCTACATACAATACCAAGAACAAGCCATAGGAACAAAATGTTAATGAGAGAAAAAAAAATATGTCCTTGAAAAAACATTTTTTATAGCATTTTTATTAAAAAATATAAAACACTAAAAAATAAATACTATATTATTTAAACATATATTTATAAAGGGTACAGTGATGGATTTTTAACAGAGAATAGGTAAAATTCAGAGTGATGGTTACCTCTGTGGATGGGCAGATGTGAGTTACTGGAGCTGTTTCCTGCCTGAAGAATTGGCCCACAGTCACCAGGACTTGGGGGGAGGGTAAAAAATTCCAATGGAAAAAATCAAGGTCAACAAAAATAACTCAGCCTATGGGAAACTGGGATAATTTAGAAGACAATATTTTCAAAAATCCAAAATACTTTCAGGTGTATGTGAGAAACTGCATCTATAAGAAAAAAAATAGGCACCTGGAGAAAGAATCAAAGAACAAGAAAATAGTCTTTGTAGTTAAAATGGTTATTTCTAAAGTTAAAATAAAACCATTAGCAATGCTAAAATATAAAATATTCCCAGACAACAAAGCAAAAAGTTAAAGTGATAAACAATCTCAGAGAAATGTTTACAGACTCCAATCTAAACATTCAAAAACCACATATGATAAAGTACAGATACAGGGAACAGAAATTTAGAACTTTGTTTGTTATACTTTTTCTAGAGTGTGTATATTCACTGGGATGTTGTGTCCTCTGTTAAGCTGTAGTGGCAGGTCTTTATTCCAGGAAATTTTGTTTTATTAAATTTTGGGAAATTTTATTTCCATTTTATTTGTTCCTTATCTTCACAAATCACAATCAGTACATTTTTGGATCTCTTTCTATATTATATAATGTCTTGCATGAATTTCTGTTCCTGTTTTAAGTCTTTTTCAATGATGATGGTGTTTGTGATTTATTTGAGTCTGTGGAGATCTATATATTCAGACTCACCGTCCTTTTGTTATTCCTCTTTTGATATATTTTTTATTCCATTTGGTTTTTAATCCTTCTTTATAATATTTATTTACAGATTATTTATACTTATTTCTCATCATTGAACCAGGACAGGTGAAGCAAGGTGGGTGGGGAGTGACGGAGAACACTACTAGGTCAGGGACTCACTCTACTTGGTCTATTTGGTTCATGTATCAAAACAAAACAAAAACATGCAAATATGCCTCCATGCGAATTATCAGCATTAACAACACTTTACCAAAGCAGCTCTCTTCTTTCCCTTGGTAAGCACATCTCCTCAGTTTGCCATTAGAGATATTAGTTAGGTATCAAGCTTTCTGGGTTCCAAACTGAACATTTTATATTTTCTTTCTTCTCAATCATCTTCCTGGGCTGCAAGATAAAATCTAAATTAATTTAGTGGCATGGATTCTATTTCAGTTATTGCTCCTCACTAATCTTCTGTGTAAATCTGGCTGTTTCACAGCTTTTTTGAGGGCTGTATCCCTTGCCTTTTCCACGTCCCTACAAAAGTCTAGATGTCTCTGTAATTAAAGGCATGCATTAGGACAGAGGCTTACACATTTGGGGAAATGTGGATATTGCTTGAGCTTCAAGAAACAAAAAGCACTAAAAGACACTCAAGGAAAAAGCAAAAATCCTTTCAAGAAAGATGTGGTTTCAATGTGAGTCCAAATTAAATGTGGTCTGATAAGTAGTGACAGTATGTAACTTGTATTTTAACTCAGAACTATTTTGCCCTGTGTACACCAGGGTCATATTATTGAGTTTGGAGAAAGGAATAAAACTCAACCATGTAACAGCTCTAGATAAATTCTGTTTACCATAATTTTGTTAAAGAAATGTTTTTATTTTGAACTATTTTTTCAATTATTTTATTGTTCTATTACAGTTGTCCCAATTTTTCCCCATTTGCCCTGCTCTACTAACACCAGCCCCCATGCCTGCAGTCAAACACCACATTGTTGTTCATGTCCATGTGTCATTCATACATGTTCTTGGACTAGTCACTTCCCTTTCTTTCTACCATTATCCCCCTCCCCACTTCCCTCTGGTCACTGCCATACTGTCCCATGTTTCCATGTTTACAGTAATCAAGCTCAGGAATACTGTGAAATGGGCCAAGACCCAGGAAGGGTGTTTGTGGAATTTTCAACAATAATAAGACAAGCAATATTTAATCTGAATAAAAAGAATAAAAATTAAAAGACCAAGAGTACTCTGTTACTGGAATATGGGTGCAGTGTCAGAAGAAAAAATAAAATGTAATAGGAAAGGGAGAACAGAAAACTAGTCGAACAATGAAATCAAACAAGCAAAACAAAGAAAACTAAATGTAAGAAAGAAAATTAAAAAGTTAAAATATATAAAAAATAAAAATAACAAAAACTAAAATAAAAAATAAAATGCAAGGTCTGAAGGATATCAAAGTGAATTTTTTTCTCAGTTGTTGGCGTTAGCCTTCTGATCTCTCTCTGGATCTGTCTTTGGTCCTTTCACAGCTCCAGGCCTTATAATCTTACACTTACAAGAAAAAAAAAATGCCTCCTACTGACTTTAAACCCACCAAGCATGTTCTGCTGGTCTTCTTGGATGCTGCAGTCAGAGGGGGTAGGATTCTGGGTTTTGTTTTCTGTTTTTTTCTTTGCTGTGGACCTGCAAGCACGGGGTTTGTGTCTGGACTGCCATTTCACTGGTTCCCAGGCTCTAGTTGAGCCCTCAGTGAACTGCAAGTCCCTCACTGTCCATTTGTGTAAAGCTGACACCTTTAATCCACCTCACTGTGCAGCCCTTTGCACACAGAAATTGGCTCCCCAATTTCTCTAGTATTGTCCTAGCCAGTGACCACTGTCTCAGCCACAGTATGCCACCTGTTCTGTGTCTCCCACTGCCAAGTGACCAGGTCTCTACCGATGAAGGTCTATGACTACCCTGCTCTGGGACTGGAGTGAGATGGCAAGATACAATTGCTGAATAAGCTGGAATTTCATTGATTGATTACTCAATTATTTAGAAGTACGCTAGCTGTCACAGTTGGGTACGTGAGCAAGACGGTTCAGCTCCCACCTACTTTGCGGCCATCTTCCAACAAGCTATGTAGTTTTTTAAAAATTGGTAAATCTCTGGAAAAACTTCCACATAAAGTACAGAAGATACAAATTACCAATATTAGAAATAAAGTAATAGATACCAGTGCAGACCCACAGCCTTTAAAAAGACAATAACAGACTTCTATGAATGACTTTGTGCTCATGAAGTTAACAAGTTAGAAGAAATGGAAAAATTCCTCAAAAACAAACTACCAAAACTCAAGATAAAAGAGAAAAGCAAAATGTCCAAAACCATTAAAAATTGATTTCATAATTTAAAATCACCTTTCAAATATCTTCTTGTCCAGATTGTTTCACTGCAGACTTGACACTAATTTTACACAGTCTTCCAAAAATATAAGAGTCATAAACATGTCTCTACTTATTTAGAGATCAAAATCAGTCAAAGAAAACACCAAAAAAAGAAAACCCCACATTGACCAATACCTTTCTTGAACTTAGACACAAAATTATTCTACAAGGTATTAGCTATTCATCCCAACAATTTAGAAAAATATGTACACTATGAACAAGTGGGATTTATCCCTGGTGTGCATGGTGATTCAACATCTAAAAATCAACCAATTTAATCAATCATAGCAACTGGCTAAGCAATAAAAACCTTATGACCATACCAATTGATACAGAAAAATCATTTGATAAAATCTAATACTAGTTCATGAGAAAAATCTCTCAGCATACTGGAAGTAGATAGAAACTTCTTTACAAGATAAAAACGTTTATTAAAAATTTACAGCTAACATATTGCTGAAAAATGAAAGAGTAAATCTTGTTTTCTAAGTTGGGACCAAGGCAAGAGTATGTGTTCTCCACTCTGGTTCATCAGTTCTAGCTACTGCAATGAGCAAGGGGAAAAAAGGCATAAAGAGTTCAAAGGAAGAATTAAAACTGTCTCTGCAGATAATATGATTGAGTATGAAGAAAATCACTAGCAGCCTATGCTACAAACACAAAGAAAAATTAACAAGTGAGCTCAGCACAGTTGAAAGATACCAGACCAACATGCAAAAATTAATCATACACTAACAAAGAGCATGTGCAAACCAAAATTTTTCTTAAAAGGCCATTTATAATAACTTCAAAGAGAATGGAATACTTAGGTATGAACTTAATAAAAACATGTCCAGAATCTGTATTGTGAAAATTACACATATTTTGGGAAAAATTAATAATAATAAGACCAAAATGGAGAAATATATCATGTTCATAGATTGAAAGGCTTTACTTTACGATTAACATGGTAAACATCTTAATTCTCACCAAATTAATCTGTAGTTTTAATGTAGTTCCTATCAAAGTTCCAGCAAGGTGTTTTTTGTTTCTTTTTTTTAAACAACCTCATCAATATAGCCCTGTACTTCTTAATGATGGGGATATGTTCTAAGAAATTTGTAGTTAGGTGATATTGTTACTGTGCAAACATCATAAATCATACTTACACAAACTAGATAGTATAGCCTACTACACACCAAGGGTATATGCTGTGGCCTGTTGCTTTTCGAATATAGGCTTGTTCAGCATGTTACCGCATAAAACAACACAATATTAAATCAAGCACAAAAGGAAATGATACAATCAAGAGACAGAGTAAACACAATATGTATGGGGCTGCTTTCATCTGAACACTATGTACTGTTTTACGAAAAGTTTTTTTTTAAAAAAAATAGGTACAAAGGAAGATGGCAGTATACACAAACACAACTCACCTCCTTGCACAACCACATCAAAATTATAACTGAATTATAAAACAACCATCACTCAAAACTGGCAGAAATCAAGCTGACAACTATGGAATTAAAGAAATCACACCCATCCAGACTGGTAGCAAGGGCAGAGACACAGAATCGGCTGATCCCATATCCATGTATGGTAGATAAAAATCCAGGAGGGATATATTGGGAACAAGAAGTCAGCCCCAAACCAGGCCCTGCCTTGACTAGGGTTCCAGTTCCAGGAAGAGAAGTTCCCATAATTTCTGGATATAAAAACCATCAGGGCTTAAGTTGGAGGAAGAAAAAGCTGAAAGTATTTCCTTTTAAAGAACCCACACATGAGCATTCACAAATTCACACCCTCTGAGCTCCAGCACTGGGACAGCAACTTGAAATGCACCAGTGGCATACAGGGAGGAACTAAAGTGTCTGGTATCAAAGCGAGAGCTCAGGGGCAGCTTTCTCACAGAGAGAAAAGTGGGCAGAGCCATAGGGCCTTGGGCAGGTGCCATAACTGAGACTCCAACAACCTGGCTAACACTGTTTGCCCCACCCTGGAGATCCCCTGAGGCTCTGTCCTACCCAACTTGTAGCTTTTAACAGTGGCTTTTCCATGTGAATATCTAGTCTTGGCTCATGCTCCACAACTTCCTAAATCCTTTCAAACAAGCAACAGCCTGCCTCAGTGAGCTCCCATCCTTTATACCCCTTGGTAAGTGGTCCTAGGCCAGGCACCAGCATCAGCCAACCTAGGTTCATAACCTGACTTCACCTGGAAATCTCCAAGCCCAGCTCAAATAGCAACCATCTCAGGTTGTTCTATAGCTCAGGCAGGGTGGCCCAGGAAATACACAGGTGAAGGTGGAGGCAGAGGCAGATTTAATGGCAGGTGCACTGGGCATAAGCCCTGGGCTCCAACTTCTGAAGGGCCCCCCAAAACCCCAACTTTGCACTTTTTTCTAATGACACCAAGTTTTGTTTCATATGTGCAATTTTAATTACATACAAGTTTAAAATTGGTGGTAAAACCTGATAGTATGTTTAAATATTTTCTTCGGCGCCCAGGGCCTCAACTGGCCTTAATCCACCTCCAGGTGGAGGCTGACCTTGGCATTCATCACTTGGGAAAACCCAGAGCCTGCACACCCAGTGGACAGCTACAGACCACCTTGGAGTACCACCAGCCTGCCCCTGCACAGCTGACTCTATATGGAGGGCAGAGGTTGGTAGTCAGCAGTCATAGCCAATCACTGCAACTGATTGGCCTAGCTAAATCCCTCCCATTGACCTGTCAACAGCAATCAAGCGTCAACTACAAGAGGAAGGTGTATTCATCCCACATGGAAGATGTACTTCGAGTACCCAGCTGGGGTGATAGGTGAGACTGTACCACTGGACCCTAAGAGGACACCTATTACATTAGGCCATGTTACCAAGACAGGGAGTCATAGCAGCTCTACCTAATACATAGAGAAAACACATGGAGGCTGCCAGAATGAAGAAACAAGCAAATATGGCCCAAATGAAAGAACAGATCAAGACTCCAGAAAAAGAGCTAAAATGAAATGGAGATAAGCAATGTATTAGATGCAGAGTTCTAAACACTGGTTATAAGGATGTTCAAGGAAGTTAGTTAGGACCTCAACGAGATTATGAAAATACAGTCAGAAACAAAGGACACACTAGTTGAAATAAAGAACAATTTACAATGAAACAGCTCAAAAGAATCTTGGCAGACTAGAAGGGACTGGAAAGAAATGTTCAAAGTCATGAAAAGCAGGGACCTACAGCCAAGATTGCTCTACCTTGCAAAAATATCATTTAAAATTGAAGGGCAGGTATAGAGCTTCCTAGACAAGAAAAAAAACTAAAGGAATTAATCACCACCAAACCATTATTATATGAAATGGTAAAGGGACTTATTTAAGAAAAAGAAGAAGCTCAAAACTTTAAACAATAAAATGGCAATAAATACATACCTATGGACAATTGAATCTAAAATTTTTTAAAAAGCAAAGCAAACAAGAAGAACGGGGACAGAATCCTGGATATGGAGAGAATTTTGATGGTTACCAGGTGGGATGGGGGTGTAAGGGAATGGGTGTAGAGGTAAAGGGATTGAGAAGTTCAAATTGGTGGTTACAAAATAGTCATCGGGGTATAAATTACAGTATAGGAAATGGAGTAGCCAAAGAACTTATTGGCATGACCCAGAACATGAAAATGGTGTGGAACTTGCCTGAGGGAGTGGGGGATGCTGAGTGGAGGGGAACAAGGTGAAAAATTGGGGCAACTGTAATAGCATAATCAATAAAATATAATTAAAAATAGCTACAAAGAATACATTCTAAAATAAGAATATAGTAAATACATAAACCAGTAACACACTTATTATCAAGTATTATGTACTATACATAACTGTATGTACTATGCTTCTATACAACTGAGGGTGCAGTGGGTTTGCTTACATCAGCATCACCACAAACATGTGACTAATGCATTGTTCTACAATGTTATGGTGGCTACAGCACCATTCAGGTGATGGGAATTTTTCAGTTCCACCACCCAGGGGTCTCTAACCAGCAGCCCGTAGGCTACATGCAGCCCAGGATCACTATGAATGTGGACCAACACAAGATCATAAATATACTGAAAACCTTTTGCTTGCTCATCAGTTTTTGTTAGTGTTTGTGTATTTAATGTGTGGCCCAAGACAACTCTTCTTCTTCCAGTGAGGTCCAGAGACATCAAAAGTTTGGACATCCCTGCTATAATCTTTCGATTATACTGTTAGTATAGGGTATATGCAGTTTGACCTTGACTAAAATGTTGTTATCAGGCCCACAGTAGTATATAACTCAATCACAACAAAATTTGCTCATTCAGAGTCTACAGATGGTTTGTAGTATATGTAAAGATTTGTGCAACATGACAATTTAATTTTAGGACACTTTCCATTACCCCAAAAGAAAACCTGAAGCCATTAGTAGTTACCCTTCATTTCTCCATTCTACTCCCTGACCCCAAGTAACCACTAATCTACTTGTATTTGCCTGTTCTGGGCATTTCATATGTATGATATTATACAATATGTGGTCTTATGTTAAGGTAGTATGATAATTTCAAGGTTTATCCAAGTTCTAGCATGTATCGGAACTTAATTCTTTTTTAATGCTGAAAAATATCCCATAGTATGGAAATAACATCTTATTTATGTATTCATCAGTTGATGGGCATTTGGGTTGTTTTCAACTTTTGTCTATTATGATAAAGTTGCTCGGAACATTCTTGTGTAAGTATTTGTGTTAACATGTTTTTCTCTCTTTTTTAATAGTAGCATAAAGATAATATTCACTTATTTTATTATTTGAAAAACTTTTAATTTTGAAATTACAGACTTAGAAGGGATTGCAAAAATAGTACATAAATTTTTATGTGCCCTTCCCCAATGGTGACATCTTACATAACGTTAGTGCCATATCAACATCAGGTAAATGACATTGCTATGATACTGTTAACTAGACTACAGACCTTATTCTGTTTTCACATGCACTCGTGTGTGTGTGTGTGTGTGTGTGTGTGTGTGTACAGCTCTGTGAAGTTTGATCCCATGTATAAATTACTGTTAACACCAACACAGTAAAAATATAGAACTGTTCCATCACCACAAAAGAACGTTTTTATGCTACCTCCTTAGTAGTCATTACTACCTCTGGTCCAGTCCCCATCTGTCTTCTGATAACCACTAATTGTGTCCTCATTTCAACTTTGTCATTTTGAGAGTGTTATATAAATGGAGTCAAGTAAATGCTTTGTAAGCAAAATCATGTTACCTTAATGTAAATATTTGAGATTGCCTTTTTTTTCACTAAACATAATGCCCTGATATCCATCCAAATTGTTGCATATATCAACAATTATTTCTTTTCAGTGCTAAGTATCACTCCATTGTGTGGATCTACCAGAGTTTGTTTAATTATTTAGCTTCCGAAGAACATTTGGGTTAGGGTAATCAAGGAACATGTATAAAGAACACATAGACAAAGCCAAAAGGGGGTAGGACTGAGGGTAGGAGGTGGGGATGGAAAGAACAGGGATAGTTGGGGTGAGGGGAAATGGACAAAACCATACTTGAAAAAAATTTTTTTTAATTTTTAAAAAGTAAAATAAAATTTAAAAACATAATATAATATAAAATAAAATTTAAAAATTTTAGAAAGGATAGTTCCAAATGCTGACAAGGGTGTTGAGAAACTGGAAGACACATTGCTGGTAAAAATTTTAAATGTTACAGTCACTCTTGAAAATAGTTGGTCAGTTTCTTATAAAATTAAATATGTACTTACCATACAGAACAGCAATTGCATGCTTAGACATTTATGCCAGAGAAGTGAAAAGTTATATTTACACAAAAACCTGTATACAAACTTCAGAGCTGCTTTATTCATAATAGCCCATATAGGAATTTAACTTTTTTTTTTCCATTTCTATTAGGTATATGCTTACGAGTGGAATTGTTGGGTGATACAGTAACTCTATGTTTAACACTTTGAGGAACTTCCAAGCTGATTTTCAAAGCAACTGTACCATTTTACATTCCCACAAGAAATGTACAAGAGTTGTAATTCCTCTACACTTTTGCCAACACTTGAAATGTTATTTATTTTTTAAAGGGCTATGATCATTATGTTTGAATAAATATGGATATTGCTTAGTTTTAGCTAAAGTAAGAAACAATATTATAGAAAAACAATCATAATCACAATTATTTTATAGTCAATAATGAGTTAGCATATCAAAAATCTACAAGTCATTATGCTAAATAATACATCATCTGCAGTAAACACAAAGTTACTTCTTTCCCTCCAATTGCTATGCTTTTCAGTTTTTTAATTTTTTATTGTTTTTCAAGTACAGTATTGTCTATTTTCCCTCACCACTCCCCCCTCTCTCATCCTTGACCCCACACCGCTTAACTTTGTCCATGAGCCCCCCACATATGTTCCTTGACCGCCCTTCCCCTGTTTCCCTGTCTTCCCCTCCCCATCTCCTCTGTTCACTGTCAGTTTTTTCTTCACTTCAAGTGAAATATTATTTTTTTATTATGACTAATCTAGTTAATCTTAATAGAAAATCTACTGAGATTTTATTTTGTTTTGATTTGCATTTCCTTAATGGTTAAGGATGTTGATCATCTTTATATATGCTTCTTGGACATTTTTATATTTCCTTAAAGAATTACCTACTCAGATATTTTGCCAATTTTCATTTATTTTTAATATTTTTATTATTGCATTTAATAATACTGTACATACATAGTCTGGATACAGTCTCTCTGATTCAGGGGGTTGTCTACTTTCTTGTTGGTTTTGTTTGTAGTACAAAATTTTTTAATCTGATGAACTGCAGCTATCTATTTTTCTTTTTGTTGTTTGTGATTTTGGTCTCATATTTTTAAAAACATTGCCTAACCCAAGGTCAGAAAGATTCGCTGCTTTTGTTTAAAAGTTTCACAGTTTTGGCTCTTGTATTTAAATTTATGATCTATTTAGAGTTAATTTTTGTATATAGTATAAGGAAACAACCTATTTTTTTTGCCTGTGTTTATCTAGTTGCTCTGGCAATATTTATTGAAAACATTGTTCTTTCCTCTGTATTTTCTTGGCACCATTTTCAAAAGCCAAATGACTGTAAATTTAAGGTATTATCCTATTTCTAGACTCGATTCTATTTCATTGACTTATATTGCTACCTTCTTCCAGTACCACCCTATCTGGATTCTATGGTTTTCTTCTAAGTGTTGAAACTGGAAGGTGTTAGTCCTAAAATATTGCTCTTTCTTATTATTGTTTTGGCTATTCTGGTTCCACTGGGGCTTTTTACAGACATAGACAAAATTATTCTAAAATCTAAATGGAATAACACAAGCTCTGGAATGAGCAAAACTATCTTTACAAAGTAAAGTTAGAGGAGTCATTCATTCTATTCAATATTAAGGCCTAACTTATATGTAAGGTATTCACAACAGGTATTGGCTCAGTGATAGACTCATAGGTCAGTGAAATATGATAGAGAATGCCGAAGGAGATGCACCAAAAATGCAAATACCCAACTAATTTCTAACAAAGGTTCAAAAGAAAGTTAATGGAGGAAAGAGAGCCTTTGCAACAACTGTGATTCTCATTCAGAAACAGAAAGGAATGAAGGAAGGAAGGAAGGAAGGAAGGAAGGAAGGAAGGAAGGAAGGAAGGAAGGAAAAGAGAGAGAGAGAAAGACCTTGATTTCAACCTCATACCTTATACAAAAATGAATGCCAAATGGATCAGACTTAAATATATGAAAACATAAAACTATAAAGCTTTAAGAGAAAACATGAGAGTATATCTTTGGAATCTAAGACTACTTAGGACTTCTTAGACTTGATTCAAAAAGTGTAATTTATAAAAGAAAAAAATGGACTACATTATTCAATTACATGAATTAAATTAATGCTAAATTTAATGTTTTATTGCTTTATACATTATTTTGTGTGTTTTTATAATATGTATTTGTAATGTATTTATTTATTTTTCAATGTGCTGTTCTATTACATTTGCCCCAATTTTCCCACATGGTTCTCTACTGCCTAACCCAATACCCACTCCCACAGTCAATATCTACATTGCTGTCCATGTCCAAGTGTCATTTACACTTGTTCTTTAACTAGGTGCTTCCCTTTCTATTCTCCCTTATTCCCCTCCCTAGTCCCCTCTTGTACCTGTCAGCCTGTTCCCTGTTTCCATCTCTATGGTTCTACTTCACTTATTGATTTTGTCATTGGTTCCTGTTATAGGTGAGATCATATGGTATTTGACTTTTGCCACGTGGCTTATTTCACTTAGCATAATACTCTTCAATTACACCCATGCTGTCCCTAAAGGTAGGGGTTCCTTCTTTCTACTGCATAGGCTTCCATTGTGTAAATGTACCAGAGTTTTCTTATCCACTCATTTACTGATGGGCAATTACACTGTTTCCAGCACTTAGCTACTTTAAATTGTGCTGCTATTAACATTGGGTAAATAGGTCCTTTTCATTTGGAGTTTCTGGATTCTTAGGGTATAATCCCAACAGTGGAAATGCTGGGTCAAAAGGCAGTTCCATTTTTTAGTTTTTTGAGGAAATTCCAAACTGTTTTCCACAGTAGCTGCACAAATCTGCATCTCCTCCAACAATGCACTAGGATTCCCTTTACTCCACACCCTCACTGGTACTCGTTTATTGATATGTGTTAATCGTGGCTATTCTGACGAGTGTGAGGTGGTATCTCATTTTAGTTTTAAAATGCATCTCTCTGATAGCTAGTGATGCTGAGCCTCCTTTCATATGTCTATGGGACCTCTGTATGTCCTCCTTGGAGAAGTGCCTGTTCAGATCCTTTGACCATTTTTAATTGGATTATTTCTCTTCCTTGTGTTCAGTCATGTGAGTTTTTAAATATATTTTGGTGATAAAATCTTTGTCCAAGGTATCATTGGCAAATATATTTCCCATATGGTTGGTTTCCTTTTCATTTTAATGATGTTTTATTTGGCTGTTCAGAAGCTTTTTAACTTTCTTTCTTTCTTTCTTTTTTTTTTTTTGTCTGTTCTTTCCTTTATTTTCCTTGCTTTGGAGGATGTATTGGCAAAAATGTCACTGCATAGGATATCTGAAATTTTACTGTCTGTGTCTTCTTCTAGGACTTTTATGGTGTCATGGCTTATGTTTAAAACTTTTCCCATTTTGAGTTTATTCTGGCATATTGCATAAGTTCGTGGTCTAGTTTCTTTTTTTTTTTTTAATATACCATTCCAGACCTCTAAGCACTGTTTGTTGAAAAGCCTATTTTTGCTCCATTTTATGCTTCTTCCCACTTTGTCAAATATTAACCATAGAGACATAGGTTTATTTCTGGGCTCTCTATTCTGTTCTGTTGATCTCTGTGTCTGTTCTTATGCCAGTACCAGACTGTTTTGATTGGGGCTTTCTTGTAATATAGTTTGGTATCAAGTATTGTGATCTCTCCTACTTTTACCTTCATTCTCAAGATTGTTGCAGCTATTTGGGATAATTTTTCATTCCATATAAACTTTTGAATTATTTGTTCTAAATCTGTGAAATATGTCATTGGCATATTAATAGGGATTGCATTGAATCTATAGATTGCTTTGTGTAGTATGGACATTTTGATGATGTTAATTCTTCCAATCCATGAACACAGTATACACTTTCATTTGTATCTTCCTTAAGCTCTTTTTTCAGTGTTCTGTGGTTTTCTGAATACAGGTCTTTCACCTCCTTGGTTAAGTTTATTCCTAGGTACTTTATTTTCCATGTTGCTATAGCAAATGGGATTTTTTCTTAGCTTCTGTTTCTGATATTTAATTGCTGGTGTACAAAATGTATTTAATTTCTGAATAATGACTTTGTATCCCACTATTTTGCCAAGTTCACTTATTAGGATGAGTAGTGTTTTGTTGGAACCCATAGGGTTTTTTGTGTACACTATCATGTCATCTGAAAATAATGACAGTTTTACTTCTTCCTTTCCAGTTTGGATGCATTTTATTTCTTTTTCTTGTCTGATCACTGTGACAAGAACTTCCAATACTATGTAAAATAAAAGTGGTGAAATTGGACATCCTTGTCTTGTTCTTGACCTTAGAGGGAAGGCTTTTAGTTTCTCCCAGTTGAGTATGATGTTGGTTGTGCATTTCTTATATATGGCCTTTATTATGTTGAGATATGCTCCCTCTATTCCCACTTTGCTGGGCACTGTTATCTTAAATTGATACTGTATTTATCAAATGCTTTTTCAGCATTATTGATATCATGTGATTTTTGTCTTTCATTTTGTTTATGTGGTGTATTTCATCTATTGATTTGTGAATATTATGCAAATACTTGCATCCGTGCAAGGATCCCTCTTCATCATGATGTATGATATTTATAATGTACTGTTGGATCTGGTTTGCCAATATTTTGTTGAGGATTTTAGAACCTATTTCAGAAGCAATATTGGCTTGTAATTTTTTTACTTTTTTTGTGCCTTTAACTGGTTTTGGGCTTAGGATAATACTGACCTCATAAAAAGTATTTGTCAGTCTCCCCCTCCTTAATTTTTTTTGAATAGTTTGAGAAGGATAGGAGTTAGCTCTTCCCTAAATGTGTCATAAAATTTGCCTTCAAAGATGTCCAGTCCAGGGCTTTTTATGTGCAGTGAGCTTTTTGATTAGTGCTTCAATTTCACTAATTGTTATTGGTTTATTCAGGCTTTCTGCTTCTTCTTAATTCAGTTTTGGAAGATTAAATGTTTCTAGAAATTTTTGCATTTTGCAGAACTGTCAAATTTCTTGGCATATAGTTGATCATAATAATTTCTTACAGTCCTTTGTACTTCTGTGGTATTGGTTGTAATTTCTCCTCTTTTGTTTCTGGTTTTATTTATTTGAGTCCTCTCTCTTTTTTTCTTGATGGATCTGGTTAAAGGCTTGTAAATTTTGATTATCTTTCCAAAGAATCACCTCCTGAATTTATTGCTCCTTTGAATTGTTCTTTTAGTCTCTATGCCATTTAATTATGCCCTGATCTTGATTATTTCCTTCCTTCTACTTGCTCTGGGCTTTGTTGGTTATTGTTCTTCTAGTTCTTGTTGGCATAGGATTAGGTTGTTTATTTGAAAATTTTCTGTATTTTTATGTAAGCCTGTACTGCTCTGAATTTCACTCTCAGGGCTGCCTTCACTGTGTCCCACTGGTTTTGGACTGTTTCGTGTTCATTTTCATTTGTTTCCAGAATTTTTTGATATCTCCCTTGATCCTCCTTTGATTTCTTCCATCATCCCCATTTGGGTTCTTACATTGTTAACCCATCTATTATTTAATAGCATGTTATTCAGTCTCCATGAATTTGCATAATTAGAGTTTTTTTCCTTGAGGTTGGTTTCTACTTTCAAGCCCTTGTGATCCAAAATCATACTAATATGATTTCAATTTTTTTGAGTGTGTGGAGGTTTCTTTTGTGACATGCTATGTCATCTATCTTTGAAACTACCCCATGTGCAATTGAAAAGAATATATATTTTGCTCCTTTGGGGTGAAAGTTTCTGTATATATCAACTAAATCAATTTGATCTAGAGTGTTGTCCAGTACCACAATATCTTTGTTGATATTTTGCTTAGAAAATCTACTCATTGTAGACATTGTGGTGTTAAAATCCTCTACAATCAGTGTGTTGCTGTCAATATCTTCCTTAAAGTCCTCGAAGATTTTCCTTATATATCTGCGTTCTTCTATGTTCAGTGCATATATGTTTACAATGTTTACACCTTCTTGATAGATTGTTTCCTTAAATATTTTATTGTGCCCTCCTTTGTCTCTTTTTATGGTCTTTGTTTTGAAATCTATTTTGAACTTCATGTCTACATGTTTGTTTTCTTCTATTTAATTTAGCACTCTTTCTGGGGATTCTGCCTTCCCTTTTGATTTGATATTGTTTCTTTATCCCCCTATTTTAGGTGACTCCTCTTGTTTATTCCTGCATATTAGGGTGATTTGCTTTGACTCTCTCTCTTTGTGGTGTGAACTTCTGTGATAGGAGACCTGTGAGATCTAGTGGAACAGTCCCCTTGATCTCCTGAACTTGGTGCTCTTGGGATGCCCTTTATGATGTTTATGTTAGCTCTCTGGTTGTAATTGGGTTTTGATTGTTTGGGGGTTACTCTTTGGTGTGTCCCTCCTTCCTGCTGGGTGACTGAGGTTCACTACACCCATCACACCTTGTATGTGGTTGTGCAGGTGCTGCCAGAAGAAAAGCACTCAGTCCAGGAAACAAACTCTCACTCGCAAAAATAATCCCTACACACAACCACACTGCCAAAATAAAATTAGCCAGTATTAATAAGGGTGTAAAGACATTAAGACTACTCTAAGAAAGGAGAAATAAATATGTGGTGACCTACTGAAAGAAAAATGATGTTATGAGAGTATAGGGAGAAGCAATAATAACAGTAGGCAGCAACTAATAACAGGGAATGAAGAAGGCAGAATGGAGCAAGAGAAATGAAAATCATATAGAATCAGGTTTAAACAGAAATTATATGTGTGTATGTGTGTCAGAAAATTGTGCGTGCATGTGTGTGTGTGTGTGTGTGTGTGTGTGGAGAGAGAGAGAGAAAGAGAGAGAGAGAAAGGAAAAAATTGGAACCAAATTGGAGGAAAAGATCCACCACAGCACTATCAACAACAAATGAGCTAAGATTAATATAAGTGGGATAGGAATAAGAGGGAAAAGAAATAAAGAAAAGCTTAAGAGATGCTAGAGGAAAGGGAAGTGATTTTGAGATGATAGAGGGAGAAGGACTGCTTAGAGTGAGGAATGAAAATCAGGCTAAGAATGGGAAAAATTAAAATTTGACAAAAAAAAGAAAGTGCAAAAGGAAGGTATAATGGAATAGGAGAGGTGAATGGTAAAGCCTGAGATATGACATACCAAAATAGTGAAGATCTAGAGATAAAATTGAAGAAATGCAACAGCAACCACCCTATCCCCAATGAACAAGCAAAGATTGATAAATGTTGAGAGAGAACAAGGGTATTTCAAGAGCGGGAAAAAGAATGTGAGATGATCATTGTCAAGAAAATTGATTTTGAGAGGCTGGAGTGGGGAGAAATAGTAAGAGTATAAAATGAAAACAGGTCATAGCAAGAGAGAAAACAAAATAAAATTCAAAAATAAGAAGAGGAAAGAAGGTAAAATGGGGTATGAGAAGGGAGGAGCAAAATATGAGAATTGATGTAAACTATAATATAAAATGTAGTAACTTAATATGCACAAACTTGAAGAACAAGGAATGAATGTTAAGAAGTCATGCAGGAAAGAAAATACTGCAAATCATGAAGTAGAACGTAATAGCTCCTGGGGACAGGGCTATTACATCCCCTCAGGATGATGCCACTTGGAGGGGAGTGGTCTGCCTGAGGAAGATGGATCCTGCAGTATTGGGGATGACTCACCACCAGGTTCCTGGTGGCTTCTCTCTCAGTTTTCTTCCCAAAGCCCCAGTTCTCAGTTTCTCCTCAAGTGTCTCTAGTATAGTCTGCCCCCACTTTGCTGGAGCCCAGGGTAAGTGGTTGCAAATGAAATTTTATGTGTTGTCTCCTTAAAACTCTCTCTCTGACTCCAGCCATCTGTTCCTGGCAGAGAACAACCCTGTTGCTTTTCACAGCTAGATATTATCTGTGTACTTTTTGGGCTCTGGTGTTTTAGGCTAGGGCGCCCATCTTGGGGCTTAGACCCCATACTTCTCAGGGGGAACCGCCTGTCACTGAAGTATTTATCCAGCATTTCATCTGCCTCTCATGGGTGCCCAACCTTCCCTCTAACATCTCCTCTGCACTCTGTCCCAGTCATGTTGTGGTGAAGCTCTTTTGTCTGTCTGTCTGTGGTTATAAGGCTTCTCTCCCACTATTGTTCAGCAGTTTATTCCAAATGATTTCTCTGCAATTTAGTTGTAATTCCAGATTTGTCCTTGGAGGAGGTTAGTATAGATTCTACTCCTCCTCCATCATCTTGGATCTCTCATAATTTATTTAGTACATAAATTAAAAATATTTGCTCTGTCAACAGCCCTGCTAAGAGGATAAAAAGACAATCAAATCAAATATTCTGCAAAGGTTTAGTATTTAGAACATATAACAACTCTCAAAACTCAACAGTTAAAAAAATCCAATGAAAACACAGGCAAAAGACATGAAAAGACATTTAACAAAAGGGTATTTATAGATACCACTTATTAGAGCAGCAAAAATAACAAAACAGTGACAACATCAAGTGTTGACAGAGATGCATTAAAAGTGGATCACTCATGCATGGCTGGCATAAATTGAAATAATACAACCACCCTAGAAAGCAATTTGGCTGTTTCTTATAAAAATAAATATACAACTTATGTATGATCCACTCACTTTTCCTTGTGGGCATTTATCCCATTAGGTAAAAATGTATGTTCACAGGAAAGGCTATACATGAATATTTATAGTAGCCTTACTTTATTAGTAATACCCCCAAAATGAAACCCCCCAGATAATCATCCTTCATCAGGTGAATGCCTAAACAAACTTCAGGACCTATACACAATAGATCCTTGCTCAACAATAAAAAGGAATAATTATTAGCTATATGCAGCAATGTAGGTGAATTCTCATGGGTATTATGCTGCATGGATAAAACAAGTCCAAAGAGATCACATAACATTTAATATAATGATTCCATTGATATAACATCTTTGAAATGACAAAATTATAGAAATGGAAAATAGATTAATGGTTGCCAAGAGTTAAGGAGGAGGTGAGACCAGAGGGAAGTACGTGTGGCTGTAAAAAAGGTAAAAAGAGAGAACTTGTGCTGATGGAAATGTCCTGTATCTGACCATATCAATGTCAATATGCTGGTTAAGGTACTGTACTATAAATACGATAGATAAAAATAATTTGGATATCTCTGTATTACTTCTTATAACACATTTTAGTTTACAATTAACTCAAAATTAAAAGTTTAATTTAAGTATATAATCAATCAGAATGATTTGTTAGTGATTTTTGTGAAATTAGAGTTCATACTCTCATCTCTACTCATGATTTTATTGCTGTTGGAGGGTTTCTTCTAATTTATTCCTAGGAGCTCCTCCTATGTAGAAACTCTCATCGGTAAAAACTGTCACTTTTAGCAAATATTTTCCAAACATACTTTTATATATTAATGTTATGGTCCTTATTTGTGTGAATTTTTCATTGTTTTTATGCTGGGAGACCCTACATAAAACATTTCAAACCAAAGTTGGGGGAAAAGGCTGTATCAGATATTTTTAATACACTTGCACACAGTAGCTCTCACCCTCAGTGGTATATTTGAGTTGTAACAAATGCACACAGTTGTGTAATTAACACAATGAAGAAAAACTCTACCACTTGCAAAAATTCCCTCAGGCTCCTTTCTGGCCAAGCTCTTAATCCCGACTCAAGCCAGTTCCTAAAACCACTGATCTATCTTCCTCCCCTCCAGCTTTAGTTTTTCCATAATGTCATAGAAAAGCAGCCTTTAGTCTGGCTTCTTTAACCTAACATCATGGTTTTGAGATTCATGCATATTGTGTATTAGCAGCTTGCTATTTTTTTAATTAAAAATAAGTACATAACTAATTACCTACAATTCTGTAAGAAAAAATATGAGGCAAAAAAGGATCCTGAAGTAGATGACCAAGATCAGGCCACCTCTGAAGAAGCCACTTTTAAGCTGAGGCCTCAAGAATGGGCAGAAGTCTTCCTGACAAAGAAGTCGAGGTGGAAACCACAGGCCAGAGGCTGGGTAGGGCCAGCTGGGACTTCCAAGGAGCCATGACACAAATGAGTCTCTGAGAGAAACCCATATTCAACAATGCTATATAGCATAATATCTGCATTCAGGAGGCCTGGTTCAGACCAGGCACTTCAGGCAGCATGACTGTGGTTGTTCTGAGGACTAAAATACTTGACATGTAATCTATGATTGTGCCTCCTGAACCTCTTTCAGGACAGTTTCTCAGAGACAATTACCAGAAAGTTTTTATCCATCCACTCTGAAGACTCTCATCAGCCAGTCACATATGTTCTTCATTCTGAAGCACTAATACAGATGACAACTCAGGGATCCTCTTAGATCCTGGTGGCACGAGAACAGTTACAGGGCAAATGTGGGAAAAACACCAGAAGGTTGGATGTTTGAAGGAGCCAACAGATTCTCAGGTCTTTGTAGAACAAAAAGAAACAAAAATTAAATCTTCCCAAAGAGAGTCCTCTTAATTTACTCCAAGATGTTTTACGTAATATTAGAGGACTTGATTTGTAAGTGTTTTACAGAAATGACCCAAAACATTATATTTTACTAATTATAATTAATAAACTTCTACTAGTGGAGAAGCCTAAATGCAGTAACCTATAAAATAAAATTAAATTTTATGTGCTGCAGAATAATGGCGTGGTCTACCAAATTTCTATCTCACTTTGCACAGCCTGCCTCCATTTCTCATAGTAAACCAGAATTTATGCTGCAATAATTTGTGGTCATATTTCCAGCATCATTGTTCAGGATCATCTCCTCCACCAATCAAATCCATGCTCAACCTTTCACTATCAAGGTGCTTCTATCCTTCCTCCCCACTTTAGGGTTGCTTCCTTGAGGAGCACATTTCTTCCCTCTGTGGGCCAGTTGCTTGTCTATAAAAGCAGGATAATGACTTTAGTGTGATACCAGGAAGGCAGAAGACTCAATGCAGGTGCAGTAGTGAGAGCAGGCCTAGAGGACACACACAGGAAATACTGCTTGTGTCATCATCATAATTAATGTTGTTATTTGATAATCGATGGCATGATGCCTCGTGTTCCCCCTTCTGCTTCCTATTCCTACTCTCTGCTTGGAGCTGCACTTCAAGCCCACTGAAGACAAAGCCAATTTAAACTGTGCATTTTTTCCACCTTCTGTAAATGTCTCACTTGTGTAGGAGGGGTCCACAGTTGTTGATGCAACTTCTTTTAATTCTCACAGTTCAGAAAAACAATGAATTTTAGTGGGACTACAGCTTTTGGATTGATGTTTTACAAAGTATAATTTGTTGGATGGAAAAATACTATATTTTTGAGTAAAAACTATGCTGCTCTCTGTTTTATTTAAATACATATTTTAAGTTCAAGTGAAAAGTGAATAAAAAAAGCCTAGTATAGAATTTGACATATTACAGACACTCAGTAAATATGACTTGATTTGGGAAAAGAAAAATAAACTTATTAAGAATATAGTAAACCCCTCCTAGAGTGGATTCATGTGAGTTCTTTATATATTTTGGAGATCAAACCCTTGTCTGAGGTATCATTGGCAAAGATATTTCCCCATACAGTTGGTTCTTTTATCATTTTGCTGATGCTTTCTTTAGCCGTGCAGAAGCTTTTTAATTTGATGAAGTCCCACTTGTTTATTCTTTCCTTTATGTCCCTCGCTGTAGGGGACATATCAGTGAAAATATTGCTGCAAAGAATATCTGAGATTTTCATGCCTATGATCTCCTCTAGGACTTTTACAATGTCATGACTTATATTTAAGTATTTTTTCCATCTTGAGTTTATTTTTGTGTGTGGTGTAAGTTGGTGGTTGAAATTATTTTTCTTCTTGCATGTAATTGTCCATATCTCCCAACACCATTTACTGAAGGGGCTATTGTTATTCCATTGTATGCTTTTGCCTCATTTGTCAAATATTAATTGACCATAGAGATATAGGTTTATTTCTAGGCTCTCTATTCTGTTCCACTGATCTATGTGTCTGTTCTTATGCCAGTATCAGACTGTTTTGATTACAGTGACCTTGTAATATAGTTTGATGTTAGCTATTGTGATCCCTCTGACTTTGTTCTTCTTTCTCAAAATTGCTACAGCTATTTGGGGTCATTTATAGTTCCATATAATTTTTTTGAAATGTTTGTTCTATATCTGTGAAATGTGTCATTGGTATTTTAACAGGGATTGCATTGAGTCTTTAGATTGCTTTGGGTAGTATGGATATTTTGATTATGTTAATTCTTCCAAACCATGAACACAGTATATGTTTCCATTGATTTACATCTTACTTAATTTCTTTCTTCAGTGTTGTGTAGTTTTTTGAGGGCAGGTCTTTTACCTTTTTGGTTAGATTTATTCTTAGGTACTTTGTTGTTTTTGTTGCTATAGCAAATGGGACTTTTCCCCTGATTTCTGATTCTGATATTTCATTTTTAGTATACAAATGAGCTTTCTATTTCTGAACATTGACTCTGTATCACACTGCTTTGCCAAATTCACTTTTTAGGTCAAGTAATTTTTTGGTGGGGTCTATAGGTTATTTTTTATGTACACTCTCATTTAATTTGCAAGTAATTACAGTTTTATTTCTGTCATTTTTGGATGCCTTTTATTTATTTTTCTTGTCTGATAACTGGCTAGAACTTCCAATACTATATTTAAAAGAAGTGGTGAAAGCAGACTTCCTTGTCTTGCTCCTGATCTTAAGGGGAAAGCTTTTAGTTTTTGCTCATTGAATATTATATTGACTGTAGGTTTTTGTATATGGTCTTTATTTTGTTGAGGCATGCTCCCTCTACTCCCACTTTGTTGAGTGTTTTTATCATAAATAGGTGCTGTACTTTATCACATGATTTTTCAGTGTCTATTGATATGATCATGTGATTTTTGTCTTTCATTTTGTTTATGTAACATATTACATTTATTGATTTGTGAATATTGCATCATCCATGCATGTCTGGGCACAATCCCTCTTGGTCATGATGTGTAATCTTTTTAATATGTTGCTGGATCTGGTTTGCCAATATTTTGTAGAGTATTTTATTATCTATATTATTCAATGATTGCAGCCTGTAGTTTTCTTTCTTTGTTATATCTTTATTTTATTTTGGAATTAGAATGATTCTGGATTCATAAAAAGAGCTTTGGAGTCTTCAGTCTTCTTGTATTTTTTGCAATAATTTGAGAAGAATAAGTGTTAGCTCTTCCCTATGTATTTAGTAAAATTCTCCTGTGAAGCCATCAAGTACAGGGCTTTTGTGTGCGGGGATTTTTTAATTTCAGCTACAATTTCACTCACTGTCATTGGTCTAGTCAAGCTTTTTGCTTCTTTTTTATTTATTTTTGGAAGATTATGTGTTTAGAAATTTTTCCATTTCTCTCAGGTTTTCAAATTTCTTGGCATATAGCTTGTTATAGTAATTTCTTACAGCTCTTTGCATTTCTGTGATACTAGTTGTATTTCCCTTTTTTTGTTTCTGCTTTTATTTATTTGAGTCCTCTCTCTTCTTTTCTTGAAGAGTGTACTTAAAAGCTTGTCAATTTTGTTATCTTCTCAGATAACCAGCTCCTGGATTTATTGATACCTTGAATTTTTCTTTTAGTCTCTATGTCATTTCATTCTGCTCTAATCTAATTATTTCCTTCCTTCTACTTACTCTGGGTTTTGTTTGCTATTATCTCCAGTTTTTGTAGGTGTAGAGTTAGGTCCTTTATTTTAAAATTTTCCATCTTTTTTAGGTAGATCTCTATTGCTATGAACTTCCCTCTCGGGACTGCCTCACTTTGACCCATAGGTTTTTGGTTGTGTGTCCATTTTTTTTTAGTTTCCAGATTTTTTTTTTTTAGTATTTTATTTTTATTTTTATTGTGTTCAAGTACTGTTGTCTCCATTTTACCCCCACCATGTTCCCCTGCCCCACTCACCCGCACTTCCCACCCTTAATCCTTCCCCCCTTTGGCTTAGTCCATGGTTTCTTTATACAAGTTCCTTGATGAACATCCCCCTTTCCCCATTTATCTCCCTGCCCCCTGGTTACTGTTAGTTTGTTCTTTATATCAATGTCTCTGGTTATATTTTTTTCATTTTTTGTTTTGTTGGTTAGATTCCACTTATAGGTGTGATCATGCGGTATTTTTCTTTCACTTTTGATTTCTTCCTTGATATCATTGTTTACCCATTCGTTGTTTAATAACGTGTTAATCAGTCTCCATGGATTTGATTCTTTTTGTGTTTTTTCCTTGAGGTTGGTTTCTAGTTTCAAGCCATTGTGATCTGACAAAATGCTTGATATGATCTCAATTTTCTTGAATTTGTTGAGGCTTGTCTTCTGTTCTATCATGTGGTCTATCTTTGGAAATGTTCCATGAGCATTTGTAAAGAATGCATATTTTGTTTCTTTGGGGTTAAATGTTGTGTTTATATCAGTTAAGTTCATTTGATCTAGAGCTTCATTCAGAGCCATGATGCCTGTATCTTTGCTGGAAATTTTATCCCTTGTTGACAGTGGAGTGTGAAAATCCCACACTATGAGTGATTTGCTGTCTATATCTTTTTTGAAATCCTCCAAAATTTTTCTTATATATTTGGGTGTTCTTATTTTGGGTGCCTATATGTTTACAATGTTTATATCTTCCTGATGGATTCTACTCTTTAGTATTAGGAAGTGTACTTCTCTGTCTCTTTTTATGGTGTTTGTTTTGAAACACCATATTTTGTCTGATATGAGTATTGGTACCCTGGAATTTTTTTCCTGACCATTTACTTGGAATACTTTTTTTTCCATCCCTTCATCTTCAGTCTGTGTAGATCTTTTTTTCTGAGGTGAGTCCCATATAGACAACTTATATGCGGGTCACTTTTTTTTTTTATCCTGTCAGCTACCATGTCTTCTGATTAGAGGATTTAATCCATTTACATTTGAGGTTATTATTAATAGGTACTTATTCATTGTCATTTTTCCCTTTTGTAACTGTGCTCCTCTCTCACTCACTCTTTTTCTTCATCTTCTCACAGCAGTCCCCTTAGCATGTCTTCCAGTGGTGGTTTGGCAGAGGTGTACTCTTTTAGACTTCTTTTGTCTTGGAATCTCCTTATTTTGCCTTCCATTTTAAATGAGAGCCTTATTGGGGAGAGCAGTCTTGTTTGAAGTCCTTTGCATTTAATTACTTGAAATATATCTTGCCATTTCCTTCTGGCTTGTAGTGTTTCTGTTAAGAAATCAGCTGCTAGCCTTATCGGAGCTTCTTGTGTATTACTAACTGTTTCTCCGTTGCTTCCTTTAACATTCTGTATTTGTCTTTGAAATTTGCCATTTTAATTATGATGTGTCTTGAAGTGGACCTCTTAAGGTCCCTTTATTGGGACCTTTTGTGCGTTCTGGACATGCATAATTTTTTCTCTCATCAAGTTAGGGAAGTTTTTAGTCTTAACTTTTTAAAACAGGTTTTCTATCCCTTGCTCCTCCTCTCCTTCTTCTAGTATCCATGTCATATGAATATTATGTTTCATGTTGTCCTGCAGACACCTTAACTCCCCTTCATTCTTTCTGAGTCTATTTTTATTTTGTTGCTCTGTATGGGGATTTTTTTCTACCTTGTTTGCCAGATCACTGATTCAGTCTTATGCTTCATCTAATCTGCTTTTAATTCCTTCCAAAGTGTTATTCATTTCAGATATTGTATTTTTTCATTTCCTCCTGATTCTTATTGATAGTTTCTATGTCATTTTTAATACTAGTGTACTTCACAATAAGTTCCTGGAAGCTTCCATGGAGTTCTTTGAAGTTCTCACTGAACTCCTTGAGCGTCCTTATAACCATTACTTTGAACTTGATGTCTGATAGTTTGGTTGCCTGAATTTCATTTAGCAGTCTTTCTGGGGATCCCTCCTTACCTTTCAATTGTGGATTATTTCTTTTTATTTCAATTTTAGGTGACTCTTTTTGTTTGTTTCTGCATGTTAGATTGATCTACTTTGACTCATTATCTTCATGGTGCGATCTCCTGTTGCAGCCGACTTATGTGGTTTAGTGGTGTAATTGGGTTTTGATTGTTGTTGGGTCATTCTTTGGTGTGTTCTTCCCTCTGGCTGACTGACTGAGAGTCACTCTACACTCTGCATCTTATATAATGTTGTACATGTGCTTTAACAAAAACAAAAACAAAAAAACAGCCCAGAAATGAGACCCACACCTACAAAAATGACCCCCACCCACAATTACCCTATCAACAGCAAATAGGTGAATATTAGTAAAGGTAGAAAGAGTTTAAGACTATTATCAAGAAGTAAAAATGAATATGAGAATACTGACTGAAAGAAAAGTTAATTTGTGAGGGTAGAGGGTAGGGCCATAAAGGAGTATGGAATACAGACAGGTCAAAGCAGTAAAGAAAATTAAAAAATAATTTTTTTTGTAAAAAAGAGAAGGGATAAGGTGGAATGGAGTAAGAGAGGGAAAACGTATAATATTAGGTTAAAACCAACATGTAAAGAAAATATAGACATATGTATATATCTAGTGAGAGAAAAATCAGACAACCACTACAACTATGAATATATTTATATATGTAACTATATATATAATATATATGCTCATATATATATATATATATATGTAGATGAGTGTGAGTGTCATATATATATATATATATATAAGGTGCAGGGGATTCATTGCCAGCATGTGAACAAAAAGGTCACTGGTTCAATTCTAGTCAGGGCACATGCGTGGGTTGTGGG
This sequence comes from Mormoops blainvillei, assembly GCA_004026545.1. NCBI lineage: Eukaryota > Metazoa > Chordata > Mammalia > Chiroptera > Mormoopidae > Mormoops > Mormoops blainvillei. The sequence goes on from PVJD01002756.1 coordinate 177,070, forward strand.
CCAGGTCCCACTGGGGGTGTATGAGAAACAACCAATTGATGTACCTCTTCACATAGATGTTTCTCTACATTTCTATCTCCCTCTCTTCCCCTCTATATAAAAATAAATAAATAAAATATTTAAAATAAAATACAATAATGTGGACCTATTTGCAGAAAAAGTTCCACCAGAGAAATATAAACAACAAATTAACTAAGATTTATATAGGTAGATGGGAATAAGAGGACAAAAGGAAACACAGAAGAGCTTAAGAGGTGTCTAGAGGAAAGAGAAGTTACTTCAAGAAGATAGAGGGAGGAGGAATAGTAAGAGCTCAGAATAAAAACCCAGCTAAAACGGAAAAATTAACATTTTTCATTTGCTGGCAAGCAGCGTCTGGTGAAGGGCCCTAACGGTGCTTTTTCTTTTCTTTTTTTTTTTTTTTTGGTATATTTTATTCATTATGTTATCACAGTTGTCCCATTTTTTCTCCCGTTTATCCCCTCCACCCTGCACCCCATCCCATCAACCCCCCTCCTTATTTCATGTCTATGGGTTGTACATATCAGTTCTTTGGCTTCTTATTTTCCCATACTGTTCTTATCCTCCTCCTATATATTTGTTTTGTATTATTCTGTCAACATTTTCTGGCTACCACTTTTCCCAGCTAATGGTGCTTTTTCTTCTTTCCCCTGAGGAAATGTACAAAACAGGAAACTCCTGAACCTGGCCTCCCTGATCTGCTAAGCCTGTAATCCACAGGTGGGGGCTGGGATCATATGTCTGCAAAAGGTTCCGTCTGACTCCAGCAAATCTCAATCATTCAGCTCCTGCCTTCCAGACCCAAGGTTGCCACTCTGTCACTGGAAGTTCATCCCAAGTTCTCCACTCTGAGCTGCCCTCTACTCATGAGCCATGCTGGGTCTGATCTTCCCACTCCTTCAGTGGATGTTCTGCCTCTGAGTTTTTGGTTAGCAAAGCTGCTGTGCCAGCCTACATGCACAGGCATGTGAGCCTAGGTCCATGTGATGCCTTGGGATGTGTCTCAGCTCCCTGTTTATAATAGCTTCTGTATGATCTCTATGCTGTCCACCCTCTTTTGCTGCCCCAGTAGCTTATGGGTCCAGGGATGATCTACAACCACCCCAGCTCTGGGCAATTCTGGGCTGCATAGTGATGGCAGTCTGCCTAGAAAGCCCAGGTCATTGGCTTCCAGTTCACATAGAAATCCTGGGCCATCAACCCAGGGAGCCTTGTAGTTGGGCCAGTTCCTGTGTGTTCCTGAACACTTTCCATGCTGTTATCCATGTACACTTTCATTCACAGATGTTTTTCACTCATTTTCCACTCTGTATTCTGACTTCAAATCTGACCCATGTCTGTGAGCAGATGAATGGAACTGCCAGCTACTCTGCCACCATCTTGGATCTCTGAGAACCTATTTTAAAACTTAATGACTAAAAATGTCTTTAACCTGATGAACAAAAAAGACACACAAGACCATGAAGCTCAGATAGTCTCAAACAAGTTGAAACCAAAGATATCCACACCAAGACACATCACAATTAGAAGACTAAAGTCAAAGACAAAGAGAGAATATTAAAAGCTGCAAGAGAAAGATAGCTACCTACAAGGAAGCTCCCATAAGACTGTCAGTTGATTTCTCAACAGAAACATTTTAGGCCAGAAAGGGTTGACATTAATATTCAAAATGATGGAAAGCAAGGACCTACAAATAAGATTATCCGGAAAGGCTATCACTTAAAACAGAAGGATAAATAAAGAGCTTCATAGACAAGAAAAAGCTAAAAGTGTATGTTACCACCAAACCAGTACTGCAAGGAATTTTAGAGGGAGTGCTCTAAGAAGAAGAAGAAAACAGAGGAACATCATAAAAAGAAACTATAGCAATAAATACATACATATCAATAATTACTTTAAGTATAAATGGCTTGAATGCTCAAATCAAAAGACATAAGGTAGCTGAATGGATAGAAACACAAACCCATATATATGTTGTCTATAAGAGACCCACCTCAGAAGGTGAGAGACACATAGGCTAAAACAGAAAGGATGGAACAAGATATTTGTTGCACCTAGGGAAAAAAAGAACTCTGGTGTAGGAACATATATCTGACAAAATAGATTTAAAAAAAAAAAAACCCTATGGGATGAGACAAAGGACACTAGGTAATGATAAAGGAAGCAAACCAACCAGAAAATATTTCATTAATATTAATGAACCACACATAGGAGCAGGTAAATAAGCAAAGTAAATGCTGATGGGCATAAAGGGAGAGACTGACTGTAATACAGTTATAGTTGGAGATTTTAACACCCCATTGACATCAATAGATAGCTCTTCCAGAGACAAAAAATCAATAAAGAAAGAGCAGCCTTAAATGACACACTAGATCAGGTGGATTTAATTTATATCTTCAGAGCAGGTCATGCCAAGGCAGCAGAATATACATTCAAGTATACATGGGACTTTTTGTAAGACATACCACAATTTAAGACACAAAGCAAGTTTTAATAAATTTAAGAATGTTGAAATCATGTCAAGTATCTTCTCTGACCATAATGCTATGAAACTAGAAATCAATCACAGAAAAATAATTGAAAAACACACAAGGACATGTAGAACATGTTACTAAGCAATGAATGGGTTAATAATGAGATTAAGAAAGATATCAAAAGATATCTTGAAACAAATTAAAAAGAGAACACAACTCAAAATCTGTGGTCACAGTGAAATCAGTCCTACCTGAAAAAGGGAAAGTCATACCATTACAAGCCTATCTCAAGAAACAAGAAAAATATGAAATTAAAAAAAAATGAACTAAAGGGAAAAGAACTTGCAAAAGTACACTAAAACTGATTGAGTAGAAAGAAGGAAATAAAGATGAGAGCAGAAATAAACAAAGTCTAAAATATTATAAAAGATCAATAAACTAAAAGCTGGTTCTTTGAAAAGATAAATAAAATAGACAATTCTTTAACCAGACTCATCAAAAAGAAAAAAAGAAAAGAGAGGACCCAAAAAAATACAATCAGAAATGAAAGCAAAGAAGTAATAACTGACACCAAGAAATACAAAGTTGTAAGAAAATATTATGTACCAACAAATTGGACAATGGACAAAATGGATGAATTCCTAGAAACATACAATTTCCAAAACCGAATCAGAAAGAATCAGAAAATCTAATAGATTACAACTAGTGAAATTGAAGAATCAATCAAAAAAACTCCCAAAAAATAAAAGCCCTAGACTGGATGGTTTCACAGGTGAATTTTGCCAAACATTCCAAGAACTAATACCTCTCCTTCTGAAACTTTCCAAAAAATTCAAGAAGAAGGAAGATTGCCAAGCTCATTTTATAGGGCCAGCATTATCCTACTTCCAAAAGCAGATAAAGATACTACAAAGAAAGAAAATTATAAACCAATATTCCTGATGAGCATAGATGTTAAAATTCTCTCAAAAAAATTCAGCAAACTGAATCCAGCAATACACTGAAATGATCATACACCATGATGAATTGAGATTTATTCCAGGAATGCAAGATTGGTATAATATCTACAAATCAATAAACATGTTACATAACATAAATAAAATGGAGAATAAACACCACATAATTAGCCCTGGTTGGGTGGCTCAGTTGGTTGGAATGTTTTCCCGTACACGAAAAGGCTGTGGGTTCATACTCAGTCACAGCATATACCTAGGTTGCAGGTTCAAACTCTGATCTCGGTGTGTATGGGAAACATATGATATATGTTTATCTCTTACATTTCTCTCTCTCTTTATTTCCTTCTCTCTCTCTCTCTCTCTCTCTCTCTCTCTCCCCCTTCCTCTTTCTCCAAAATCATTAAGAAACATGCTCTTGGATGAGGAAAGAAAAGCCACATGGTCATATAAATAGATGTAGAAACATTTGATAAAATCCAGCACACATGTATGATAAAAAGTTTCAACGAAGTGTAGAGGGAGCATACCTCAAGATAACATGTGTCATATATGAAAAACTCACAGTCAAACTTATTCTCAGTGGGGAAAAAAGCTGCAAGTGTTCCCCTTAAGATTGGGAATAAGAGAGGGACGTCCGCTTTCACCACTCTTATTAAATTTAGTACTGGATATAGTACTGGACATAGACACAGAAATCAAACAAGAAGAAGTAATACATCCAAATTGGGAAAAAAAGTAAAACTGTCATTATTTGTAGATGGCATGATACTGTATATAGAGAATCCCAAAGAATCCACAAAAAATCGACTAAAATTAATAAATCAATTTAGTTAAGTAATAGGATACTTAAGTAAGGATACTTAAGTAACAGGATAAAATGAATGCCTCAAAATCAGTTGCATTTTTATACACCAATAATGAACTATCAGCAAGAGAATCTAAGTAAACAGTCCCATTCACAATTGCTTCACAATAAAAGAAAACCTAGGAATAAATTTAGTGAAGGATGTAAAAGAACTTTATTCAGAAAATTGTGACACTGAAGAAAGAAATTGAAGAAGATACAAATAAATGGAAGCAAATACCATGTTCATGGATAGAAAGAATTAACATCATTAAAATGTCCATACTACACAAAACAAACTATATATTCAGTGCAATTCTTACAAGTTACCAGTTGTGTATTTCGAAGAACTAGAACAAATATTCCTAAAATTTATATGAAACCAAAAAGGACCACAAATCACCACAGCAATCTTAGAAAGAAGAACAAATTTGGAGGAATCATGTTACATGATCTCAAGTTATACTACAAGCCTGTAATAATCAATAGAGCATTGTACAGGAATAAAATATTTTATATAAATAAAACACCCATTTTTATTACAAAATAATAAGCATGTAATTCTGTAACATAACAATCACACTCAAACAGATGATATGACATTTTAGGTGAAGTGTTCAAATTAAAACTATAAATTATTGCACCCATATTATTACTCTCCCAACAACACTCAGGCAGGCATTATTTCTGCCATATATATATATGGTCTTTTCAGAAGGTATACAACCATGTAATATAAAAATAGAAACATTTATTGAAGAAAGTGCAAGAAACATTGGACATAGGACAATGACACCTCAATCCCCTTCAAAGTAGGCACCTTGGGACCTCATACAGTTACCCCAAACACCACTAGTTGTCCAATCATATTTTCCTGAATCTTATCCTGAACTCCCTTTCCTTTCAAACAAGGTTTTAGTTTTGGGAAAAGATAGAAGTCACAGGGCACCAAATCTGTGCTGTAGGGAGACTGAGTCACCTAGGTGATTTGGTGTTTAACAACAAAAAAAACCTGTATGACACATGATGCATGAATGGGCACATTATTGTAATGAAGCTGCCAATCACCAGTTGCCCATAGCTGCAGCCTTCTGAATCATCTGAATAGTTTCCACAGAGGAATATTCCAGTTTAATGTAAAATTGGATGCGGATTTGTTGATCTACTCACTCAGTCATTTTGAATGTCATGGCCACACAGCATACATGCCCACTCAATGGTGTTTACTGCCACCACTGACTAGTACAGTGAAGTTGTCGATGTTCACACATGCACATTCTAGTCCACCCTCCTCCTTGGCTGCCATGTTACATGGATGTCGCACGAACCATTCTCATTATACTAACAGTAGCTGGCCTTTTTCCAGACTATATATATACACAATCAACAGAACAGAATAGAAAACCCAATAGTAAACTCAAACCTTTATGGTCAATAAGTATTTGACAGAGGTGTTAAGAACATACAAAGGGCAAAAATGGTCTATTCAGTAAATTTGACATATGTCTGTAAAAAAATAAAATATTACCAGATCTTTTTACATAATACACAATAATAAACTGAAACTGGTTTAAAGACTTAAATATTAGAACATGAATGAATAATTTGTAAGAATATATGCATCACTATCTTCCTTGCAGCATTATTTTCAATAGCTAAGATTTGGAAGTAGCCCAAGTGTCCATCAGTAAATGAGTGAATAAAAAAACTGTGGTACATTAACATAATGAAATACACTCAGCTGTTGTACCCTTACAACAGCATGGATGGACCTGGAGGGCATTATGTTAAGTGAAATAAGCCAGTCAGAAAAAAATAAGTGCCATATGATTTCACTTTGTGTGGAATCTAATGAATAAAATAGACTAACAAAATAGAAACAGACTCATAGATAGAGAACTGACTAACAGCTGTCAGAGGAGAGAATGGTTGTGGGCCTGGGCAAAAAGGGTGAAGGGAATAAGCAGAAAAAAAAAAAAAAAAAAAGACCAACTTCATAGACACAGACAACAATATGGTGATTACCAAAGGGAAAGAGGGGTGGGGTGAGGTAGCAGAGGGTGTAGGAGGAATAAACAGTGATGAAAGGAGACTTGACTTGGGGAGATAAATACACAATACAATATACAGATAATGTATTATAGAACTATATACCTGAAACCTATATGCTTTTATTAGTCAATGTAACCCATATAAACTCAATTTTTTAAAAATTTGTAGTTCAGATGAATTCGGCATAGTACCCTGGAGAGCTCCATAGAGTACTATTATATCAGGTACTGAACCCAACCATGGCTGGGAGTTCTTAAGGGCTCTGAATTACTTCCCCAGAATGTAAAAATGGGCAGGTTTAGACCCTTGCGGAACATTTAGTTTAGTTTGGAAGGTTAGTTGGTAGACATGAAACAGAAAACAGAGACAGGAATCAGGTAATAGAGGACAGTGAAGGGTGGTACCATGTCTGCATAGAGAGCTGGAATAGGAGGCAGCTACTTTCACCTTCTTTGTCCCCCTATCTCAGTGCCTACCTGCTCACCCCCCAATTGCCAGCAAGTACATACATTAGTTTACATGTACTAATGGCTCAGAAGAGCCTTAAAGAACTAATGCCCCTGGCAGTTCCTAACCACTGACAGATACTGGTTGAACAGTTCTATATCATCTTCTAGAAACTCCCAACAGCTCCAGTTGCCCATGGCATGAGGTTGATAGTTCCCACTCTCTGTATTAACTGCATTCTTTCCCCATCAAATTTCTCCACGCCCCCTAGTAGTGTTTCCTAGGACTACCTCCCAAATAAACCACTTGCCATTGCTTGTCTTGGGGTCTGTTTCTGGTATACCCAAACTGGACAATCATCTTCATAGAGTATATAATATATGCTGATTCACAATGGGTAAGAGGAATCAATGAGACAACTTTAGGGGGATAAAATTTCAAATAAAAGGAGAGTCTGTGCAACGGGGAGTAAATACGTGTCAAGTTTCATATGAGAAGAGAGCTCTACAGCAGTTTAACTGTAGTCCACCATAGAACCTCTCAAATGAGCAAGGGATTTAGGGACCAGGGAAAACAGTTACATCTATTTTTATGGCATGAGCATGGGCACTGGATTCAGACTACATGTGTTAAAAATCTTGCTTCTGCTATTTTTAAACTATGACTTTGAGATACTTACCTAATCTCCCTGTGCTTGTTTCCTTGTCTGTAAACTGGGAATAGTAAGTATTATATTAACTATTAGATGGTATTATTATTAGTTACTTTTTGTCTGTAATTATTTCAGTGTTGTCTGAGAGGCACATCACAAGGAAAAGAAAAAGACTTGGTCCCTGTTTTCCCAGACCATAATTTCATTGGGTCACACATACACACACAAGTAAGAGACACCCCAAAAAAAGTGTGATAAATGTTCCTAGTAAATAAAAAATACTGTAGAACTTCAACACAGAAAGGTCCACCTTGGGCTGAGTAGACCAAATGAATTCATAATCAAAGTGCATGTATACTGAACCTAAACAACAGGTAGAATTTGGGGAGGCAAACACTTGGGGTGAAGTGGGGAAGCAGGGGTGAAATTTCCATAATAGCAAAATCATATGAATGAGACAGGTACATGCACACAAAACATCAAGGAGCCATGTCCCTAGAGGCCAGGCTATATGAAAGGCAAAACTAATGAAGGTAACACAATAACTTTTTATGTGGCAGGTGACACAGCTCTCTGAAAATTTTAGAACCAGAACAAACTCTAAAGGAGGATACAACTGGCCAGTGATAACATCATGGCAGATGTTCATATCTCAACTGTCCAGCAGAGTGAAGGTGGACTAAAAAAATAAAGTGAGTCTTTACAGTTATTTTCTAGGTTTTTAAATTGAATTTATTAGTGTGACCCTGGTAAATAGGGCCATATAGGTTTAAAGTGCAAACTTCTATGATACATGATACACATATTGTATTGTATGCCTACCAGCCAAAGTCAAATCATCTTTCATCATCATATATTTGGCCATATTTACTCTTTACTACTGCCTAACCCCTTTCCTCTGATAACAACCATACTTTTGCCTGTATTTATGAGTTTCAGTTTTATAACGCACATATGAGTGAAATCACATGGTTCTTAGCTTTTTCTGACTGATTTACTTCAGTTAGTATAATATTCACAAGGTCTAACCATGTTGTCACAAATGACAGTGCTTTGTCTTTTCTTATGGCTGAGTAGTGTTCCATAGTATATATACGCCATGTCTTCTTTAACCAATCCTCTATTAGAGGACACTTTGGTTGTCCCCATGTCTTGGCAACCATGAATAAGACTGCAATGAATATAGGGATGTGTATATATTTGCAAATAATTTTTTTTTAGTTTTTAAGGTAGATATCCACAAAAGAGATTGCTGGGTCATACAGTAACTATTCTTAATTTTTTGAGGGACCGTCATACTATTTTTCATAATGGCTTTACCAGTTTACATTCCAACAGCAGGAATGAGTGTTCTTTTTCCTCCACAACCTCTCCAAAACTTGTCACTTGTCTTGTTAATAAAAGCCATTCTAACAGATATGAGGTGGTATCACCTTGTAATTTTGATTTGCATTTCCCTAATAGCTAGTAAAGTTGAACATATTTTCATATACCTGTTGGCCTTCCATATGTCCTCTTGGGAGATGTGTCTGTTCAGAACATCTACCCATTTTTTTTAAAGATTTTATTTATTAATGTTTAGGGAGAGGGGAAGGGAGAGAGAAAGATAGGGAGAGAAACATCATTCTGTGAGAGATTAGTTACGTCTCACACATCCCTGACTGGAGACCTGGACTACAACCCAGGCATATGCCCTGACTGGGAATCAAACCAGCAACCTTTCAGTTCACAGGCCAGTGCTCAGTCTGCTGAGCAATACCAACCAGGGCTCATTCTTTAATTGGATTTTTTTTTTTTTGGTATTGAATTGTATGAGTTCTTTAGATATTTTGGGTAACAACCCCTTGTCACAGGTATTCTTTGTAAATATCACCTCCCATTCAATTGTTTGCCTTTTTGTTCTATTGCTGGTTTCTTTTGCTGCGAGCACTTTTAATTTAATACACTCCCATATATTTATGTTTGCCTTTGCTTTCTATGCCTTTGGGGTCAAATTCATAAAATTTTCTCTATGAACAAGGTCCATAAATTTAGTACCTATATTTCCATCTATGTAATTTATTGTTTCAGATCCTATATTTATGTCTTTGATCCATTTTGAATTAACTTTTGTACATGAGGACAAACTCCTCATGTGAGTTAATTCTATTTTTTGCATGTGGCTTTCCAATTCTCCCAGCACCATTTATTGAAGAGGCTTTATTTTCTCCATTGTGTGTTTTTGGGCCTTTGTCAAAAATTTTTTGTCCATATACATGTGGTTCTAATTTTGGGTTCTCAATTCTTTTCCATTGGTCAGTGTGTCTATTTTTCTACCAATATCATGCTGTTTTGATTATTGTAGCTCTGTAGTATAAATTGAAGTTAGGTAGTGTGATACCTCCAGCTTTGTTCTTTTTACTCAGGATTGCTTTGGCTATGTGGGGTTTTTTGTGGTTCCATACAAATCCAATGATTTTTTTTGTTTTATTTCTCTCAATGATGATGTAGAGATTTTTATGGGTATTGCTTTAAATCTGTGTGTTACTTTGGAAAATATGGTTATTTTAACTATGAACACAATGCTTTGAAATGAGAAATCAACTGCAAAAAGGAAGTAAAGAAATCCACAAAAATGGAGAATATGCAATATACTATCAAAAATGACTGGGTCAAAGAATAAATAGAAAGTGAGATCATAAGATATAGAGGCATATGAAAATGACAGTATGACATATCAAAACTTCTGGGATGCAGCAAAAGCAGTAATAAGAGGGAAGTTTATATTATTACTGACCTATTTCAAGAAACAAGCAAAAAACCTAGGATGACAAAAGAGTAAGTGGAAACTACACTAACCTCTTCCCAGGGCCAAAATTAAATTACAACTAAATTATAGAAGATTATTCCTGAATAACCAACTAAACATTAGCTGGAGAGAAGCCTTATAACCACAGACAGACAGAAGAAGCCACATCACCATAACATGGCTTGTAAGGAGTGTAGGGAAAGCACAATATGGCTGATTGGGCTCCTATGGGTGGCAACTGACATTCTAGAGGGATATTTCAGGGATGAAAAGCAGCAGGGTTCAGGAGAGACAGCTGGAGATGAAAAGGGACTCTTAAAATGCCAATGCACAAAATTTCATTTTCAGCCACTTATCCTGGGCTCCATTAGAGGGAGGGAAGAGTGCTAGTAATGTGTGAGCAGAGTCTGTGGCTGGTGGCTCTATGGAGAGAACTAAAGAAACAGCAACTAGGGTCCCTGTGCTTAGTCATCCCCCCTACTGCAGAGGCCACTTTTCTGAAGCAAAACATTCCCCTCGAAGTGGCATTAGTTTGAGTGGAAGCAATAGCTCCAGCCATATGAGAAATAAGGAGCTTCCAAGACAAGAAAAAGGTTAAGGAATTTGGTAACACCAAACCAGTACTGCAATAAACAGTAAAGGACTTACTATAAGAAGAAGAAGGGGAAGGAGAAAGAAGAAGAAAGAAGAAAGAAGAAAGAAGAAGAAGAAGAAGAAGAAGAAGA